>CM034533.1:50020440-50076873 GCA_020002185.1 Paraescarpia echinospica | reverse complement strand
GTGTGTAAGCACTACGTAACTTGTGTTGTACTTGTTGCTTGTCGCTCGCTAGTGACTAGTGTGTAAGCACTACGTAACTTGTGTTGTACTTGTTGCTTGTTGCTCGCTAGTGACTAGTGTGTAAGCACTATGTAACTTGTGTTGTACTTGTTGCTTGTTGCTCGCTAGTGACTAGTGTGTAAGCACTACGTAACTTGTGTTATACTTGTTGCTTGTTGCTCGCTAGTGACTAGTGTGTAAGCACTACGTAACTTGTGTTATACTTGTTGCTCGCTAGTGACTAGTGTGTAAGCACTACGTAACTTGTGTTATACTTGTTGCTCGCTAGTGACTAGTGTGTAAGCACTACGTAACTTGTGTTATACTTGTTGCTTGTTGCTCGCTAGTGACTAGTGTGTAAGCACTACGTAACTTGTGTTATACTTGTTGCTTGTTGCTCGCTAGTGACTAGTGTGTAAGCACTACGTAACTTGTGTTGTACTTGTTGCTTGTTGCTCGCTAGTGACTAGTGTGTAAGCACTACGTAACTTGTGTTGTACTTGTTGCTTGTTGCTCGCTAGTGACTAGTGTGTAAGCATTACGTAACTTGTGTTGTACTTGTTGCTCGCTAGTGACTAGTGTGTAAGCACTACGTAACTTGTGTTATACTTGTTGCTTGTTGCTCGCTAGTGACTAATGTGTAAGCACTACGTAACTTGTGTTGTACTTGTTGCTCGCTAGTGACTAGTGTGTAAGCACTACGTAACTTGTGTTGTACTTGTTGCTTGTTGCTCGCTAGTGACTAGTGTGTAAGCACTACGTAACTTGTGTTGTACTTGTTGCTCGCTAGTGACTAGTGTGTAAGCACTACGTAACTTGTGTTGTACTTGTTGCTTGTAGCTCGCTAGTGACTAGTGTGTAAGCACTACGTAACTTGTGTTGTACTTGTTGCTTGTCGCTCGCTAGTGACTAGTGTGTAAGCACTACGTAACTTGTGTTGTACTTGTTGCTTGTTGCTCGCTAGTGACTAGTGTGTAAGCACTACGTAACTTGTGTTGTACTTGTTGCTTGTTGCTCGCTAGTGACTAGTGTGTAAGCACTACGTAACTTGTGTTGTACTTGTTGCTTGTAGCGCTAGTGACTAGTGTGTAAGCACTACGTAACTTGTGTTGTACTTGTTGCTTGTAGCTCGCTAGTGACTAGTGTGTAAGCACTACGTAACTTGTGTTGTACTTGTTGCTTGTCGCTCGCTAGTGACTAGTGTGTAAGCACTACGTAACTTGTGTTGTACTTGTTGCTTGTTGCTCGCTAGTGACTAGTGTGTAAGCACTACGTAACTTGTGTTGTACTTGTTGCTCGCTAGTGACTAGTGTGTAAGCACTATGTAACTTGTGTTGTACTTGTTGCTTGTAGCTTGCTAGTGACTAGTGTGTAAGCACTACGTAACTTGTGTTGTACTTGTTGCTTGTTGCTCGCTAGTGACTAGTGTGTAAGCACTACGTAACTTGTGTTGTACTTGTTGCTCGCTAGTGACTAGTGTGTAAGCACTATGTAACTTGTGTTGTATTTGTTGCTTGTAGCTTGCTAGTGACTAGTGTGTAAGCACTACGTAACTTGTGTTGTACTTGTTGCTCGCTAGTGACTAGTGTGTAAGCACTATGTAACTTGTGTTGTACTTGTTGCTTGTAGCTTGCTAGTGACTAGTGTGTAAGCACTACGTAACTTGTGTTGTACTTGTTGCTTGTTGCTCGCTAGTGACTAGTGTGTAAGCACTACGTAACTTGTGTTATACTTGTTGCTCGCTAGTGACTAGTGTGTAAGCACTATGTAACTTGTGTTGTATTTGTTGCTTGTAGCTTGCTAGTGACTAGTGTGTAAGCACTACGTAACTTGTGTTGTACTTGTTGCTCGCTAGTGACTAGTGTGTAAGCACTACGTAACTTGTGTTGTACTTGTTGCTTGTAGCTTGCTAGTGACTAGTGTGTAAGCACTACGTAACTTGTGTTGTACTTGTTGCTTGTAGCTTGCTAGTGACTAGTGTGTAAGCACTACGTAACTTGTGTTGTACTTGTTGCTCGCTAGTGACTAGTGTGTAAGCACTACGTAACTTGTGTTGTACTTGTTGCTTGTAGCTTGACGATTGCGCAACTGATTAAATCAGCGCTTGCTAGAACTTACATTATGTCGTTCTTATATCGCTTTTAAATTAACACCAAGTTCTATTCTGAAATGCTACATACAAACCTGGTACTTTCAACTGCGAAGCATAATGCGCTACATTCGTCTTTATTTACATTCACAACATTTGCATTCACAACTTTCAACATGGAGTCACACTTGTTGACACTCGACCCGTGACGTGGGCATCATTCACGTGATTCAGGAACGCCAATCATAATCATAGCAGGACTCGCTTCCCGGGCTGCGCTTCCCGGTTTCGTACGCTTCCCGCTCATTGGTGTCATTCGCGATTTCTGACATCCGAGCTCTCATCTTTGTCATTTCTCGCTGCTAGTTTAGGGCTAGAGAGGCGGTTATGGGACTGTGATTGTTGCCTTTTGGCTGCGTTGCTGCGGTGGGTTACGTGATTGTGACTTTGATAATATTACTAGTTTTCCAGCAGCGTTATCCTGGTCTGCAAACATTGATAGATTGGTCAGAGAAACTTTTTTTGTTTAGCCTTAGCTCCATGTATAATACACACCCCGACTTTTGAGTAAAAAGTGAAGGAAAAAAATGCGCATTATACACGGAAATTTACGGTACTATAGTGTTAGTGAAATGTTTGCCTCTATGACATGCTTATGATTGTACTGAGCGGCTTGGAGTTTCATGTTCATGTTGGTTTACTACCTGCATCTACAGGAGACTCCTTGTAGAATGTCTCAAATAAACTTATCTAATATACATGTAACTAAATTCGTTAAAGTACAAAGGCTGATCATGTTTGTTGTCAATTCATTTTATACAAGTTACGTCTATAATAATGATATTTAATATCTATAGAGCGCAATATCCATAATATGCTCAAAGCGCTGTACAATAAAATTCAATCAAGCGATTCAATGTATACTAATAAGAATTGCCAAAAAACGAAAGAAACTTCAGATAAAATGTAAAACAAACTAAGTTAGTTATATTAAAACTATTAATTAAAGACTATAAATAAATCAAATTAGATCAATTATAAATTAGACATATTATTAATATATTTAATAGTTTTTTCTAACAACACTGCTAAAGTATCACAGACAAGTACTTACTTGCGGCCATTGAGTTCGCCACCCTGTACTGTGCCCCGTTGAGAGGCACCCGGACAAGTGGTACAACTGGTGGGGTGGGCTGGGCACCCTGGGAGCACAATGTCATTTGCTTGTTCAACTCGGGGTTATACAACTCGGCTGACTTGGGCGGCCGCTGCTCCACGGCAACAATCTTCACCTGCGGACTGCCCGTTACCATGGAAACCGTGGGGTGGTAGGGCTGCGTGGGGGGCGGTGTTGTCCGATTCGGCAGCGACATAGCAACGCCACCTACTGGCCGCAGCACCGGGTATGCTTGCAGCTGTCCCACAGGTGTCGCCACCGTGCCATAGCCAGGCGAGGGCACCATGTTGCGCGGGGGTTGAGACTGGGCTTGAGGGGGGTAGGCGCTATACGACAGCATGTTGTACTGGGGTGCGGGGGCGACTGACCCTGGTTGACCCGCGATGGTGCAGCCGCGCAGTGGAGGAGGAGTCCGAGGGGCGCGGTACACTGTCGACCCATGGCTCGTCAGCGCACCCACGCTCGGATATGTTATCACCTGTGCTGCCCCCTGGGGAGGCAGAGCCGCGTTACTCGTTGGCGTCGCAGTGTAGTACACGGGCATCGTCTGAGCCTGGCTGAACTGGGGGGCGTCAAGCCGTGCCGCATAGTTCTGTGTCTGGCCACCAGGTGGCTGCTGTTGCTGCTGCGGGGGGTACATCGGGGGCTGGTAGGTCTCAACCGCCTGAACTGTCATGTGAGGGAACTGCATCATAGTGCAGCCGTACTGCGGCACACCGCCGTACTGACTGTCACTCTGCTGCTGCTCACCAGGGGGAGCCACTGCCTTCAGGACTTCACCACTTGGGCCTTGCGGCTCGGGCATCGACTGCATGTATGGCATTGTGGGATACGTATAGCGAAATGACGGCGTCGATGTTGGTGCCTGGTTTGTCATATAGCCTGGCATCTGTGGAACAACAAAACGAACATGACTGAAATGACATATTTTGTAGCAGACATAATATACAAAATCTACTACAATCATTAAATTTTAATGTCTACAAGTTGCATAGGGATTTTCCCTCAACGACAGTATTTGAAATATTCGACAAACAGGGGCTATTTGCACTAGTATTGCATCATCACATCACATCACACATCATCACATCACACATCACCACATCACACATCAGACATCATCACATCACACATCATCACATCACACATCATCACATCAGACATCACATCACACATCATCACATCACATCACACATCACCACATCACACATCACATCATACATCATCACATCAGACATCACATCACACATCACACATCATCACATCAGACATCATCACATCACATCACACATCACCACATCAGACATCATCACATCACACATCACCACATCAGACATCATCACATCACACATCACCACATCAGACATCATCACATCACACATCACCACATCAGACATCATCACATCACACATCATCATATCACCACATCGCTATTAAAAAGTTATGTTTTGTCACACGAGCAGTATCCAATCCTTAGAACTGCCCAAAGCGCTTTACACCCTGGCAGACCTGTTCAATCGAACACAATCTCGACTTCTCTGGGAAGCATGCTGCAATTAACGCGTGCAGACTATTCATATACACAAATATCAACCACTGTCTATAGCAAGGTACTCATTCATACAGAACTGGAACAACTTGCACAAGGTTCAACATGGCAGCACAAGATTTGAACCCAGGTTCTCTTGACTGGGGGTCTGATGCTCTATCCACTGCACCACTGCACCCCAGACACCATTAAACCCCCTATTGTCAGACGAAAGAAGCAAGCGACGACAAACCTGTTGGTTCTGTAGACAGCCAGGGGGCTGCGCGGTCGGCATCTGCTGCAGTGGCGCCATTTGGTGAGTGATGACAGGTGGCTGTGAGGGGGGGTAGACATCGGGGGCACTCTCTGTAGACGACTGGGGGGTGATAGAAAGGGTCGTGTACTGCTGGGGGATCTCTGTCGTGTCCTGGGGCAAACAACAGACAGGGTCACACTCAAGTGACCTCACTATAGATACAATGTTTCTTCCTCACTTAATAACATTTTATTTAATTATATTTATATAAAAAAATATGTTGAAGGTATACTGTGCACAAATTGTGTTTAATAAGGCAAATCATTGTTCACAATTAGAATTTTTTTGGCCATAAAATATTCCAAATTTGTAAACAAAACAACTTCAACTTCCTACCTGCTACACCAAACACATATTTTAGTAAAAATCACTACATTGGAATCAGCACCATCAGAAAAAAGGCATTTAGTGACAGCTAAATTTCACGGTTCTTTAATAAATATCTTCTTTATGGAACTGGACAAAATCAGATCGAATATCTTGCGAGATAATAAATGGTTATAACTATGAGAAAAGAAGGGCAAGTGTCAAACAGGTGTAACCATTACAATTACGTACAACTTGTATTTCTTCTGCAGAACAGAATAGTTTCTGCTGCTCTAACACAAAGATGGCACAGATTTCAAAGAGTGACAACTACAAGCCTGCACTGGAATGGAGGGACCTACCAGGGTGTAAGAGTGTTGGTCATGGCCTGGCACTGGGCCTTGACTGTAGTTGTTGTAGTCACTAGTACTTGGCTGTTGTTGTGGGGGCTGGGGTGGGCCCATCCACCGGTAGACGGATCCATCGCGATTGGAATACGGTTGCCCTGGTAACACATAAACAAATAACATGAGAAACAGCCGAATTTGGATGGAAATACAGATTTTGTAACTGAAGTTGAAGTCGTGCCAACTTGTGTAGAAGTGGTGACTTCTACTTGTATTCTGCAAATTAAAACACCTAGCCTCTACTTCTAACTCAAGGAATTTTTTAAGCAACCATAATGAAATAGTGCGCAGTAGCGCAGTGCCTAGAGCTTAGGATTCTCGACTGAAAGAACCTGAGTTTGAATCCTGTGCGGCGTTACCGAACCTTGGGCAAGTTCGTTTACTCTACATTGCTTCAGTTCACTCAGCTATATGAATGAGTACCTGGCTATAGACAGTGGTGGAAATTTGTATACGAATAGTTCTCGCGCATTAATTGCAGCGTGACTGAATGCTACCCAAAGAAATCGAGATGGTGTTCGATGGAACAGGTTTACCTGGGTGTAAAGTGTAACGCGCTTTGAGCAGTCCTGTGGACTGAACTCTGCACTACAGAAGAACATACCTTTACTTTAACCCTTCGTGATCAGAACGCCCGAATCAACCCGACTCCCACTCATGGCCAGAACGCCTGAATACGCCCGAATTTAGGGGCACATTTAAACTGGTACCGCGCAACAGTGTCATCCAATAACGGCAATTTATTTCGGCAGTTAGCATATAACAATATTGAAGTTTCACTGGGAAGCGTCAAAAGTTAGAAATGATGGCAATTTCCGTGGCTAAATAGCACCAACCACCACGCGGTTTTGTAGTCGAACGCAACGACACACAATTTCTGGTCCCTCTTTTACGTCACCCAGTGAATATTTTAATGGTGATTTTCAGCCAATGAGATTAAAGTTTAATATTTGCTGCGGGCACAAACATGGAAGCACCCAGGAATTATTTCAAAACACGCGTCCGCAGGTGATTTCTATGATTAAATGCTAACTTGTGAGCGGTCTATTTTGTTGTAAAGAAGTATTAATGCGCCGCGTGACGAAGTGGGTGGTGTTTTTTAGCTTTGATGTAATTCTCGACATTGTCATTATGTCGAACTCCAGTGATTCAGACTTTGATGGGATTTTCAAATCGAGTTTATAACGAACGCTGCCATCGAAGGGGAATGTTTTGAACTATGGTTTCGCATTTTAAATATAACACCAACTTAATAGTTCAGACGGGATGACGGCAATGATCACAAAGAACGTCATTTTGTATAAAATCTTGAAAATATGCTCTGAAAAACCAAAATTATTTCAGTTTTATTTACCATAGACATTTAATTAGTTTTCCATTCTGCAGCATAGTAATTTTTTAACATTTCATATGCAGCATATAACTGCTAATTATTAATGGAAAATATTTAAAAAAATGAATTGTTGAAAATTATTTAAGTATTTTATTTTTGTCAAACTTTAGCAATTCATGTTTAGGTAATAAATTGACATATATATGTCACATACTTGGCTAGTTACACCAGGAATTAGTTCTTCAGGTGTAGTGAAAATGTTATTTGAATCGGATCAAAAATTATTTATGTATTTGCATTCATGCAACCCGAGTATATCGCATGATTCACTCACAGCACATTCTCTTGATTTAATAGGATTCAATAACAGGCACATATTTGCATTAATCTGGCCTTGAGAGGGTTAAATAATGTAACCAAAAATAATGTAACTAAACTTATGTTAAAGACTAAACAAAATTAATCATTTTTATTCCCAATCTGAATTAAATATACTCTAAAAATAGTGTCCAAATATTCAACACATTTTTAACCCCCTCCGTCACCCTGTTCAAGCCCCCTTCTAGTTGTGCTTTTCTGCACAGTTTGTTGTAACACCTAGCGGTCGTTGTGACGTCACCACAGAAGCAATCGCTAGGATTTAGCATGGTGCACATCTATGCGGATTGGTGTTTCAGACTACCTAAAATTACAATTTTATATCATCGTAAAGATAATAAGCTTACCTACAAATGGGTCGCTGGATGCACACAGGAATTTTGTTTACTTTTTGAGTTATTGCCGTTTGAACATTGCAATGCTCAAACTTGCAATGGGATTTAATATTTCTGATTTCACAGATATTTCTGATATAATCGTATCTACAAATATGCCGCTGGATGTAACCAAGATTTGTTTTTAGTTTTTGAGTTATTGCTGTTTGAACATCGCGAATGCGTAATCCTACAATGTATAAGCATCAGCAGATATAACGCAAGGTTCAGTGTTCATGATGTTCAAACGGCAATAACTAAAATAGATAACACAATTCCTGTGTACATCCAGGGACAAACTTGTAGATTAGAATATTATCTTTATGGTGATATAAAAAATTATTAAATTCCGCAGACTGTAATTTCATGTAGAATCTGTAACAACAGGCTGAACCACCAATCACTGTGCTAAAGGATAGGGTGAGCTCAGCAGCTCTGCCTGTAATGACGTCAGCAACATCTGACGGGCTGTGACACACAAATGACCATGTTTGAGCTGGCTTAGTGACATGAGTTCACAGTGAACACGCTTCATATTTGGCACATTACTTGACAAGAGTATTAAGTTTATGTATACAAAGTTTCAAAGACATTTAAAATTTCATTTCACAGTCTTTAATGCTAGAATACACCCCACACACCTGTCTGAAGGTTGACGAGGACTATAATACCACCATGACACATCCACCTCTATGAGGGTTGATGAGGACTAGAATACACCCACCTGTCTGAGGGTTGATGAAGACTAGAATACCCCCCACATACACCCACCTGTCTGGGGGTTGATGAGGACTAGAATATCCCTAGACACCCACCTCTATGAGGGTTGATGAGGACTAGAATACACCCACCTGTCTGAGGGTTGATGAAGACTAGAATACCCCCCACATACACCCACCTGTCTGGGGGTTGATGAGGACTAGAATATCCCTAGACACCCACCTCTATGAGGGTTGATGAGGACTAGAATACACCCACCTGTCTGAGGGTTGATGAAGACTAGAATACCCCCCCACATACACCCACCTGTCTGGGGGTTGATGAGGACTAGAATATCCCTAGACACCCACCTCTATGAGGGTTGATGAGGACTAGAATACACCCACCTGTCTGAGGGTTGATGAAGACTAGAATACCCCCCCACATACACCCACCTGTCTGGGGGTTGATGAGGACTAGAATACCCCCCACACACACAAACACACCTGTCTGATGGTAGATAAGGACTAGAACACCCCCACTCACCTACCTATCTGAGGGTTGATGAGGACTAGAATACCCCTCACACACACCTGTCTTGAGGGTTGATGAGGAGTAAAACACCTCCCACACACCTGTCTGAGGGATGATGAGGACTAGAATACCCCCACACACTCACCTGTCTGAGGGTTGATATGGACTAGAATACCCCTGACATACACCAAAATGTCTGGGGGTTGATGAGGACTAGAATATCCATAGACACCCACCTGTCTGAGGGTTGATGAGGACTGGAATATCCCCCCCCCCACACACACACACCCACCTGTCTGAGAGTAGATGTGGACTAGGATAACCCCACACCCACCTGTCTGAGGGTTGATGAGAACTAGAATATCCCCCACACACACCCACCTGTCTGAGGGTTGATGAGGACACTGCCTATGGGGATGGTGTCGAGGGTGGTAGCCACCCAGATGGCCATGGGTTGGCCCTGGTCGTTGGTGAAGGGTGGGAAGGGGGCGGCTTGTGACACAGAGTCACCTGAAACAACAACATGCAGCAAGTAGGATACCAATTTGCTTTCCAAAGTCTGTATAATTCAAGAATTGTTCACATGACGTGTATAGTCTGCTTGTATAATAACATAAAAAACACTTTCACAATCCCCAATCTAACGATTCAAGTCGATTCTTTTGATAATGTTAACACAATTATTTGCTGCTCTAAGCTTGCGCTAATCAGATTAAACACTTTTTTACATTTTAACATCTATTTTAACACCAATACTTTTTCACACATCAATTATTACAAGATAACAAAACAACTACTTCAACACGACAACACCCTCCTGGAGGCATTTATTTATAATAATTGTTCTGGGATGATTTAGTGTTTCCGCAAATCAACAAATAATTGTTTGACATACGCATATAATTAAAATAGATCAACACATGAATAAACATTTACAAAAGTTACCCACTCTCTGACCATAGAAGGGGTGCCACTGACCTGTCTGCAGGGGTTGTGAGGGACTGCTGCTGTCAGACTCGGACACGAGGCTGTCTGGTGGTGGGGAAGAGAGGACCAGGGAGGGGCGCGCCATGGGGCTCATCATGCTCCCCGTCCCACTGCCAGCAGAGTCTACACAGACAGATGACAAGGAGGTAACATCATTGCTACAGGGTCACATGTCATACACACCCCATTCTGCCTCCCACATGGTTCCTTGTAGGGTGGGGGGGCATGCCATTCAGCACATTCACCCCTCTCAATTATACTTCTCAACTTCTGCAATTTTGTCTCGCTCTAGGCTGCACTTTTTAACACCCCCAATGAAGTAAGAGAAATGAGCTTGAGTGGACATTTGTGGTCAAGTTCGGTTGAAGTTCCTATTTTTATAGATTTACCAGACATCGTTTCTGACTTCACTGTAAACACAGAGATAATAAGTCTGCTGCTGTTCTCTTGGAGAAATCATACACATCTTCTTTCCACTTGCGACGTCGGGGCTGTTCATCTCTGACTATTTACACACACCCTTCCCTCGAATTGGGTGGAATGAGCTGAAGTAAACTTGTGGTCAATGTTCCTATAGTTGACAGATTTACAGGAAGAAACCACTTTTTACTTAACATAAACACTGTGCCCCCTTGCTCTTGTCTGGGAGGTAACCCCTCGCTGCTCTGTTTACCATGACCCACTCAGCTATCAACAGCAGAAAGACATCTCTGATCTATTCACTAAAAATATGCACTGATCACTGTATAAATAAAATATTTAATTCAATGTTATATTTATCCACAATAAATACTACATACTCTCTATGATGCAACTGCGTACGTCACCCACCTGTCTTTGAGAGTTTGCTGACGGTGCTTCCCCCTGTGTGGTCGGTGCGACTGAGCAGGGTGACACTGTGAAAGCTGCTGGCCTTTGTCATGCAGGTGCGTTGTTTGGCGCTAGAGTCAGTGCCATAGCCACTGGAGTCGGTGCTGCTCCAGGGGCGGGGGTCCATGCTCCACCCATCCTCACGGTGACCCAGCAGGTTGCGACTACTGCAGGGGACAATGGTCAGCATAACAGTGAATACTCTCACGCCATGGTAACGAGAATTTTTTTTTTTTTTCCGTAAAAACATGTACAGTATAACCTACATCTAATATAACAGACTGGCTTCAATGAACCTCTGTTGTTGTTAAAACTCATTTCACAAACAGTGGCAAATGTAATTTTTATAACAATTTGCGATCAATGAGTACTCAGTTTCCATGGAAGTCACGACCTACCTGACACCAGGTTCAGAATAGCCTTCTGGCAGGTGCTGCAACAGACGACAAGACAGTTCTACATCAATCTGACATTAAATATTGGCACTCAAATAACACGAGCACATCATCTAAGCAATGAAGATACTACCACCCTTCTGTTTTGTGTTGTATTCGTCTGACTAAACACAACAGATTCTGTATTGCGTTACAAAAACTGGAGCAGTCGACATTAATCAACTAGTCTGTAACACTGTGCAATATATGTCAACTGAATGCATGGCTGTCTCATTGTGGTCCTAGCATTTTATTCATTTCATAGAAAAGCCGCAAAAAGTAAATCCTGAATATAAAGTTCAGTGAGCAATAAAAGTATACTTAATAAATATAAGAATAGATGCCTCGTTAAATAAATGCTACTAACGTTTTCGTTGTTAAATATCCGCCTTCGAATAACTGCATATTGCTCTTCTCGTTCTTCAAAAGATTTACTCTTCTTTCCATCCAAAGAGCCTCTCTCTGGACTATGTGTCTGCAACAGATGTTTCAAAATATATACTTTAGGGAGTAATGAATTAAAGTTATATCTTAGCGCAATAAATATTACATAACTATGATTAGTAAACCTGAAATACACTGTCTGGCATATATGTAGTGCTCAGAGTATGTTCTAAAGTGCTGTTCTGATGTTAGATGAGCTACATTCAATACCAGGCTTGGATGGAGGGAGCATGAAGAAATACTGATGTCTATAAATTTTGAATAACATATTCAATTTTTTAAGCCAAACTAAAATAATGTATAGATCTACACATCTTGGCATTACTAAACTCAGTACCATAGAATCTCACTTGATGGTCACCTCAGTAACACAGCTGCCGTACATTAAAGGTCACCCTGAGAGTCCAAATTATTTTTTTAGAGTAAAGTAAAAGTCACTTTTGCCCAGTCCCAAGGGTGACCTTAATAGAGAGGTTCCATCATATTAGAATGTTGGGTATATTTCATAAAGAAATCTCTCACTCTGAGCGGTCCTAAGTGACCCACCTCCTCGGCGCTGACACACTCCCTCTCCCGCTGCAGGATCTTCCTCTTCGGCTCCTCATCCTTCGACCCGTCTCCACGGAAGTGCTCATGGAATTTGAAGTCTGGGCTGCAAGGGAAAGATGAATGAAAATATTTATAATATTTTAATTAAGAAACAAATAGTTTGGAAAATCAGCTTGATTAGGAAATATGATCAGCAGAGACAATGACAATGTCCTTCCTTGAAGGTTACTTTAAACAGAGACTGAGCCAACCACTTCTTGTTCAGCCACGACAGTACACCAGTATAAGAACTAGCCGGTCTCACCCCTATTTAAGGGGCGCTATCGTATTGTATCGTATGTGCAAGGGCTTGGGTGCGCATCTATTATTTTATCTTAAGACATAAGTAGCAGGTGTTACTCACATGTCTATGACTTAGACAAGGTGTTACTCACATGTCTATGACTTAGACAAGGTGTTACTCACATGTCTATGACTTAGACAAGGTGTTACTCACATGTCTATGACTTAGACAAGGTGTTACTCACATGTCTATGACTTAGACAAGGTGTTACTCACATGTCTATGACTTAGACAAGGTGTTACTCACATGTCTATGACTTAGACAAGGTGTTACTCACATGTATGTGACTTAGACAAGGTGTTACTCACATGTCTATGACTTAGACAAGGTATTACTCACATGTCTGTGACTTAGACAAGGTGTTACTCACATGTCTGTGACTTAGACAAGGTGTTACTCACATGTCTATGACTTAGACAAGGTGTTACTCACATGTCTATGTTTTAGACAAGGTGTTACTCACATGTCTATGTTTAAGACAAGGTGTTACACACATGTCTATGACTTAGACAAGGTGTTACTCACATGTCTGACTTAGACAAGGTGTTATGTACATGTCTATGTCTCAGGCAAGGTGTTATGCACATGTCTGTCTTAGACAAGGTATTACTCACATGTCTATGTCTTAGACAAGGTGTTACTCACAAGTCTGACTTAGACAAGGTGTTACTCACATGTCTATGACTTAGACAAGGTGTTACTCACATGTCTAAGACTTAGACAAGGTGTTACTCACATGTCTATGACTTAGACAAGGTGTTACTCACATGTCTATGACTTAGATAAGGTGTTACTCACATATATGACTTAGACAATGTGTTACTGACATGTCTATGACTTAGACAAGGTGTTACTCACATGTCTATGACTTAGACAAGGTGTTACTCACATGTCTATGTTTTAGACAAGGTGTTAAGCACATGTCTATGACTTAGACAAGGTGTTACTCACATGTCTGACTTAGACAAGGTGTTATGCACATGTCTATGTCTCAGACAAGGTGTTACGCACATGTCTATGTCTTAGACAAGGTGTTACTCACATGCGAGTGGTGTTTGTTTTGTTCACCACAATGCACTTTCCCGTCTGGTCGACGTTGTGATCGAGACCGAAGAACGCAGCAACGCGATGAACCAACATGCGATGATATGACGTCATTGGTGGAAACTTCAGCAGCGGCCTGTTGAATGTACAGAACTACAGCAGGTGGCACCACTGACAGACTCCCACAACACAGTATCTCGCCACTCTGCTTCATAAAATGAGGATTTACAGCAAGTAAATCCCAAGGAGACCTTGAGAAACATTAATGCAGTAGACTCCACTTAACTGATTCTTCAATAACAGAACCAGTCATTTAGCAGAACCAGTTTTATTGTTTGGTACTGAATCATTATTCCACTGTATTAAAGTGTGGCGCTTTAGTGAATCAGCTAGAATCAAACGACTCTGAAGACAATTATTGAGGACTTTTGTCTTAGTTTTATGGCCAATATAACATCACACAGTATTATTCGTGAAAATGTACGGATATAAACATGGTGCAGCAGTAACTGACAGCATTGTATGCTGTGGTACCTGAATCACCACTTTTACCACAACATAATACTGCCAGAAATTATGTATCTTAGTTTGGTATTGACCGAGTGTCCTGGTGCCCTACTTTGACTCCTTGATGAAGCCAGTCAGCTCCTGCTCCAGATTGAACAGCATCTGACGGTCCTTCGGGTTCTTGTTCAAGGTCATCTTGATGAACTCCTCAAGGTCAATGCCCGTGGAATCTGTGTATGTCTCTGTGCTAGAATCTGGCAGAATATAAAATGAAAATCTGATCTCTGTGTTCTAATGTGGCGATACAATATGCAAGGAACAGCCACCTCTAATGCTCAGTATGTTCAGTTCATGAACACTTTCGGGAAACATGATCGTCTAGAATCAATTAAATATATAATAAAATACATACATATACAGTGCCAATTCTAGTTTAAAAGAAACCCTAGTCTAGGCGATTTAAATTAAAACATAAATAAGTTAATAAATTAAACATAACAATATTTTGTTAGATCATCACATTCAGGACTAGGAGTGTTAAAACTAAAACTGTAAGATGACAATTTAAATCCAATACACATGGGGCCATAGCAGAAACAGTCATAGAAAACACTATCATAAGGTACATTTATATCAATGTTTGAAATAGAGGATTGTGTTGCACACATTGCGTACCTCTGGAGAGCCCGGGGGATCTGCTGTTCTCCGACAGAGAACCTTCTGAGCTTTCCTTCTCCAACTTGAGTTTCCCCTTTCGCTGCAGCAGGCAAATTGCACCATGTCACAAACATCTCGTGTCCTACATTACTCACTTGACACTTTGACATGCACACAACACATTGGACATGTACAGCATTCTCAAAAGATAACACTTAGCAGCATTTATGAAACATTCTCTAAATACAACATTTAGTGATAAAATAGTATGCTACTTCCCCAATTTCATAAGTTCATGATAAGTCCACAAAGTCCAGAAGAATGTGTAGTGTTTCATATAGTTTCAAACCACTGCCCACACACACCAATACACTGTGGGACTTGCGATTATGAGCAATCCAACAAAATGGCTCCTAAAACCACAGCCAATAAGCACCCATTTCTACTGATGATATACCGTATTGTTCCCTATAGACACGCGCTGCCTAATAGATGCGAACCCCCTTTTTATAGAAGTGAAACCACGCACGAAAACCTATTTTTAAGTGTGAGCGTACGCTTTAATAATAGTAAATATGGTACACCACCACTGGCGCCACCTTGCAGATACTTTCTAGATAACAATTACTTGTACATTACGATGGCATTACATCTCTGTCAGTTTCGTTTTATTCTCAAAGTCAGGCGTTCTAACAACGAAGATATCCTGGATATCCAACCTAACGCCTTCGGGAATCGCTCCCTTAATTCAGCATTCGAAGTACGTTGGCATTGCCCTGTTGCATTGCTGCCCAGACGTTGACAAAGCACATGGTTTTGAATTATTTGAGTGCCGATTCAGCACATAGGATTTCCTGCATTATCCAATGGTATTTATTCAATGAAGTCATCTGGCTAGCATGATGATTGTAAAGCATCGTTCAAATAATCAAAGCAATCTGTCTCTACTAGTGCTTCCTTTCGTGTACCATGCATGTTCTGTCGATTGAGCGCCGGACATTTTGGAAGATTTGCTGAACCTGTCTTTGTTACGTGTTGTCTACCTAGGAGTTGCCTGTGTGTGACGTGTTGTCTACCTAGGAGTTGCCTGTGTGTGACGTGTTGTCTACCTAGGAGTTGCCTGTGTGTGACGTGTTGTCTACCTAGGAGTTGCCTGTGTGTGACGTGTTGTCTACCTAGGAGTTGCCTGTGTGTGACGTGTGTACAATTTGTGTGTCCGCCCACAACTCACAGTTGTGCTACTTAGGTCTTAAGATAAATTAATAGACGCGCACCTAAGCCCTTGCACTCGTGCACCTAAGCCCTTGCACTCGCGCACCCAAGCCCTTGCACTCACGCACCCAAGCCCTTGCACTTGCGCAGCCAAGCCCTTGCACTCATGCACCCAAGCCCTTGCACTCGCGCACCCAAGCCCTTGCACTCGTGCACCCAAGCCCTTGCACTCGTGCACCCAAGCCCTTGCACTCGCGCAACCAAGCCCTTGCACTCGCGCACCCAAGCCCTTGCACTCACGCACCCAAGCTCTTGCACTCAAGCCCTTGCACTCGCGCACCCAAGCCCTTGCACTCATGCACCCTAGCCCTTGCACTCACGCACACCCAAGCCCTTGCACTCGCGCACCCAAGCCCTTGCACCCACGCACCCTAGCACTTGCACTCACGCACTGCGCGTCTACTGGGGATAATACGGTAGTTGCCAAGATAGTACTCGCTACGCTGCCTGATTGTGATATCCGCCACAACATCAACGTGCACATAATTAAGTTCCATTCAACAGGTGGCACCACTGTATCAATTACCCCCCCCCCCCGAGACATGGTAATGACGAACCCAATACCAACGCACACATTACACTACATGTTTTTTGACTATGCGAACATATATGCCCATCCTTTAATAGAGATGACTAGACTGGTCATCTAGGGGTCATCTAGGAGTATGCCAGTCAGACTGGACACTGTCTTACCTGCACTGTAGGTGATATAGAGTTCAGTGTCAGTGTTGATATCCCAGTGCCCGTGACAGTCGTGGTGACAGACGACAGCGATTTGGCATAGGTGGCGTCATCTGGTGGTGGAGACGTGTCGTCACATAAAGCTTCGCTGCGAACCAGCAGCTTCATCTTTGGGTTGGCCGTCTGAAAGTGGATGGATTTGAATGTCGCACAGCAAACGTTACATAATGATTAAGGCCATGGCCTAGAAGCTTTCTCAACTTTCTCATCACGTTACAATTATACTTGCTAATCCGGCTTTCTCAGCTGGCTGCCCATCACAACTTCAAATCACTGGCATCTAAATATGCGCAAACAATTCAATTATATTCTGGGCCCAGCATCAAATAGATTTAACAAGATTTAACAAGATTGCCACCCAGAGAATTAACTCTAGGTGGCAGGTGGACAAGGAAGCCCTTTGACTTATCGAGAGTCCAACCCTTTTATCTACATATATTCAACCCTTCTGAGGTATGTGTCGATTTTATTTTTAAATTTATTTTTAAACATATTCACGCTACTAGCACCCACACAATCAGCAGATAATCTGTTCCATTCATTTACAGTCCTTTGTGAAAATGAAAACTTTCTTATATCTAATCTACTCTGCTCCTTTGCTAATGTAACTTCATGTCCTCTAGTCCTTTTATCTTTCTTAACTGAAAAAAATATTTCTATCAATATTTTCATAACCTTTCAATATTTTAAACACTTATATCTGATCTCCTCTCAATCTCCTGGTCTCTAGTGTTGTTAATCCGCATTTTTTTAGGCGTATTTCGTAACTAAGATCCCTCAGTTTTGGTATCATTTTAGTTGCTCTCCTCTGCACTCTTTCTAGCATATTTATGTCTTTCCTGCGATATGGCCTCCACGCTTGAATACAATATTCTAAATGAGGCCTAACTATTGTTTTGTACAGTGGTATTATTAGCTCTTTTTCCTTATACGTTATGTTTCGCCTAATTAATCCAAGGATTTGATTTCCCTTTGAAGCTACAATTCCGCACTGCTCTGAAACCTTCATGTCAGCACTAATGGTTAACCCTAAGTCCTTTTCTTTTACAGTAGTACTTAGTACAGTACCCCCTATTGTATATTCTACCTCTTCGTTCCTATGTCCTGTGTGGAGGCATTTACATTTCCCAAAATTGAACAGCATTTGCCACTTTTCAGACCATTTGATCAACCTGTCAAGATCATCTTGTAAATGCTGTCTATCTCCATCACTTTTAATCCTTCTAAACACTTTTGTATCATCCGCAAATTTCAACACCTTGCTTGTTATTTCATCATCCAAATCGTTGATATATATTAAGAATAATATAGGTCCTTAATACTGATCCCTGTGGTATCCCACTCAATACCGATTTCCAGTTTGAAGCCTCCCCATCAACTACTACACGTTGTCTTCTGTCAATCAGCCATTGTTCTATCCAGTTTATTATACCATTTCCTATGCCATGGGCCTTTAGTTTCAGCAGTAATCTTTGATGTGGTACTTTGTCGAAAGCTTTTTGAAAATCTAAGTAGACGATATCTACTGGTGATCCCTCATCTACCCACTTAGTGATGTCTTCAAAAAAACATAACATATTTGTTAAGCATGACCTCGCTTTAAAAAACCCATGTTGAGATGGGTTTATCAAGTTATGTTTAACAAGAAAATCCACCATGTGATCTTTAATTAGTCTTTCTAATAATTTGCAAATCACTGATGTTAAACTCACTGGTTTATAGTTCTCTGACTTGTTTCTCGAACCTTTTTTAAATAACGGTATAATGTTTGCCTCTTTCCATTCTAAAGGAACCACTCCCTCTTCTAATGACAAATTGAAAACTGTTGCAAGCGGTACGCTAATTTGTTCTACAATTTCCAATAGTAGTTTGGGCGGAATCCCATCCACTCCAGGTGATTTATTATCCTTCATAGCCCTTATTTTCTTAGCTACCATTTCCGGGGTTACAATTAATTGTCCTAAATAGTCTGAATCTGCCCCCTTGAACTTAGCCTCTGGTACTGGCAGTGAACTAATATCTTCTCTGGTAAACACTGAACTAAAGTACTCATTCAGGTCTTCTGCCATTAAGAATCCCTCTGATATTACATTTCCAGCACTATCTTCTAGAGGACCGACCTTATCTTGAACTTTCTGTTTGCTTCGAACATACGCATAAAAACTCTTGCTGTCATGTTTTATATTACTAGCTAATTGTTGTTCATAGCTTCTCTTTGAATTTCTAATTTCAGCTGTAGCTTGGTTAAGTGCTTCTTTATAACTGTTGTAGTCTTCATCATTTCCAGTACATCTATATGACTTCCACATCATTTGTTTATACTTAATTTTTCTAATGGCTTATTTCGATAAGTGTTTCTTTTTGGACTGTTTCCCTTGTTTTTTGAAGGGTACAAATTTATCGACTATGCACTTAATTTCACTCTTTAATATATTCCAGCATTCGGTTGCTGTCTTATTTTTAGTGTGTTATTCCAGTCTATCTTTGATAAATATTTCCTCATGTCCTTATACCTTCCTTTGTGGAAATTTCTCCTATACTGCTTTTTACTATTCCTTTCTGATTTTATTGTGGCTGCATGCTGTTTAATATGGAGTCAAATATATACATATGCATGCATTTCAATCAAACCTGACAACTGCAATTGGTAGACAACGAACGTGATTATGTTTTCTTTTTGTATGAACGACTTTGTGGAATAGGCATTATAATTGTAGAATATTACCGGGTAAAATAGTACTTGTACATGCTTTGCACTATCGATTAATGTAAATAAACATCAATTGCAATTGGTACTGTCACCATATCATGCCGGTAATAAGTTAATTCACGGCATGACACATGTCTTTACCTGTCCACTCCATACACAAAGACATTCTTGGTTCGTAAACATAAGCAACAACGAACGTTGGCACCAGACATAGGTTAGTTTCAGTTGTTAGTAATTAATTTGTTAACTCAATTATCTTAGCTTAGTTTAATTTATTAACGTTCTCAAGAAACACAAATTAAGATAATTTAATTATTTTGTATTGAAGCGGTTAATTTAATTTAATATAATTTAAACAATCTCAATTAACTTATTCGGTATTATATTATGCATTCCTGAGGGGATTGTCACTGGCCAGCTCTCAGTAGATATATAGGTAATTAGTTTTCATGATCATAGTGCACACTAGAAGCAGTCAGTGATCCAACTGACATAAAAGAAAGCAATTAGTTAGGCCCAGACAATTGTTTGAACTGTTTCAAATATCCAGCTAGTGACAGTCAGGGTCCGGGCTGGGTGAACTGTGATGCTCAGTAAGTAAAGGTTGGTATAGTTTGGTGCCAGCTTGCAGTGGTACCTTGCCGCCTGGCTAAGGAGCAAAAGGGGATATTGACCCAGATACACCAATAGGTGGTAATCCACTATGTGAGAAAATAGTCACTGTAGACACAGCCAGGGGTTCTGCCACTGCCAGCTACATGTCTGCTTCAGCAGCTTGTGCAAACATCCAAATACACAATGTATGTGGAGACTGGAGGTTTTCTTAAAATAATCCCACGTGATAAAATCGCAGGGGAAAATGTGAAAATTGAAGACAGTCTGGCAATACACTATTTAACTTAACTTCTCGAAACGTGCTTTCAAGTTTAGAGATATGTGTACAGTGTAATTATGCTCTATAAGCATGCTTCCTGTGTTACATACATTTGTTCCAATTAGCCCGCTTAGCGGGTTTTATTTTGTATAACAATTAATTGGTAACTGAGTTAAATATTTCCTCATGTCCTTATACCTTCCTTTGTGGAAATTTCTCCTATACTGCTTTTTACTATTCCTTTCTGATTTTACTTTGATGGTAAAATGTATCTGGTTGTGATCGCTACTCCCCAGTGGCTCACATATCTTGACATTGTCAACTAATTCATTCTGTGAGGACAAAACTATGTCTAACACAATCTCACCCCTGGTTGGTTCTAGCACATGTTGAGAAAGGAAAGTATCTTGAACTAAAACTAAAAACTTGTGGTCCTCACTCCCCATACTCTGAAGAGATTTCCATTGTATATGTCCGTGGTTAAAATCCCCCATAATAATACAGTCCTGTTTGCTTACTTCCCTTATAGCGTTTTGTATTTTTTCATTCTCTTCTATGCTTATGTTTGGACTTCGATAAACTAACCCAACTGTTAACGTTGAGTTTCCTGTAACTATGTTACACCAAACAGCTTCTTCGCAATCTGCTTCTCTTTCTAATTTTATTTCATAAGCCTGGATAGATTCTTTAATATATAAAATAACTCCACCTCCCTTTCTTCCTATTCTATCTTTTCTAAACATTACATATCCTGTCAGTCCCAATTCAGCATCTGATATATCGGTGGTGGTCCAGGATTCGGTTATACCTATTATATGAGGTTCAATATCTTCTACCATCATGTTTAGTTCATTTCTTTTGTTTACTATACTCCTTGCATTTAAACAAACACATTTATAGCCAGCTTCAGAAGAGTTTTCCAGACTGTTATTTGCCGATTTATTTGTGCTGTCTTTATCTATGCCTCCATTTTCAGGCTTTTCTGTGAGTCCCCCCTGCGAATCTAGTTTAAATACATGCAGCCTGTCCCACTGTCAACCGATCACAGCAGGTTCTCTGAGAAAACTGATGCCTCCTTTCCACTAAGATGGAGGCCATCTCTCATGTACATATCTTCCCTCTCAACAAAGTATCCCCATAAATCTATGAATCCCACCCCCTCTTCTTCACACATCTGCTCAACTAGTGCATTGATCGCCATCCTTTTACAGTTTCTGTATGTTGCCCCCCTTCCTCCCATTACTGGCAAAATTCCTGAGAGAACAACCTGTTCCACTCTTGTCTTCTTTAGCTTCCTTACTAGATGTCTGTACTTCTGAACTACCCCAGTTGTTCCCTCCTTGTCTGCATTGTTTGTCCCTACGTGTACTAGTATAGACCCTCCCTTGCCATGCCCCAATACTTTCTCTACCCTTTCGGTCACATGCTCTATCCTAGCCCCCGGTAGACATACAACAACGTTCTTCCCCTCGCATATAGTCGTCTGTTTTTCTCAGAATTGATTCGCCCATAAACACTCTCTCTTTTCTCCTTGCCCCCTCAATCACTGCCTCGGAGTAGCTCCTCCGGTTTGCATATGTCTGGTTGTTGTCTTTCCCCCCTGTCGTCTTCTCTCGTGTCACATTCTCTTCAGGTCCATTCTTTCCTGTCGCTTTTTCTCTTGTCACCTTTCCTCCTGTCAGCGTCCCTTTTATCGACTTCTCTTCGATCACATTTGCTCTCACTTCCTTTCGTCCCTTCATCTTTCGTCCCATCTCATTTTCTTCTCTCCTCTCCCGTCCCATCTTCCCTCCCTCCTTCTCTACGGTCACTTTCTTCCCTGTCACCTTCACGCTTGTCACGTTTTCTGTTGTCGATTTTCCAATGTCTTCCCCTCTAATCACCTTCCCTCCTCTCAATCTCCTTTCCTCAGTTTTCTTGTCACTGCTATTCTCCTTCAGTCTTGCAGTATTCTCACCTCTCTCCCTGTCGTCTCTCTCCATTCGACCTGCGTCCTTGCTAATTCCAATCTCCATTCCCTTCACAATATCTGTCAACCTAACTATCTCCTTCCACCTTCCAACACCCAATGCACTGAAAGGTGAATCCTTCCTCCATGGTTTCTGCCCATGACTTCCCACAGCCGGACAATGCAAAATCTACCCAGCTGTGGCAGTGATCGCACACCAAGTGTCGCTTTGCCTTGACTTGCCGCTTGCAAGGCGCCATATCCCGATTATAATTTATTTAATAACTTAACTAACTTAGTCTTTATAAAGACTGTTTCCTGTGTACTACAGCACACTTTAGATTACAAATTTCAATTACACAGCCGACTATTTATCCTGTCACGAACGCTAACATTACCGGTAGTGACCTAATTTATATACAATCAATTACGTTACGTTAGGCTGCTTTATTTATTTAGGTTACGCCGCCCGACTATCGCCCTTGCTTAGTTTTAACAACAATGCTACCTAATCAAAATATCTAGCAAGTACTGGCTTACACAGATATTATCTTATGTAAGTAGTTTGATGGTTGTTACTTTATATCCTATATATTCTACCACATAATCAGGTTTGTTAAATCTTGTTTACAACTTATCGAAGGCTAAAGGCTAAATGAGTTACCCTATCACTCACTATACTAAGGTGTTCTAAAATACTTTAACTAACTAACTTTAAGCACAACTGCTACTCAATATGTTTATTGCAACTTTATGAATGATATTAAGGCAAGAATAATACTTATCAATCTCTAATTCCACTTGTTTATCAACTTTTCTGCACCACCAATTTCTACGAACTATCTCCGCCAAATATAGCCTCGACAAATGAGTAGAACTTTTCCGATAGTTTGTATGATAGTCACAAAAAACCTATGGAAACACTGAAGTTACACAAACATGCTAGTATGGTGGTGGATACGAGGAAGATTTGATTTTTTTGAAAATAATTTGTTACTTTACCTTGCCTGGTCCCTGCGGTTCGCTGACAGGCTGCGGACTGATACTGAGATCTGGGGAGACCAACGGGGGAGAATCAGACATGACATCCTCACGCTCTATTGTCACTGCAAGGTAAACCATGGCATTGTATACAGCACCATATCAGAAACAAAGTAAACGATTTTATGACAGAAATTACCAGACTTTGCACATAAAATTTAACAACAGCGAATTTGCATTTCAGAAATACCAACACAAAATTGGTTGAACATTGCCACATGCTTATTACACATAGAGAAACCGATTGCATGTACAATGTGGGCGTATAAATAAAATACACACAAATCTGATGATATTTAACGTATTAATTTACAAAAAAAACTAAAAAACATTAACAAAAAATACCTTCGGGAACTACATTTCGATCGACCGATTTACTGCCCACACATGGAGGACTGTCCTCGCCCGTCTCGACCTCGTCCTGCTTCGATAGACGCAGTTTGCTGTTCAGGCCCTTCAGCCGCTCTCTGTGACTGTCGGCCATCATGTTGCTATGACAACCGTGCAGCTGCCTAGCAACCAAAAGAAAGCACACGACGGATGTCATTAAA
Organism: Paraescarpia echinospica; assembly: GCA_020002185.1. Taxonomy (NCBI): domain Eukaryota; kingdom Metazoa; phylum Annelida; class Polychaeta; order Sabellida; family Siboglinidae; genus Paraescarpia; species Paraescarpia echinospica. The sequence goes on along the minus strand of CM034533.1, from coordinate 50,052,721 downwards.
AAGGCTTTATGTTGTCTCTGTCGGACATAATCTCAATCTGTGAAAAAATAATGACTCCTAATTGACCTGGCTTACTATAGGCGGATGACATGTATTTTTGGTAAAGAAACTTAAAAGATACTGTTATAGAATATTTCAAGTAGTCAGGTACGTTACAACATGTAAGTACATACTGCTAATTATTACCATCCAGATGCATTTCACACAACAGGACCTTGTCTTCTATAATCACTCGGACTCACTCAGCAGCGACTGATGGATCATTAAATTACCAGTAAACTGTGCCTGTCACTTGCTGATAATTTGATGCTTACAAAATGCCTTAAGCAAAATACATAGCAAATTCCCAAGTCATATTCTGCCTGAGCGGTTGACAGCCTGTGGTTATAAATTAGTTTGCTGGATTATACAAGTAAAAGCCTTTTGTAGTACAGAAGGTGAAGAGAAAGATCTAGATTGCACAACGGGAACTAAATAGATTTCCTGGCTTGACCTAACATAACATGAAATACATGTCGGTAATAGTGTAATATCTGACTGTAAGAGCTGCTCAAAGCACAGTACATTTCACCCCTGACAGGCCTGTTCATCGGAAACATTACACCACAATGCAAGTACCACATAAATATTATTGTAGTTATTTCTTCACTTGTATCTACTATTGTGCAAACTCATCTCTACATCCGCGCAAAATTAAACAGGATGGAGAGAACAAATTGCCGCAGCTTCAAAACAGCAGCAAATGGATTCAAAATCCAAACCCTTTTGATTGAGTATTTGACATTCTAAGCTCTAATCAACATTCAGTTTAATCAAATGAATAAATGTCAACCATATGCCACAATGTCCTGGCAACTAGCCACCGTGCCTCGAAAATAAAACAATTGTTTACTGCCAAATTGACCACGCCTTGTAATGATTTCCCCTTAAAAATCTATAAAATTCAAGGCCAACTGGGTTTGCCAAATTTGTGGCCTGAAGCAGCCATTCCACATCATTAACACTGTTAGCATGTCTTGACGTCTGTAAATATTTACTTTACTGTTCAATTAACTAATTCATTATTCACGAAACTGATTAAGTTTTTATACTACCAATCCCAATAGACAAATGAATAGATTAATTTGTTATTCACTAGTATTAAAGAATGATTGTATCAATGATATAAAACTAGGGTTTATCAATTACCCTCTAATATATCAACTAAGTTCACTGTGCAACTCTGGCCTGGTGACAATTAGATTAGTTGTAGAGTGACGTTCTTTGTTCTGTTACCCGGAATCAGCCAGGGGTGGTAATTATTAGCAGGAAGGTCACCGGATCAGATATACTCCGTTCCTGGGAACCATCCAACTTCAAAGATTTTTGTTGGTAAGAATGCTTCTCCACAATAACTGCCAGCAACAGCTGCTTACAAACTAAATGTTTCGTTAACAATTTGAGCATTTTGCTGGTGCAACTATAAAATTGTGACCATTGTTTCTGGCTTTGTAAATGCAATTTGGCAGGCATTGTCCCTTCAACATATTCACTGAAGTATTAAGAACATTATTTATATAAAAAAATGGGCCAAGAGGCCCAGAAGTCCTTTAGACTATATTGTGAGTTTGTAATTATTAATGAAATGTTTTTTGGTGAATCATAGTTACAGATCATTCAGGGTTATGATGGAAGCAAAATGTTGACATGTTTAGTGGAGCCTATATGCATGCCAATGAAGGTACACCTGGAAATAAAAATATTCGGGTAGACCGTTTCGTGAAGATTGTATATATTAATTAATGTGGTATTAAAATACTATAGAATTTGATCCCGATATTCTGCTATTTAGGCCAATTTCCAGTGATTGTAGAAACCTTGCAGGAGAGTTGGTGAGCTGCAATCTCGCATGTAGCACAGATAAAGGTTGTTTAAGAAAATGTGCACCAGGGTGACACTTATTTTTTTAAATAGCCTTTTGTATGATTGTTATGTATGATGAGAAAACAATAAATACGAAGTTTTAGTCCGATCGGACAATATTTAGTGGTGCCTCATCGACCTTTTTGTGTCAGGGTAGGTCATATACGGTGTGTTGTGGTGGCATCTGTTGGATATGGTAGCACTGAACTCTTGTTTTGTGCTTTGATCACTAGATGACAGATCTGTAACAATTTTCACAGTTACATTGATGTATTGGAGAGTTTTTGGATGTTTTGGTAAGTATTGTTACTAATTGTACACCAGAACACAGTAGGCTGAACAATGAACATGATGAGAACATTAAGAAGATGCCATTTGAGTATAAAACTAAAAGAACATATTTAAGTTGTCTAAATCAGGAAAATAATGTATCCGAGTGATAATATGGTATCTTAGCATATTTTACTGTTGTTTTGATGCACATTTCGTACTGGAGTGTGCTATGGTTGAATCAAGACCAGCCCTGCGATGATTACCGGGAGCTCCTGGAGTTATCCATCATCGTCCTCAGAGGAGTTCCCCACCGAGGGATTTGCTTCTTGCGCCCAGGTGCAATCCATTACACTCGCTGGATGGCAAAAATCATCAACAGCATCAAGATGTTCCTCTTCCATCATCAATTCGATGCAACCACCCGGGAGCAGAAGGGAATCCAGTGATTCGTCTATTTCGCGCTGTTCCTCTACATCCCGGCGTGGTTCATGGCACCAGTTCCCGCCATCGCGCCCGGTAATGACCTCGCCCTCTTGAAGGCAATGCATAAGTACTCCGGGACGGACGAGGGAGACTCCAAGGCGGATACCATCATCTTGGGGCGCCATTTGTGGTACCTGAGTGAGCATCTGGTGCCACTGGCCCTCTTCGATGATGACACTCCAGTGGACATGAAGAGGAGAATAGTGAAGGCCCTCACTGAGGTGGAGGGGACGGAGGAACCTGTCAAGCTCGTCGTCTTGGACCAAGCTGTCACTGTCCTTGATCAGAAGTGCCTTGCGGACTTCGTCACCGCCTTCGGGCGATGGGCATCGACCGCAAGTTTTTGGAGGTTGACCCCGTGGAATGGCTCAATGATGCTCAATACGTTGCAGCTCAGCAACGTGTCTCAAAGCTCAGCGTCGTCAACAATCGAGCGGAGGACGGAGTGGCCATTATGCAGCAATTCAATCTGTCGCTCACAAAAGTCGAGGACCAACGGCAGTTCCTCTTTCAAGTCATCAAGGAACACCGGAAGTTGCACCCGGCTCGGGCAAGAAATAAATACATTCCTGTTGTGTACAATGTAGTTATATTTGTTCGACAGTGTTCTTTATAGTTTACCTCAGTGTTTTTAAAAGTGCTGTTGTACACTAGTGGATACATACAACTTGGTGTAAAAAATATGTATTACGCTTTCTGAAATTGTCTTAAATTCCTTTATTTTTGTAATAAGTATCATAAAATGTACCAATTAAAATAAAAACCATCAAAATCTGACAATTTTAAATTTTTTACTCTTCTGTTGTAACACGCATACAAAGAGTGACAACGCCACTGCTTGAGGCACCCCTAAACATTGTCTGATCGGATTGAAACTTCAGATTTAGCATTTTCTCAGCATAGACAACAATCCTAGCAAAGGCCATCAACAAATTTGAAAGTTTAAAATTACCATGTAATTCATTGCCATCCTAATGTGCACATATTTTCTGTTCTCATTTTGCCCCTGCCACCCTCCCCCAGAATGGAAAGAAGAAAGAGATGAACATGATAAAACTTTATTTGTTCACTAGGTACATATACATAGCATGCATTTTTACTTAAAAACAGTAGCAATTAATGGCATAATACTGATTGAATTGGAGTGAAGTAATATCTGCAACATGTATAGTAAAACATCTGAATAATATTCCTTATAATTTTGGCTAAATATGCTTTAACCTTTTCGAGTATACCTAAGTTGTATTATTTTATACCTAAGTTATTTTATTTTAATCCTAGATCATATCTTTATATTGCATTGATAATTATGACTATTGCTGTTTTAAAGTTTCTCAGGCATTCTGTTTGACACTGGGACAGTGGCAGGCAGTGAGCGGAGGCTAGTCCAATACAGATGCTTACATCACAATCTCTGACACCCAGGCCACTCCACTCAGCCATCCCAGTGATCAGATCTAGGGCAAAGTCCACTATCCAGTTATTATTAGAGATCAGATTTCTCATGCATAGTGGCAGTACCCGAAGATGCATAGATACAAAATTAGAGAAAAAGTTGCTGAACAGTTTCTGAGATATGGCAGGTAGTAACGGCGCACAGCGGACGCATAGTGATGGCATTAGTCCGTTGGGCTTTCGGCCCAAAGGACTAAAACAAGGAACAGAGCATTGGCTTAAAGACTAAGTGAAATTAAATGTTATAAACGTCTTTGAAACTTCGTATACATAAACTTAATATTCTTGTCAAGTAAAGTGCCAAATAGGATGCTCAAATGTGGTCATTTGCGTGTCACAAAGCAACCAGCCCATCAGATATTGCCGATGCCACCACAGGCACTGCCGTTAAGCATGCCCTACCCTTTAGCAAGGCGAGCGGCAATGCGGCTTGTTGTTTCAGACTGTACATGAAATTACAATCGCGGAAGTGAATATTTTTTATATCACCGTAAAGATAATAATCTTATTTACAAGTTTGTCGCTGGATGTATACAGGAATTGTGTTAACTTTTTGAGTTATTGCCGTTTGAACATCGTGAATGCTCAACCTTGCATTATATCTGCTAAGCAATAACTCAAAAACTCAAAATAAATCATGGGTATATCCAGTGGCATATTTGTAGATACGATTATTATCTTTACTGTGATATCAAAAAGTATTAAATCCCATTATCAGTTTGAGTATTCACAATGTTCAAACCACAATAACTCAAAAAGCAAACAAAATTCCTGTGTGCATCCAAGCGACACATTTATAGGTAAGATCATTACCTTTACGGTGATATAAAATAATATTCAATTCCGCGATTCCAGTTTTAGGTATGGCCTGAAACACCAACCCGCATAGATGCGCACCATGCTAAATCCCAGCGGTGCTACCTACGGTGACGTCTCCTCCACCGCTAGGTGTCACAACAAACTGAGCAGAAAATGTGCAGAAAAGCGCGACTGAAAGGGGCCTTGAACAAGGTGAAGGAGGGAGTGTAAAAATTAGTTGAATATCAGGACAGTATTTTTTAAGTATATTTCATGCAGATTAGGAATAAAAAAAGGTTCATTTCGCTTAGTCTTTAAGGTAAACAACAAGTTGTGTTTTTTTAAGTTTTCAATATGACACTGCCCATAGTGGCCGTATAAGGAAACCTTAAAACACCCTGTGCCACTCTAGATGGATGCCACTAATACCATGCATCATCACTGAAACATGGCTGTTTCTCGCGCTTACCTGGGGGAATATCAGGAGAGACAAAACAACATCTTTCACGTCGCCATAGCAACAATGAATCTTGACAGCGACGTGTCACGTCACAGCTGCTTACATCGTCTCCAAGCGACTGGTGCTGCCCTCTCTGTCCTACAACACACGAGACAGGGTGATGCAATGAATGCTCCCTCACACAATGAATGGTCCCCGGTCACCATACTCCCGGCACAATCAGGGGCACTGATGCCCAGTTAAAAAAAAACATGAACATAAAATCTAGAAAATTGTTGAGCAGTTGCACAATGTAGGAGTTATAAAAGGCTAACTTACGTGTAAAGTAGTGTCATGTCATCCACCAGCATCATTAGCTTCATGACAGACAGGCACACGATCAACTGAATTCATATATTCAGTAAAAAATGGGCCAAGAGGCCATGAAGTCCTTTGGCTTATATTGTGAGTTTGTAATTATTAATGAAATGGTTTTTGGTGAATCATAGTTACAGATCATTAAGGGTTATGATGGAAATAAAATATTGACATGTTTAGTGGAGACTATATGCATGCCAGTGAAGATACACCTGGAAATAAAATATTCAAGTAGACCATTTCATGAAGATTGTATATATTCTGCTATTTAGGCCGATTTCCAGTGCTTGTAGAAACCTTGCAGGAGAGTTGGTGAGATGCAATCTCGCATGTAGCACAAAATGTGCACACATGTTCTGTCTTCATTTTGCCCCTACCACCCTCCCGCAGAATGGAAAGAGGAAAGAGATGAACTATGATAAAACTTTATTTGTTCACAAAGTACATACACATATCGTTATATTGCATTGATCATTGTCTATTGCTGTTTTAAAGTTTCTCAGGTGCTGCCAGTGCAGTAGGGATTCCCATTACACATTATAGTTATAGCTGACATGGAGGCATTCTGTTTGACACTGGGACAATGACAGGCAGTGGCCATGGCTAGTCCAATACACAGGTTTACAGCTGCCTGCTTCACTCAAGCCACCCCAGTGATCAGGGCAAAGTCCACTATCCAATTATAAATAGAGATCAGTGGCTGCTGGAGGCTTACAGGAGTAGGGAAATAGCAAGAAAACATTTTGGGGGGCTTTGGGGGGCCCTGAGGTGCCCTTAAAATGATTCAAATACAGATTTATTGTGTATAGTGGCACTACCACATGAAATGTCTATAAAAAATCAGAGACAAATTTACTGAAGTTTTTGAAAAAATTTGCAAAATGTGAAAATGTTACCAGTTTCGGGGGCCTTGGGACAGTGGACGGCACACGGCAGACGCAGAGTGATCATATAAGTCCGTTGGACCTTCGGCCCAAAGGACTAAATATGATATATACACAGGCCATGTATTAAAACGACAAATAAATGTGATGTCTTAAGAATGACTTGAAGTAAAAATTTAAAACAGAAAAAATTAATATAAATATTATCGGTGTGGCACCTTTCTGCTAACAGTAACAAAGGACAGTCATGAACCAGTGCTCAAGACACAGTGACCACCACTGGAGCTAACACAGGGCTGTTAGACCAAAATAATGTCTTTATAAGTACATTTTAACACCAGTCACCAGAGTTATGACGGTGGAGGTGTATAGACCTTGGCAAGGTTTTTCTAAAATAAAACTAGGCATGTCAATTTCATGAATTCCACGGTACCTGTAATTGGACCAATTCTACGCAGTAAACAACAGTGGAATCGGCACCTGCTCTCAACACACAATTAGCCCACCCACACCCGCCCACTTGGCGCAGTCTACACTCACCTCACTTGGACGGATATATCTGTCAAATGTTTGATTCCCTTGTGGAGCATTTTACTGTTCTTTCTTTGAAATGTAGATGGAAAGTCAAAGGAAATAAAATCTTAGGCATGAAGCCATGCTTCAACTCCATAAAGTTGTGTATATATATAGAACATTCTGGAAATATCTGAATAAACTATTAAGATTGTATTAATATATATATTAAAAATCGACTTGAAATTCACACATATGTACAATATTCTGTTTAAATACTAGATATATGTTCAAATCTCATACATATACGCATGTGCATGCGTGCACACGCACACACGTCATGTGGAAAGGAAGGCGTTAATTTTGGGATATAATTTTAAAATACAACATTCACATTTTCCCAAGCTATGTGTCATCTCTGTAAATAAAACTTTAGTGTTAAAATAAATCAAACAAACATTAATGATTTCCTGCATTTCTGCCTTTGACATTTTCCTCATGATTTTCATAAAGAGTGTACTTATTCACCTACTATGCATACATCAATGATAAACTGGCTGGCATGACAACCACTGAATATCTCTAAACAAACACATTTCACGTGTGTAGACTGCAAGAAGAATCAATTAAATTCAGAGTACGTACACCTCCAGCTTCTGCCAAGGTCTACAGCTGATACATATTTTATTGTAGATTTTATAATTAACCCGACACAGAGCTTGTAGCTTGGGCAGTAGACCCAAAATGTCCAGCAAGAGTCAGTGCCACTGGGGCTCTCTGATAGACCTCCTGGGTGCACGATTACAGTACTGGTAGGACGATGGGTCCAGCTGGCAGTGACAGGCCGGGCTGTTATTTCCAGGAAGACTGATGGCGCTGACCTTGCTGGGAGATACAGCACGCATTTGTTATAAAGCAACACCAATCACTGCACCTTGACAGCGGCTCAAGGTTCCTCTCCACACATTACTCATTCCCTTCTCCGCTGTACTAGGGCTATGAGGGGCTGTAATTGGGCCTATGAGGGGGCTGTACTAGGGTCTATGAGGAGGCTGTACTAGGGACTATGAGGGGGCTGTACTTGGGCCTAAAGGGGATGTACTAGTTAGGGCCCATTAAGTGCTATACTAGGGCCTAAAGTAACTGGAGTAGGGCCCATGACGGACTGTACTAGGGCCTATGATGGGCTGTACTAGGGTCTATATAGATGAGGGGCTGTACTAGGGCCTAAAGGGACTGTACTAGGACCTACAAGGGGCTGTACTAGGGCATATGAGGGGCTGTACTTGGGCCTAAAGGGGCTGTACAAGGGCCTAAAGGAGCTGTTCTAGGGCCCATGTGGGATTGTACTTGGGCCTATGAGGGGGTGTATACTAGGGCTTACGAGGGGCTGTACTAGGGCTTACGAGGGGCTGTACTAGGGCCCATGTGGGGCTGTACTAAACTCCTGAATGTGGAGCCTACACTGGGGGCATGAAAGGGGAGGTACCAGGAGTTATCTGTAGGGGATTCGTGGGGGGTTTATCAGGCTTAAGGGATGTGTACTAAAGCTGGACAGGATTATCAGTATGATGTAGGCTGAAGGGGGATAACAAAGAAGGTACAGTCATGTTTTCTTTCAATTAGGTGCAAGTTCAAACGGTACAGAAAGAAACACTTATTAAAAGAAGCCATTAGAAAAATTAAGTACAAACAAATGATGTGGAAATTATATAGTCATACCGGAAATTATGAAGACTACAACATTTATAAAGAAGCACTTAACCAAGCTAGAACTGAAATTATAAATTCAAACAGAAGCTATGAACAAAAAAACTTGTAATATAAACACTTTCAATTCATACTATCTGCAAGCGTGACGCAAGCTGTCGGCTTGATGACATAGCATTTTGCACACAGAACCCTGTCAATCAAATCTAATCTACGCTCTTTTTACGCATGCGTATAGGGCAGCGAATCACTTTGAAGATCGTAGTTTGTGAATGAACCCTTTCGGCGGATCTACACATGGTTTCATTTGCTGCTAGAGGGGTCAATGCAATGCATGATTGCTCCAACAACCAGTCCATAAACAATAGACATGATTGGTTCATTCCTTTGGGGTGTCACACATCAATAATAATGTGCCGGAATATAAATACCAATTACACGCACTTTTTATATGTGTATTAAAGGGACAAGAATCCTGATAAATTAGACATATGTCAGGGGTTTATATCACATAATAAAATATCTGAAAATGTTTTTATATACCTGTATATTATTAACATCTCGACTCTACTGGTATCATGGGAGTGACTCCCGGGGATGATCAGATTTTAAACCGAGGCTACATTCACAACGAGGCTGCATTAATGACACACATGGTTACCGATAAACACTTCCTATTATCGTTCACTTCGACGCATCCGCGATGCCGCCACCGAAGGTTCATAAAACAAAAAGTTTTTAGATCGGCATCACCGGCACTGACGAATGATTGTTACTAGTACTACCACGGTAACAGCCGATGTACATCATGCTGATAAAGACTTTATTAAAGTCGTTACCGTTGTTAGTGAGCCAGGCCCTACAGCTACGCGTACGGCTACGCCTACAGCTATGCCTATGGCTCCGCCTATGTCTACACCTATGGCTATACCTAGCCAGAGACCGGCTAGACCTAGCCAGAGACCGGCTAGACCTAGCCAGAGACCGGCTAGATCTAGCCAGAGACCGGCTAGACCTAGCCAGAGACCGGCTAGACCTAGCCAGAGACCGGCTAGACCTAGCCAGAGACCGGCTAGACCTAGCCAGAGACCGGCTAGACCTAGCCAGAGACCGGCTAGACCTACCCCTCCTCAGCCAACTGTTGATACTATTACTGTCATTGGCGAAACAGAAATGTATCATTGGAATAGCGCATGACACTGACAGCGAGTTTTGATTTGCGGGCCTGTAATTGTAAGTAATGTATAACTATGTAAAAATAAATATGGTTCCTGATATAAATGTAACTATTATTTAAGTCATGATGTTTGACTATGCATGTTACACCTAATATATATATATATAACATGTACAGTACACGGGGGTACAGTTGTAGGGTTTTTTGTGAGCCTCAAGGGGGGTGCAGAGGGTTTTTTGGTGAGCAAATGTCCACTGGGAAATTTGTTGGACTGGTAAAACTTTGATCCTGTATAAAGGCCTGGAAGGAAACAAAGTAATTGATTACATTGCAATGTAACTGACACTAGGCCTGGAAGGAAACAAAGTAATTGATTACATTGCAATGTAACTGACACTAGGCCTGGAAGGAAACAAAGTAATTGATTACATTGCAATGTAACTGACACTAGGCCTGGAAGGAAACAAAGTAATTGATTACACTGCAATGTAACTGACACTAGGCCTGGAAGGAAACAAAGTAATTGATTACATTGCAATGTAACTGACACTAGGCCTGGAAGGAAACAAAGTAATTGATTACATTGCAATGTAACTGACACTAGGCCTGGAAGGAAACAAAGTAATTGATTACATTGCAATGTAACTGACACTAGGCCTGGAAGGAAACAAAGTAATTGATTACATTGCAATGTAACTGACACTAGGCCTGGAAGGAAACAAAGTAATTGATTACATTGCAATGTAACTGACACTAGGCCTGGAAGGAAACAAAGTAATTGATTACATTGCAATGTAACTGACACTAGGCCTGGAAGGAAACAAAGTAATTGATTACATTGCAATGTAACTGACACTAGGCCTGGAAGGAAACAAAGTAATTGAATACATTGCAATGTAACTGACACTAGGCCTGGAAGGAAACAAAGTAATTGATTACATTGCAATGTAACTGACACTAGGCCTGGAAGGAAACAAAGTAATTTATTACATTGCAATGTAACTGACACTAGACCTGGAAGGAAACAAAGTAATTGATTACATTGCAATGTAACTGACACTAGGCCTGGAAGGAAACAAAGTAATTGATTACGTTGCAATGTAACTGGGTGCTAGTAGCGTGAATATGTTTTAAAATAATGACACATACCTCAGAAGGGCGGGATACACATAGATAAAAAGTGTTGGACTCTTGATAAGCCAAAAGGTCCTCCTGCCACTTAGAGTTAATTCTCTGGGTGGTAATCTTGTTAAATCTTGTTATAACCAAGAACCGAATGTAAACAGAAACTACAAAACGCAAATAGAACTGTCAACGTTTCTAGTAAAGTGAATTAATGAGTGATTTCGCGGCAGCTGAAGATATCCATTCAACAGATGATAACTCTGAAGGTGAATGGATCCTGCTGCCAGAATGATGGCCTCTACCTCACATGTTCCCACACGAAAACTCGGGGACTGATCAGTATTTCACTTCTTGGTTCTTGAAGCCATATGAATTAAGTGCCAGATTGAACACCCTTTCGAGGAATTCTGTACTCTGACAAAATAGTTAAAATGAAAATGGCAAGTTAGTAGACTATAACATTTCTGTGGTGTTCAAGTTTATATTTGTATGTGCTACTGAACACCTGTCAGTGATGGAATGACCCGTGTAGGGAAACAGAATCAGATTTGTCTGGGTGACAAATGACTGGAACAGTGCCGTGTAGCCAGCTCACATTGAAACAGAATCAGATGTCTGGGTGACAAATGACTGGAACAGTGCCGTGTAGCCAGTTCACAGTGAAACAGAATCAGATGTCTGGGTGACAAATGACTGGAACAGTGCCGTGTAGCCAGCTCACACTGAAACAGAATCAGATGTCTGGGTGACAAATGACTGGAACAGTGCCGTGTAGCCAGCTCACATTTAAACAGAATCAGATGTCTGGGTGACAAATGACTGGAACAGTGCCGTGTAGCCAGCTCACATTTAAACAGAATCAGATGTCTGGGTGACAAATGACTGGAACAGTGCTGTGTAGCCAGCTCACATTTAAACAGAATCAGATGTCTGGGTGACAAATGACTGGAACAGTGCCGTGTAGCCAGCTCACATTTAAACAGAATCAGATGTCTGGGTGACAAATGACTGGAACAGTGCTGTGTAGCCAGCTCACATTTAAACAGAATCAGATGTCTGGGTGACAAATGACTGGAACAGTGCCGTGTAGCCAGCTCACATTTAAACAGAATCAGATGTCTGGGTGACAAATGACTGCTCACATTGAAACAGAATCAACTAAACTGTTCAATGAACTTTCTCCACTGTGTGCATGGAGTAGGCCTCGGTGTGTGCATGGAGTAAGCCTCAGTGTGTGCATGGAGTAGGCCTCAGTGTGTGCATGGAGTAGGCCTCAGTGTGTGCATGGAGTAGGCCTCAGTGTGTGCATGGAGTAGGCCTCAGTGTGTGCATGGAGTAGGCCTCAGTGTGTGCATGGCGTAGGCCTCAGTGTGTGCATGGAGTAGGCCTCAGTGTGTGCATGGAGTAGGCCTCAGTGTGTGCATGGAGTAGGCCTCAGTTGTGCATGGAGTAGGCCTCAGTGTGTGCATGCATGCATGACAGGAAGTAGGCCTCAGTGCGTGTGCATGCATGCATGACAGGAAATAGGTCTCAATGCATGTGCATGCCAGGAAACCCACCCCTGCACATTTTGGGCCAGAGTTTAATTCAGTCTGACACGAGCAACACAGTATTAGTAAACAAGAAACATCTAACGTAAACCAGTCCTATGAAATGTGTGAGAAAATGAAAACTGACCATATGTATCAGGATTCTAGTCAAATTCAGCATTTTTTTTCAGACACAAGGGCATAATAACAGTATGTCCTTTAGAAACTGTTCAATGTGATTATTGATAGATGATGTCATTCAAGATTGATAAACGTGATAGAAAAACACATAAATTTGCATGTAAGTGTTAGTTGCTTTTATTTGGTCCTCTTTAAAATCAACTTCTGGTATATGTCTAGCAATGTTGGATAACATTTTATCCCCAACACTCACCCATTAGAAATACTTCATGGGAGTCATAGGATGAGAGCTCTTTATTGTGAGACTGAGCCACAATTTCTGTTACATAATCAGTTCCTTTAAAATATTACCTTTGGTGCACTACAAGGCCCCTTCTGTCACCAACCATGCATGTCTTTTTTTCAATTCTAACTTGTTTTGATGTAACATTTGAGAAAGTTTTTCAGCCAGCACAAAATCTCTTTGTCTACAGAACATATGATTCATGCCAATACCCGAGTTTAACCCCATAAACAACCCCAACCTTGTTAAGTGGACGGCATGTCACACAGGAATTTATAGAACATTTCTGCAATAGAGAAGTGAGAGGACAATGTTGTTATAATAGGGTATGAGAACTTTGAAGTGTTGGCGAAAGTTTAATGACAATAACTGTAAGATAAACATTCCAAAAAACAATACTATAAGTATGACTGTCACCAATACGCTAAATAGTTGTGGTCTGGTCCAAATTTAACTCCATTTTCACTGTGTGCAATACGGCGATGACATCATTTCACTCCACACCTTAAACAGGGTCATGACCCAATGTCCAGAGAACCACAGCGGGGTATTATGGGCATGGGTGTAAGAGGGCAACTTGCAGGACTGCTACGTCATCTCTGGAGTCAGAATCATCATCATTGACCTCATCCTCCAAACCCCCACCCCCTGAAGGGTAGTTCAGGCCTGAGAGCAACTAACAGCATTATCAAATAACTGTCCACTGTCTTTCAACTGTCATGTTTATTGGTTGTGTATAAAACAAATAATTCACACATTTAAATCTTACTGGAAAAATCTAGGTTTCTGAGTACAAGTGCGAGAGGGGTTGTGCTACAGCATCTGGTCAGTGCTGTGTCAGCCAGGTGTATTGTCTGCATTGTACATCACCAGGCCATCCATCCTGGTAGTTATCTAATTAGTAGCCCAGTCTGTGTTATGTAATTACTCAATTAGAAAACAGCTGAAAGGTTGGAGCACAGCCTCTGACAGACACACACTGGGCTGGCTGCAGTGCTGCAATCAATATTAAAAAAACATTTACATAATTAATTATATTACATGTATCTGGCATGGGGATATCAATCCAAAAATGGTATTACAATTTTGTAGTACAATAAATTGATTTTGGCCTCAATTACAGAAATAGGGGGGTAACTCGTTTTTAAAGTTACCAGACAACTGCTTTGTAAACTGGATTATAGCTTAAATGTCAGTGATAAGTATAACAAAAAAGCCCTAAAATTGCTAATACATTTCAAAACCCATTGTCATGTTGAAACGTAACATAATTTTTATTATTGATTGGCTCGTAATCGAGCTAACTGTCCCACTTCAAAAAATGTAATAAATCACCCAGTTGTGAATGAGAGGCAAAGTCACCAACATCCATCCTAAACACTACAGACTGAGACAGCTGCAGGCCACATTATAGACCACACTACAGACCACAGCTGTCACTCACTAGTGTTCACAACCCAAATACTACAGTGACCCGATGACAGGTCAACCCATACACACAGCCACTGTCAACGTTGACGGTATACACTAACAGAGATAGCAACTTAACCTGCTTATTATATCTAAATACGACACAACACCATCTGTCAGCTTAGTTGAGATTATGTTAATATCCCTTGGCATGGGCTGTAGATAAAACACAACACCAAGATAACATGATGGATATAGCATACAGACGACAGGCTGATGGCTGACTGACTCATTCACTCACTGACACTCTCTGAGGGGGGGGTAACAACAGTGTACCATAAGGACAATGGTGGTGGGTATTTCTATTGTTTACAGCTGTCACAGGGTCCAGTGTTGTCATTCACTGACAGTTACAATGAATCCTGCATTGAGGCTTCTGGTTCCACAGACTTAACATCTTAACATAACAATCAGAACAAATAATTTTAGTGTTCCATTCAAGACACAAAAACTTTGCCTTCTTCCCACATTTCACCTTATTTTTACTTACTGGAAATGTATAAAAACCACTGAGTGACTAACTCTAGCAAGTGCCACTAAGTTACTAAAGTTCTCTAACCCTAGTATGTACTACCGAGTTACTAACCCTAACTATAGCAAGTCTCACTTTGTCACTGTGGGAGCTAGCTATATCTGCCAAAAGTACCACCAGCCATTGCTCTATGGGAGCTATGACAGCCGATAAGCAGTGCTGACCTCTGACACCGACAGAAACTTGTCTCACATAAAAACGAGTTATCCTCTTTACTTTCAAAACAAGCTGCTATTTATGGGAGCAGAGTTGTGCTGACAGGGCCTATCTTGGTTGTCATGGCAACCAGGCTGTCAACCACACCCTGCACTTATTTATCTGTCACCTCATTCTTTGAACACTCCCAGTCTACCACAGGAACAGGACACAGTTCTAGCAGTTAAATACACCAAGTTCAATAGACAAAAACACAGCGACACATTATTTCAGACACAAAGACACTGAATAAAACACCAACCCCTAGGATAAGACAAAACACAGCTCATTTCACCTGCACATTAGGAGCAGAAGGCTTCAGGTACCACTGTCTGAGGCAGGTCATTATAAGCACCCTGGAGACAGGCTAGATTCAGGGGTGTCCCTGAGTGATTGGTAAACACCACCTCTAATAACAGGTGGCTGAGCAAGGAGAGGGAAACACCTTGCCACCCACATGCCACCCACATGCCACCCACCCAACACAAACTGGAGACAATTTACTCTGAATTATCCCCACCACTTTCTACCCACACACACACCACTGCGCCGATGTGACCCGTACTTAAAAAAACAGCTTGTGAGAGTCGTCGATTGATCTGGCTATGTTCAATCTGTGCGGTCGCCATGGCAACGCCAGCCTGGTGGGCCGTTTGAGCAGCGGCCCGAGCTGCTGCTGCTGGACTTATGATGTACATATATATATATATAGAGGAAGATTTATTGCTGGCTGGTGGGTGGAGTGCTGACGACTGGTCTGTCAGACTGCATGGTCTTATTTATACCAATGACCCCTAGACCTCACCACTGCACTCCCTGCCCAGGCAGGATAAGTTTCACACTAGCGAATGTAAAGTAAATCTCACCAAAGACAAAATGAGACAACAGAGAAAACTATTTGTACTCAGTGACCTTGTTTCATTGAGAACGGCGGATAGGATTGAGATCACTTGTTCGCTATGTGACAGAGTTAGTGCAGACAGATTGGAAGTGTGTTGAATGAATAATAGGAATATTTTGCAGTCACTGTGATCATGACAATGCTGTATTGGCTGGTGAAGAATGTTTTAGTTGTTGGTTCTACTTTCTCCAGTGTTCACTCAGTGTCACTATTACATGACTAGGCAGCTTATCTGGCACTTGTTTCATGTGTCATTGCCAAGACGCTGTATGTATATATATATATATATGTATATATATATGTATATATGTGTATATATATGTATATACATGTATATACATATATATATATACATATATGTATATATATATATATATATGGCAATGTCTAAACTTTCTCTGTAAGTTAGCCACTGACAAACTACTATTAAACAACCTGTTATTCCTTACCTAAACATCAATTCGTCAAATATATTTTACACAAATTATCATGTACTCATGTACAGTCGCGCCTCGTTATAACGCGGTAGTCGGGGTCCACGAAATGAATCCGCGTTATAAACGAGGCGCGTTATAAACGAGGCGCGTTCCCATATCTGCCGTCAGGGGCGCTACGACGACGACCGACATCGCTGCTGCATGAAGAACGCCATCGAAGCCAACCAAAGTGTGCACGTCGCGCAGTCTATACGCAGTTTATGAAGCTTATTAAACTGCCAGCCAGTGTCAGTGTGTAGTCTGTTTAAATGTCGTACACTGTTGGACACTGTTAAACTGAATAAAATACATGAATTGTGTACCGTTTTTAAATAAACAACGGACCAACAAGCCACGGTCAACTGAACGATAATATGGTACCATTGACGTAATATCTAAAATAATGACCTGGCACTCAGCAGCCGAATACGCACATGATTTGAGAAATGCTGTGTTAGAGTTGATTAAGAATTTAAATCTATAAGTACGCTCACAATTGGCTTAACTTCGTCTTTCAATCAATATCAAAATACCAATTTAGATAGCACATTTACCGTGCCGAACAATATTACGATTCACCAATTCATATGCGGTTGACGAATTAATATTTTGGCGCACCAGTACAGGCAGTAGCTTTGCGTTCATCGCAGCGAAAAGCTAATATTTGTTACGCAATGTTAGCTTACTGATCTTGCCTACTAAGCTGTATTAAAACGTATTTAACCCATTCTTAAGCAAGGCGTATTTGTGAATTTCAATTACACTTTACAAGCCGCCCGGCGCCGAAACCAGGCGAACTGGCGATCCGCGGAAGCCATGAGCATGACTAGCAGATTGGAAACGATTCGTTTGATGTCGGCGCAAAACAAACAATACTTCGCTCCACATTTACTGTTCCTAAAGTTAAAACTGACCATAATTATAGTCAAAGAAACTTTGATAGCATTAATTGGCAGTGCAGAATAAACAACGGCAACGTAGTGACACGCCTCACACTTGATTCGTTGCAGTTGTACGTCAACGTAAAATTTATTGTCCGCCAACTAGTCTTTCAACATACACATGCCGTGGACAAAGACGGGGATAACTTCACATAAAACAATTGACAGTTATTACCGTGTTAATATAGTTTGTCATAGCGCCCATTTCCCCCCTAGCAGCAGAAATTCGGGGTCCACGACCGACCGAATCCGCGTTATAACGGGGCGCGTTATAACGAGGCGTGACTGTATTAATTATAGCACTCAGCCAAGAACTAACTACAAATAAAGTATCAACGCAGTAAGTCAGCTGGATTTGTGTCTGCCTATAAAATTGTATATTCTGTTATTGGATTCCATATTATTTAAAAATGAAACAGTTGGCTATGTACATGATGACTGGAAGTACTGAAGTGTAGCATACCAGTACACTCTTTGTACTGAGCAACCGTCCACACTGAAGCCTACAATTAACGCCTAACATGGCAACCAAGGCCAACAAGAGACACAATGACACTGACCCTGCACTGAATGCCTCCAAGGCAATAGTGGTTCGTAAGATCCCTATCTCAACAGATAGTTGGAAGCATTTGACTGGCTGTAGACCTGGTTGACTACCATAAAATCATCCACAGATATGACTCCATCTCGCTAGTACCAAAACCAAACGCCCTGTTACCCTGTAAAAAGACTTGATACCAGGTTTGACAGTTCACACCCATCCACACACTTGGAGAATTACTACTGGGCGGAAGTTGCCTACAGAAACTGTCAACCAGCCGGTGTCACACCAGAGGTAATAACTTGCCGTTTTCAGGTACAGTGAAGCATTAAATGTAATCAAATGTGAGAAGGTGAGTGTTATCTCTGTAAGTAGAGATGGCCACAAGCTAGCCCTGTCCCAGACTCCCAGAGGTTGCACCACTGCCTTTGTCTGTCTGTCAGTCTAGTCTGCCTCAAGTAGGACTATTTTAAGCATGCCACCTGATGCCTCATTACATCCACGGATAATCCCCACCCCCAGGGGACTGTGTGCCCTTTAACTGGGTCCCCAGTCAATCTGGGGCATTCATCTTCCTTCATGATCAACAAGTCAGACAGACCACTGATACAGAGGGTAACACCCCCAATGAGTACCTAGTATTGTATTCAATTCACAGAGTGCTCTGTCTAAATCAAAGAATAAAATAAATCATGTCCTGTTGGTTCTGGGGGGATTTATAGACCATCAAATGTTAAAATTTAGAAATTCCAGAGATCAGGCCTCGAATACACCCATCGGTACATTTGCCGCAATGCCCTGGCAACTGGTTGGTGTGCCTTAAAAATGAGGTTTATGGCCAAATTGGTCATGCCTTGTAAAGATGTCTGCCAAAACCTATAAAACTTAAGGCCAACTGGTTAGCCTTCTAGTTTGCCAAATTTGAGGCCTGAGTAAGTATGATATTTTACAACTTAGACATAACTGTGTGTGTGTGGATAGCTGAGGTAATATCCAAGGTTGGTGTAAATGATGTGCTTATTTCTGTTTAAATTGTCAAAGAAATTGGTCAATATATCTGGTAATTTGCTGGGGCAACAAATGATCTAGAAATCACTGAACCGAAGAGCCGAGTGGATATTGAGAGAGTGAGGGGCATTAACAACATCAACACAGGAACATGTGCATAACTATATTATGCCATCACGTGAAAATTATAATTTTCATAATTACTTGAATTAATGTTTTGAAAAACCATTAAATCCGTTAATAATATATCTGATGATTTTACAAAACTACATAAAAATTCCACAAACAAGACAGCATAATTAATATACTGTAAATGGAGATTTGCTTTTCACAAAATGAATTTAAAATAAGACGAGCATAAAAATCAAATTGTGAAGCCACATTTAATTCATAAATATAAATAGAAACATCCCACGGTGCCACCTAGTGGCTGTCGACCAAGACACTGTTTGACTCGGGGGGGGGGGGTTGTTCATATAATAAGCAGGCAGTGCAGAGAAAGATGATCTCAGGTGCCAGAGTGGTAGCATTAATACCATACAAGTAGCATCACTGTGTTTATTTAAGCACTGCCACTGCCAGTCACTGTGGGGCCCCATACAAAGTGCTGTCTGCTTCCCTGGCAAGGTCTGGCCCAGTTTCTTCAAAGGGCGATTTTCTGGCCTTAAATAATTTCCAAATATATATCTAATCTTTCAAATCTCAATGTATCTTGGTGTTCTCTGAGACTGCATTATCTTCAAATGTTGAGCTGTTGGCAATTGTCATTCATACTATTATAATAGTAATAGTTGTTGTGGCTTAACTGATCAGATGACAGTGATGTATCTGACTATGACAACATGAAATGTGATCAAATGTTAACTTCCATCACTGTCATGTTTATTTAAGTTAATCTTCTGGTGTAATGAAACACCAAACACAAATTTACCATTTTACCAGAATGTTTATGTATATCTGAATGCCTTCAAGGCAGCCCACAGACTCAAGTGGAACATGAGTCAACTTAGAGCATTCACAGCCGCAGGGCCACCAGTGATAGGGAGGGGTACATTGTACTGTGTGACTCGTCATCAGTGTTGGCCTGTACTCCACAGACATCTGATAAAAATGGGAAGATCCCTTATCTATCCCCCAGCTGTTGTGCGATCTTGCAAGGGAGAGATCGTCCACATTCCTGCTGCAGTCTTAAGCCTTTCTTCTGATATTACAGAGACAACGAGGACACCGGAAATGGCATTACCGCATGCAGACGTGTTTTGTAACACTGCTATATCAGTCACCACATGGCATTCAAAGCACCCAATGCTGGGATACTAACAATCTTTGACTTTTCCTACATTCACTGTACGCTGTTTTAAGTAATATTGCTTTTTTAATATCACCCTGTGAGATCGTGAGGATGCAAAACATGCCCCACTAACAAGTTGATTAGAGGAATAATCTCAGGCAAAAGTTGCATGTTGACTGGCATGAGATCTGTCTGGGTGTCTACAATTACTGAACAAGTGTATGTTGTAGCAGACGTGATCTGCCACTCCAAGCCAGTCAGACAGACTGGACATTTTATTTTCGAGAAAACACCACACTACAACCCCAGGGACCCGGAGTCTCCAACTAACACCCGGGCTAACAGCTGTCAACCGTCCACTAGCAGAATTCTCAACGTTTCCTCTGGTATGTCAACTAGCAAGTTCCTGTCCGGATAATGACCTTTTGTCAGTCTCCTGACCTACCTGTATGGAACTGACCAAGAGGGAGTAGACCCAAGTAATGCCACCCACAGCTACTGGGGACAGACGGCCAGTGGACAAGGTAGTCATTGCCCTAATGAGTGCCTCAAAACCGTAACCAGGAGCCACAAGGAACAAATAAAGCTATCTACTATGTGTGTACTTCTCCAATGAATAAATGTCATGGATGTCCAATGTCCCTCAATAAGCCAGCCTTAACCTGGAGCCTGTCACCTTAGCTGTCAGCCATCGTCAACACAGCTGTACAGAATCCCCAAACTCACACACCCCTTTTGGGGAGCCACAAAAGTCACATGCATGCAACATTGCTGTGTATACTAACTACCCTGTTGGTGGAACCAATGATGGGGTCACAGTCACTGAACCAACACACTTGAATACAGGCAGACAACATTGGTGGACCCCTATACAGGGTACTTCTAGGGTAAAACATGTCAATAGGTAATCCATTAATTAGTACAATTATATTTATAATACCGAAATGGGCTTCTTCAGTTGTAGCATGAAACATATAATGATAAGAATAATAACACACCTTCAGGTATCAAATTCCCAGTTGTTTATAGTACCCAGTAACATTCTCTTAACTGACTAGTCTGTGTACACGTTATTGCTACCAGAATCTGATGGTCACCTGAGCGTCATTTAACTAGTCTTTCACCAAGACAGGTAAAATAGACAGAGGTGTCAACAGTTACATGAAGGAAAGCACATAATCTGAGAGAATTCAAATTGAAATCATTGTATTGTTAACGATAATAACTTCAAAGTTAGAACCTTGTACCAGCTGGATTTGTACCATAGTGAATACCCTAGCACCCTGGGGACTATTGTACCCTAGCACCCTGGACACTGGGGACTATTGTACCCTAGCACCCTGGACACTGGGGACTATTGTACCATAGCACCCTGGACACTGGGGACTATTGTACCTTACACAAACCCTATGGGTATACTTCACCTCCCTGCCCTATCTTATGTCACATGATTCATGAATCCTTATTAATTTATAAGGTATCTCCTTGTATAATATACCATTTCTCCCCATACACATTTAAATACCCTTTGGTGTTCTAAGCCTGGCAAAACAACATCTGCCAGAATACTTTAACCTAGTCACAGTCCCATGGTAATACCACAGTACAAACAATGTCACACATATAAACATATACTAGTCACAGTACAATGGTAATACCACAGTACAAACAATGTCACACATAAACATATACTAGTCACAGTACAATGGTAATACCACAGTACAAACAATGTCACACATATAAACATATACTAGTCACAGTACAATGGTAATACCACAGTACAAACAATGTCACACATAAACATATACTAGTCACAGTCCCATGGTAATACCACAGTACAAACAATGTCACACATATAAACATATACTAGTCACAGTACAATGGTAATACCACAGTACAAACAATGTCACACATATAAACATATACTAGTCACAGTACAATAGTAATACCACAGTACAAACAATGTCACACATAAACATATACTAGTCACAGTACAATAGTAATACCACAGTACAAACAATGTCACACATAAACATATACTAATCACAGTCCCATGGTAATACCACAGTACAAACAATGTCACACATAAACATATACTAGTCACAGTATAATGGTAATACCACAGTACAAACAATGTCACACAAACATATACTAGTCACAGTCCCATGGTAATACCACAGTACAAACAATGTCACACATAAACATATACTAGTCACAGTACAATGGTAATACCACAGTACAAACAATTTCACACATAAACATACACTAGTCACAGTCCCATGGTAATACCACAGTACAAACAATGTCACACATAAACATATACTAGTCACAGTACAATGGTAATACCACAGTACAAACAATGTCACACATAAACATATACTAGTCACAGTACAATGGTAATACCACAGTACAAACAATTTCACACATAAACATATACTAGTCACAGTCCCATGGTAATACCACAGTACAAACAATGTCACACATATAAACATATACTAGTCACAGTACAATGGTAATACCACAGTACAAACAATGTCACACATATAAACATATACTAGTCACAGTACAATGGTAATACCACAGTACAAATAATGTCACACATAAACATATACTAGTCACAGTACAATAGTAATACCACAGTACAAACAATGTCACACATAAACATATACTAGTCACAGTCCCATGGTAATACCACAGTACAAACAATGTCACACATATAAACATATACTAGTCACAGTACAATGGTAATACCACAGTACAAACAATGTCACACATAAACATATACTAGTCACAGTACAATGGTAATACCACAGTACAAACAATGTCACACATATAAACATATACTAGTCACAGTACAATGGTAATACCACAGTACAAACAATGTCACACATAAACATATACTAGTCACAGTCCCATGGTAATACCACAGTACAAACAATGTCACACATATAAACATATACTAGTCACAGTACAATGGTAATACCACAGTACAAACAATGTCACACATATAAACATATACTAGTCACAGTCCAATGGTAATACCACAGTACAAACAATGTCACACATAAACATATACTAGTCACAGTCCAATAGTAATACCACAGTACAAACAATGTCACACATAAATATATACCAGTCACAGTCCCATGGTAATACCACAGTACAAACAATGTCACACATATAAACATATACTAGTCACAGTACAATGGTAATACCACAGTACAAACAATGTCACACATATAAACATATACTAGTCACAGTACAATGGTAATGCCACAGTACAAACAATGTCACACATAAACATATACTAGTCACAGTACAATAGTAATACCACAGTACAAATAATGTCACACATAAACATATACTAGTCACAGTCCCATGGTAATACCACAGTACAAACAATGTCACACATATAAACATATACTAGTCACAGTACAATGGTAATACCACAGTACAAACAATGTCACACATAAACATATACTAGTCACAGTACAATGGTAATACCACAGTACAAACAATGTCACATAAACATATACTAGTCACAGTACAATGGTAATACCACAGTACAAACAATGTCACACATAAACATATACTAGTCACAGTACAATGGTAATACCACAGTACAAACAATGTCACACATATCAACATATACTAGTCACAGTACAATGGTAATACCACAGTACAAAGTCACACATATAAACATATACTAGTCACATCCCATGGTAATACCACAGTACAAACAATGTCACACATATAAACATATACTAGTCACAGTCCCACGGTAATACCACAGTACAAACAATGTCATACATAAACATATACTAGTCACAGTCCCATGGTAATACCACAGTACAAACAATGTCACACATATAAACATATACTAGTCACAGTCCCATGGTAATACCACAGTACAAACAATGTCACACATATAAACATATACCAGTCACAGTCCCATGGTAATACCACAGTACAAACAATGTCACACATATAAACATATACCAGTCACAGTCCCATGGTAATACCACAGTACAAACAATGTCACACATATAAACATATACCAGTCACAGCCCATGGTAATACCACAGTACAAACAATGTCACACATTTAAACATATACTAGTCACAGTCCCATGGTAATACCACAGTACAAACAATGTCACACATATAAACATATACTAGTCACAGTCCCACGGTAATACCACAGTACAAACAATGTCACACATAAACATATACTAGTCACAGTACAATGGTAATACCACAGTACAAACAATGTCACACATATAAACATATACTAGTCACAGTCCCACGGTAATACCACAGTACAAACAATGTCACACATAAACATATACTAGTCACAGTACAATGGTAATACCACAGTACAAACAATGTCACACATATAAACATATACTAGTCACAGTCCCACGGTAATACCACAGTACAAACAATGTCACACATAAACATATACTAGTCACAGTACAATGGTAATACCACAGTACAAACAATGTCACACATAAACATATACTAATCACAGTACAATAGTAATACCACAGTACAAACAATGTTACACATATAAACATATACTAGTCACAGTCCCATGGTAATACCACAGTACAAACAATGTCACACATATAAACATATACTAATTTACACAATGCTAATTAACCACACAGTTGTACACACACACATTATCTTCAAGTAGATGAGTAGTTCGTTTTATGTTCTTGAGATTTATCCACCCAGGGTCTAGAGGCAGTGTTGTTGAGTGCACTGCTGTTTGGGACAGTATCTGCTTCACTCTAGAAATAAGACTCATGACCCCTGCAAGATGACCCCTCCTGAGGTGCAGTCTATCATGTAGATGCCAGCACAGCCAAGGTCTGACTCTTATTCTTACTGGCTGCAATCAGTCATAACTATAGCATGGCTGCAGTCATGTATGTGTATTTAAACAAGCTGACTTCACACATTTCATCTTGTATTGTATGTTGCTCCTTTGAGCTCAGATTCCTGGCGATATCTAGGCAGTATACAAGTTTATTATTATTAAAGGACTTTTTTCAGAGGCTTGTATTTGTACTTCTAGCAAATATATGTTTAAATATTGTGTGTTTGGCCAAAAAGACAGAAAGTAAACCTCTATTTGGGGTAGCAGACCAGATGCACACCTGCATACCGAGGGATAACCCACTTATTTGCCATTAAATGCAATATTGTCTATAGATGTTCAATGTGACGTACACTTTATGGCTGATATAACTGTAGAACAATTTGAATTAAACTTTATATACTACTTTGAAATCTGTGTACTTAATACATGATGTTTGTACTGTAATAGAAAAAATGCAACAAATTTGTATTTGATAAAAAATACTCTTCACCATAACCCAGAACTGTGGCATATCAAATATGCGAGAACGCATAGAAACCGTTAACGACACATTTAGTAGTTTGTGAGAACATGATTTGTGGTTGCACAGTTCCTGCCTAGAGACAAGGCCAACCGCAAACTGTGGCCTGTGGCCTGACATGGCACAGCTTCCACGAAATGATCACACAATTGACAAGATAGGATGAATACTAAGATGATATGCTGCACTGAAGGTTCAAGACATTGCACACATTCTGCACACTCCACTCACGGCTTGATGTATCGCTGAAATGCAAGTGCCACCGATTCAGTGTTGTCATGGCAACACAATGCCATTAATGCTGTAACAGAGTTGATCAGTGCTGTAACATACACTGTCAACCTGTTAGACAGGCACCCATTACAGCTGGCTTGGTGGGTCACTAAATTGGGCTGCTTCCGTTACTTTCGTTCAGGAGATTTGTCTGTGGGAGAAATGAAATTTGAGAAGATATTACACGCCTCACTGGGCATGAAACACATCTAAACAAGATGCCATCTGGCGTTTCTTTGGCAAACCGTTTCTTTTACTAGCACAGGCTACTGACACTTCAAATATAATTATAATGTTTTCACATGCTGAATTCTACTTTGAAAGTAGTGACTAAAATTACTATAATATTAATAACAGCAACATTACATCACTGTCATTATTTAATTAGTTTGGTAGTAAAATGCTCCAGGCTGTCTCTTCCTCATTTTTTAATATGTTCTTAACACTAGAATATGTTGAAAGTTAAGGTATACTGCCTGTCAAATTACATAAGCCTGTAACAGTGTTTGCAATTTCAATGTTGTGCAGTAAAAATGTTCAGATTGTTTGCAAAATATTCAAGTTGAAAA
Source organism: Paraescarpia echinospica (assembly GCA_020002185.1). Classification (NCBI taxonomy): domain Eukaryota; kingdom Metazoa; phylum Annelida; class Polychaeta; order Sabellida; family Siboglinidae; genus Paraescarpia; species Paraescarpia echinospica. Next base: position 50,026,027 of record CM034533.1, on the reverse strand, counting down.
CAGCTGCTATTGACATTTATTGTGTATTGACATTCAACGCTTTGAAGATTTGACGCTCTTGACCAAACTAGGACTAAGTAGAACTGATTCAGTTAACACTGTGTTAATAATTACCACCGTTGACTGACTGTATGCAGCAGAACAGACAATCTCGTTTCAACAATTTAATTTATCCCAGGTTGCATAATTTGTCATTATTTTGCCTACATTATTTAGATGAGGCAAGTTGAATTGATTTTTATCCAAGGACCGATCTATAAGAATAACGTATGACACAATAAAATAATCCACAAATGCCAGCTTGTGAATATTAAGTGCTCATCAAACATTACAGATTAAAACTTGTATCATAAGGTGTTTGACTATTTTGACTATGTTGCAAAACATTAATTGAAGTCATAAATAAATATTTACTAGATCTATACAATTTGGCAGCTACAGCAGTAACCTTAAATGCAGATGTGTGACATCGTAGTGAAAAATTCAAACTGATATTTTCAATATTTCTTTCCTGCTATATGGTGTAGAAATATGTATACACTGTAATTTCAAAAGTACTTAGACACAAGGAGATAATGACACAACTATATCTATTGATTTTCAACATGCAAATGAACTACCAACACGTCGGTTGCACGTATAACATGGACACCATCTGTAAGCTATTTCTCATACAAACACATTCACAGAACGTCATGCCTTTTTTTTTTATTCCTACTTCCAAATAGGTGTTAAAAGAGGCCTTGGTCATTACGTTGTCGCTTGACCAGAAAAAGTATGAAAACATTCAAGACAGAGATACTTTAAAATATTATTATCGTACTTGTCTTGTGATATTACTATTTTTGTATTAGTATGTTTGTCGGCATAATCTTGTGAAGCAAATACATGTTTAAGGAACTAATAACACATGTAATAGGCCCACTAATGCTGATTAACCTTTCCAAATATGACAAGAAATGGTACAGGAGCACTACACTATACAAAGGTTGTGTGTGTAACATGGACACAAACATTATGCAAACAATGTATTGCACCATGGTAGCAATGTGGTAGGGCTCATTATATTGATTAGGTTACATCAGGTTATGAATGAACATTAGTGACTAGATGCTAGAGGAGTGAGTGATGACTTAAATGACATAACATGCAGGGGGCAGGGCTGCCCACCCACAGAAGGGCTGCCCACCCACAGTAGCACTTGCCCTCTGTGATAAACAAGATAAGAATAGTAATTACATTTCTCTAAAGGAATGTTGGAGTCTTGGAGAAACCACAAGTTAAACCACGTTATTAATTATCTGTAGTCTAGTAGATGGCTTTGTCTTTGGGTGTACTTGGCTGGAAAGATGAAGCCCCCCATTGATTGATTTAAATTTAGTAGTCAGGCTAGTTTAGATTTAGAGAATTGTTGAGGGAAAACAAGGGAGTTGGTAGGCAGGAGCAAGAGCCTGCAGGGTGTGTGTGTGTGTGGTCACACAGTGTCTTAACTGGTCGGGAGTCTATAGCTGCGTTCACACTTACACTTTAAAATGGTTTAGTTAAAACGTTTTAACTAATCCAGTCAGAAAACAGACGTGTGAACGCGATTTAGCGCTAAAACGTTTTAACTAAAACGGTTTAGTTAATCCACTTCAGTAGGTGGTTTAGTTAAACCGTTTTAGCTAAAACGGTTCAAGTTGCAAGTGTGAACGCAAGCGGATTAGCTAAAACGTTTTAAGCACGTCAGTCATGCGCATTCGATCTCGCGCCTCGTCGCTTCCTGTCTATAACGTAAACATAAACAACATGTTGGCGCAATCATGTATTCGACTTCGATTGACGCAAAATCAAAAGAAACGCAAGTGTGACACGACAATTGGGACGATGGGGAAGTTCGGCTGTTAGTGGAGTTGTGGGGAGACGATCGAGGGTAGTCCGATTTAGAAGGAAATATAATTATATATCGGTGCATTGCTAATCGTCTGAACCGCGACCTGAGCGAGGGCGCCGAGGCGGGGGACATCGTTAACAATTCTGTTATGCTAGCTTGCGCATGTGTGCATACCAACTTCCTCATTAAAACGGTTTAGCTATTGCATGTGTGAACGCCACAATTTTCAAACATGAACCGGTTTAACTAAAACGGTTTAACTAAACCGTTTTAATTATGTAGGTGTGAATGCAGCTTATGTGGGCGTGATTTCACAGTGGGTTGTTAGTAATTACTATATGTAGAGTAAGAGATAGAGAGTGTAATAAATATTGACTCTAGTTTACTTGATCTTGTTGTGACTTATTTAATTGGTACCTCCCCATTTATCTAGCAGGGCGATTCCATGTCAGATCAATCACTAAAAAACCTGGGGTGTATAGTTTTCGAGTTATAGGCCCTCAAAAAATTGCAATTTGTTAAAAAAAAACGGAATTTGATCGCCGTTTTGTATCACTCCGCGACCCATAACTTCAGTAATAATAATGCTAGACTAATAAATGATACATTTCTGGAAAGGTCTTATTTAACTGCATCTAGTGGATATGGAATCAGATAACTGAATAATAATAATTAAAAAAATCCAAGTACATGCAATTTTTGTGACGTGTGACCCCCCGTGAAAAAAACCTCCAAACTGATTGAACCAAAAATACATTCATTCTATAGAACAGTATGTAATCCAAATATGTGAAAAAAAATCAGAGTGGGCACTCTTTGGGTTACTAAGATACAATCAAAATAGTATGTACAAAATAGTATGTATATGAAAAGTGCACTCTAATTCTAATGCTTGTTATAAATTCATTATGTACACCAAATGTGTTTGCATACTAAACATGTCACTGTTAGTCAGGTATGTTTTAGTGAAACTAGATAATTTTCATGTAAAACCGGTCTAGATAATTAACTCTCTTTATACAGTGCATTATAATTAGAACCAATATTATAACACCAACACGTCTCAAGCTGGTCATGCATTGATGCAGTTTATTACCAGTACATTTTTTTATGTATTAGTATAAACCTTAACAAATTATTTAAAAAACAGAAGTTAATTAATTTTCAACCATTCCTCCACTTGGTCAAAGTCATGACTGTTACTATCAGACTAACTGAAATGTTCATAGTCTCGAGTGCAATGCAGGTACACGAATTCCTCATTCACAGTGTAACAGCTTGTTGTCCCATCAATCCTTTTACACAGCCTGCAACGCAAATACTTAGTAATGGTAAGGGGCATGGAAATATCATTTATTAGATAATTCACATCGTATCAAACTACAAGTAGATTCAGTATTGCCCTGCAGGGTTTTGTAGCATATCTCTCTAGAGGGGTGGATAGACCGAATCACTCATTATTTGGCCATGCTACAATATGAGGACGAAACAAGAAATAAAATTATCCCAAAATACCCCATGGCCCAGTAGGCCCCCTAATTACACCATTGTATATAATAATAATGAAATCTTATATAGCGCCGGTATCACCGTAGAGGCACTCATGGCAAGGCAGGCAAGCGTCACGAGCACCTTTATTATCAATATAATAAAAAGATATAATAGCAAGTATCCAGTCTTTGGGACTGGTTAACGAAAAATATTCATTCATATAATTATACTAATACTATATGATATATATACATATATATATATATATGTATATAATATATGATATATACCACTCACCACTGCCTACAGCCAGCCAGTACTAAACAAAGGATTATTCTATAAAGTGGTATAATTTTGGATTACCTTGTTCATAAGAAGAGTAGCGTCTTTCATTTCTGATGCATTGAGTTGATAGACTCGCCCGGTTGAAGTCAGTGGTTTGACAGTGGTCAAAATCTGATCTTGACCAACGATCAGCTCAACAAGGCATCTTGGGAAGGTGAAGGAAGGTGAAGGAAGGTAAAGGTCAGGCTGGATGAAGAAAGCTGACTTGTGCTTCATTGGTTTCAGACATCACCTTCAACACGTAGGCTAGCAACTGGTTGTCATCATACATGTATGTAATGTATGATCCGTCAATGTCAGCCACTCCTAAGAGTTCTCGTTCATTTGTAATCTTCACGATCTCCTGTTCTGTGTCTGCTGAGAACTCGCGCACTTCCATCAAAGAACGTGATCCTCAAACGGCAACGAAGGAGTGCAGTCGTTGTGTTCCTGTTACTGCAACAACATCAGCAAATCTGTTCCGTAACTTAACTTCTTCATCTGTGATTTCATCTGTGTCAACAAACATGATTTTGATGGACGGCAAGTTGCCAGAGGCCCACACAAACAAGTCCATTGGTGTCTGGATCTGGTCATCATATGGCTTTTGAAGGCTGGCTCTAGCAGCCAGTCACAGTAACAACATCAAAGTCTTCTGCGTGGAAAATGGTGTTCGAGAAGTTCTTTCTATTATTGTACTGAGACGCAGCTCCATCCGAGAAATAGTTGACATGGTGAAGATGCATGTTGTCACGCAGAAATGCTATCAGGTGACGTTGGTAGCAATGCATGTGTCATTGAGTTGGAGATAACAACAAAGGTTTTGTGCTTGACTACTCCTTCTCCTCGATAGTACACAACAAATAGATGTATGGTTGCTTGGTCATTCGTCCAGTGGTAGCCCTGTGCAGCATCTTGCACAACAAACAGATGTATGGTTGCTTGATCATTCGTCCAGTGGTAGCCCTGTGCAGCATCTTGCACAAGAAACAGATGTATGGTTGCTTGGTCATTCGTCCAGTGGTAGCCCTGTGCAGCATCTTGCACAACAAACAGATGTATGGTTGCTTGGTCATTCGTCCAGTGGTAGCCCTGTGCAGCATCTTGCACAACAAACAGATGTATGGTTGCTTGGTCATTCGTCCAGTGGTAGCCCTGTGCAGCATCTTGCACAACAAACAGATGTATGGTTGCTTGGTCATTCGTCCAGTGGTAGCCCTGTGTAGCATCTTGCACAACAAACAGATGTATGGTTGCTTGGTCATTCGTCCAGTGGAAGCCCTGTGTAGCATCTTGCACAACAAACAGATGTATGGTTGCTTGGTCATTCGTCCAGTGGTAGCCCTGTGCAGCATCTTGCACAACAAACAGACGTATGGTTGTTGGTCATTCGTCCAGTGGTAGCCCTGTGCAGCATCTTGCACAACAAACAGACGTATGGTTGTTTGGTCATTCGTCCAGTGGTAGCCCTGTGCAGCATCTTGCACAACAAACAGACGTATGGTTGTTTGGTCATTCGTCCAGTGGTAGCCCTGTGCAGCATCTTGCACAACAAACAGATGTATGGTTGCTTGGTCATTCGTCCAGTGGTAGCCCTGTGCAGCATCTTGCACAACAAACAGATGTATGGTTGTTTGGTCATTCGTCCAGTGGTAGCCCTGTGCAGCATCTTGCACAACAAACAGACGTATGGTTGTTTGGTCATTCGTCCAGTGGTAGCCCTGTGCAGCATCTTGCACAACAAACAGACGTATGGTTGTTTGGTCATTCGTCCAGTGGTAGCCTTGTACAGCATCTTGCACAACAAACAGATGTATGGTTGCTTGGTCATTCGTCCAGTGGTAGCCCTGTGCAGCATCTTGCACAACAAACAGATGTATGGTTGCTTGGTCATTCGTC
>CM034533.1:49902657-50019440 GCA_020002185.1 Paraescarpia echinospica | reverse complement strand
CAGTCCCATGGTAATACCACAGTACAAACAATGTCACACATAAACATATACTAGTCACAGTACAATGGTAATACCACAGTACAAACAATGTCACACAAACATATACTAGTCACAGTCCCATGGTAATACCACAGTACAAACAATGTCACACATAAACATATACTAGTCACAGTCCCATGGTAATACCACAGTACAAACAATGTCACACATATAAACATATACTAGTCACAGTACAATGGTAATACCACAGTACAAACAATGTCACACATATAAACATATATTAGTCACAGTACAATGGTAATACCACAGTACAAACAATGTCACACATAAACATATACTAGTCACAGTCCCATGGTAATACCACAGTACAAACAATGTCACACATATAAACATATACTAGTCACAGTACAATTGTAATACCACAGTACAAACAATGTCACACATAAACATATACTAGTCACAGTCCCATGGTAATACCACAGTACAAACAATGTCACACATATAAACATATACTAGTCACAGTACAATGGTAATACCACAGTACAAACAATGTCACACATATAAACATATACTAGTCACAGTCCAATGGTAATACCACAGTACAAACAATGTCACACATAAACATATACTAGTCACAGTCCAATAGTAATACCACAGTACAAACAATGTCACACATAAATATATACCAGTCACAGTCCCATGGTAATACCACAGTACAAACAATGTCACACATATAAACATATACTAGTCACAGTACAATGGTAATGCCACAGTACAAACAATGTCACACATAAACATATACTAGTCACAGTACAATAGTAATACCACAGTACAAATAATGTCACACATAAACATATACTAGTCACAGTCCCATGGTAATACCACAGTACAAACAATGTCACACATATAAACATATACTAGTCACAGTACAATGGTAATACCACAGTACAAACAATGTCACACATAAACATATACTAGTCACAGTACAATGGTAATACCACAGTACAAACAATGTCACATAAACATATACTAGTCACAGTACAATGGTAATACCACAGTACAAACAATGTCACACATAAACATATACTAGTCACAGTACAATGGTAATACCACAGTACAAACAATGTCACACATATCAACATATACTAGTCACAGTACAATGGTAATACCACAGTACAAAGTCACACATATAAACATATACTAGTCACATCCCATGGTAATACCACAGTACAAACAATGTCACACATATAAACATATACTAGTCACAGTCCCACGGTAATACCACAGTACAAACAATGTCATACATAAACATATACTAGTCACAGTCCCATGGTAATACCACAGTACAAACAATGTCACACATATAAACATATACTAGTCACAGTCCCATGGTAATACCACAGTACAAACAATGTCACACATATAAACATATACCAGTCACAGTCCCATGGTAATACCACAGTACAAACAATGTCACACATATAAACATATACCAGTCACAGTCCCATGGTAATACCACAGTACAAACAATGTCACACATATAAACATATACCAGTCACAGCCCATGGTAATACCACAGTACAAACAATGTCACACATTTAAACATATACTAGTCACAGTCCCATGGTAATACCACAGTACAAACAATGTCACACATATAAACATATACTAGTCACAGTCCCACGGTAATACCACAGTACAAACAATGTCACACATAAACATATACTAGTCACAGTACAATGGTAATACCACAGTACAAACAATGTCACACATATAAACATATACTAGTCACAGTCCCACGGTAATACCACAGTACAAACAATGTCACACATAAACATATACTAGTCACAGTACAATGGTAATACCACAGTACAAACAATGTCACACATATAAACATATACTAGTCACAGTCCCACGGTAATACCACAGTACAAACAATGTCACACATAAACATATACTAGTCACAGTACAATGGTAATACCACAGTACAAACAATGTCACACATAAACATATACTAATCACAGTACAATAGTAATACCACAGTACAAACAATGTTACACATATAAACATATACTAGTCACAGTCCCATGGTAATACCACAGTACAAACAATGTCACACATATAAACATATACTAATTTACACAATGCTAATTAACCACACAGTTGTACACACACACATTATCTTCAAGTAGATGAGTAGTTCGTTTTATGTTCTTGAGATTTATCCACCCAGGGTCTAGAGGCAGTGTTGTTGAGTGCACTGCTGTTTGGGACAGTATCTGCTTCACTCTAGAAATAAGACTCATGACCCCTGCAAGATGACCCCTCCTGAGGTGCAGTCTATCATGTAGATGCCAGCACAGCCAAGGTCTGACTCTTATTCTTACTGGCTGCAATCAGTCATAACTATAGCATGGCTGCAGTCATGTATGTGTATTTAAACAAGCTGACTTCACACATTTCATCTTGTATTGTATGTTGCTCCTTTGAGCTCAGATTCCTGGCGATATCTAGGCAGTATACAAGTTTATTATTATTAAAGGACTTTTTTCAGAGGCTTGTATTTGTACTTCTAGCAAATATATGTTTAAATATTGTGTGTTTGGCCAAAAAGACAGAAAGTAAACCTCTATTTGGGGTAGCAGACCAGATGCACACCTGCATACCGAGGGATAACCCACTTATTTGCCATTAAATGCAATATTGTCTATAGATGTTCAATGTGACGTACACTTTATGGCTGATATAACTGTAGAACAATTTGAATTAAACTTTATATACTACTTTGAAATCTGTGTACTTAATACATGATGTTTGTACTGTAATAGAAAAAATGCAACAAATTTGTATTTGATAAAAAATACTCTTCACCATAACCCAGAACTGTGGCATATCAAATATGCGAGAACGCATAGAAACCGTTAACGACACATTTAGTAGTTTGTGAGAACATGATTTGTGGTTGCACAGTTCCTGCCTAGAGACAAGGCCAACCGCAAACTGTGGCCTGTGGCCTGACATGGCACAGCTTCCACGAAATGATCACACAATTGACAAGATAGGATGAATACTAAGATGATATGCTGCACTGAAGGTTCAAGACATTGCACACATTCTGCACACTCCACTCACGGCTTGATGTATCGCTGAAATGCAAGTGCCACCGATTCAGTGTTGTCATGGCAACACAATGCCATTAATGCTGTAACAGAGTTGATCAGTGCTGTAACATACACTGTCAACCTGTTAGACAGGCACCCATTACAGCTGGCTTGGTGGGTCACTAAATTGGGCTGCTTCCGTTACTTTCGTTCAGGAGATTTGTCTGTGGGAGAAATGAAATTTGAGAAGATATTACACGCCTCACTGGGCATGAAACACATCTAAACAAGATGCCATCTGGCGTTTCTTTGGCAAACCGTTTCTTTTACTAGCACAGGCTACTGACACTTCAAATATAATTATAATGTTTTCACATGCTGAATTCTACTTTGAAAGTAGTGACTAAAATTACTATAATATTAATAACAGCAACATTACATCACTGTCATTATTTAATTAGTTTGGTAGTAAAATGCTCCAGGCTGTCTCTTCCTCATTTTTTAATATGTTCTTAACACTAGAATATGTTGAAAGTTAAGGTATACTGCCTGTCAAATTACATAAGCCTGTAACAGTGTTTGCAATTTCAATGTTGTGCAGTAAAAATGTTCAGATTGTTTGCAAAATATTCAAGTTGAAAACAGCTGCTATTGACATTTATTGTGTATTGACATTCAACGCTTTGAAGATTTGACGCTCTTGACCAAACTAGGACTAAGTAGAACTGATTCAGTTAACACTGTGTTAATAATTACCACCGTTGACTGACTGTATGCAGCAGAACAGACAATCTCGTTTCAACAATTTAATTTATCCCAGGTTGCATAATTTGTCATTATTTTGCCTACATTATTTAGATGAGGCAAGTTGAATTGATTTTTATCCAAGGACCAATCTATAAGAATAACGTATGACACAATACAATAATCCACAAATGCCAGCTTGTGAATATTAAGTGCTCATCAAACATTACAGATTAAAACTTGTATCATAAGGTGTTTGACTATTTTGACTATGTTGCAAAACATTAATTGAAGTCATAAATAAATATTTACTAGATCTATACAATTTGGCAGCTACAGCAGTAACCTTAAATGCAGATGTGTGACATCGTAGTGAAAAATTCAAACTGATATTTTCAATATTTCTTTCCTGCTATATGGTGTAGAAATATGTATACACTGTAATTTCAAAAGTACTTAGACACAAGGAGATAATGACACAACTATATCTATTGATTTTCAACATGCAAATGAACTACCAACACGTCGGTTGCACGTATAACATGGACACCATCTGTAAGCTATTTCTCATACAAACACATTCACAGAACGTCATGCCTTTTTTTTTTATTCCTACTTCCAAATAGGTGTTAAAAGAGGCCTTGGTCATTACGTTGTCGCTTGACCAGAAAAAGTATGAAAACATTCAAGACAGAGATACTTTAAAATATTATTATCGTACTTGTCTTGTGATATTACTATTTTTGTATTAGTATGTTTGTCGGCATAATCTTGTGAAGCAAATACATGTTTAAGGAACTAATAACACATGTAATAGGCCCACTAATGCTGATTAACCTTTCCAAATATGACAAGAAATGGTACAGGAGCACTACACTATACAAAGGTTGTGTGTGTAACATGGACACAAACATTATGCAAACAATGTATTGCACCATGGTAGCAATGTGGTAGGGCTCATTATATTGATTAGGTTACATCAGGTTATGAATGAACATTAGTGACTAGATGCTAGAGGAGTGAGTGATGACTTAAATGACATAACATGCAGGGGGCAGGGCTGCCCACCCACAGAAGGGCTGCCCACCCACAGTAGCACTTGCCCTCTGTGATAAACAAGATAAGAATAGTAATTACATTTCTCTAAAGGAATGTTGGAGTCTTGGAGAAACCACAAGTTAAACCACGTTATTAATTATCTGTAGTCTAGTAGATGGCTTTGTCTTTGGGTGTACTTGGCTGGAAAGATGAAGCCCCCCATTGATTGATTTAAATTTAGTAGTCAGGCTAGTTTAGATTTAGAGAATTGTTGAGGGAAAACAAGGGAGTTGGTAGGCAGGAGCAAGAGCCTGCAGGGTGTGTGTGTGTGTGGTCACACAGTGTCTTAACTGGTCGGGAGTCTATAGCTGCGTTCACACTTACACTTTAAAATGGTTTAGTTAAAACGTTTTAACTAATCCAGTCAGAAAACAGACGTGTGAACGCGATTTAGCGCTAAAACGTTTTAACTAAAACGGTTTAGTTAATCCACTTCAGTAGGTGGTTTAGTTAAACCGTTTTAGCTAAAACGGTTCAAGTTGCAAGTGTGAACGCAAGCGGATTAGCTAAAACGTTTTAAGCACGTCAGTTTGCACAACAAACAGATGTATGGTTGCTTGGTCATTCGTCCAGTGGTAGCCCTGTGTAGCATCTTGCACAACAAACAGATGTATGGTTGCTTGGTCATTCGTCCAGTGGAAGCCCTGTGTAGCATCTTGCACAACAAACAGATGTATGGTTGCTTGGTCATTCGTCCAGTGGTAGCCCTGTGCAGCATCTTGCACAACAAACAGACGTATGGTTGCTTGGTCATTCGTCCAGTGGTAGCCCTGTGCAGCATCTTGCACAACAAACAGACGTATGGTTGTTTGGTCATTCGTCCAGTGGTAGCCCTGTGCAGCATCTTGCACAACAAACAGATGTATGGTTGCTTGGTCATTCGTCCAGTGGTAGCCCTGTGCAGCATCTTGCACAACAAACAGGTGTATGGTTGCTTGGTCATTCGTCCAGTGGTAGCCCTGTGCAGCATCTTGCACAACAAACAGATGTATGGTTGCTTGGTCATTCGTCCAGTGGTAGCCCTGTGCAGCATCTTGCACAACAAACAGATGTATGGTTGCTTGGTCATTCGTCCAGTGGTAGCCCTGTGCAGCATCTTGCACAACAAACAGATGTATGGTTGCTTGGTCATTCGTCCAGTGGTAGCCCTGTGCAGCATCTTGCACAACAAACAGATGTATGGTTGCTTGGTCATTCGTCCAGTGGTAGCCCTGTGCAGCATCTTGCACAACAAACAGATGTATGGTTGCTTGGTCATTCGTCCAGTGGTAGCCCTGTGCAGCATCTTGCACAACAAACAGATGTATGGTTGCTTGGTCATTCGTCCAGTGGTAGCCCTGTGCAGCATCTTGCACAACAAACAGATGTATGGTTGCTTGGTCATTCGTCCAGTGGTAGCCCTGTGTAGCATCTTGCACAACAAACAGATGTATGGTTGCTTGGTCATTCGTCCAGTGGTAGCCCTGTGCAGCATCTTGCACAACAAACAGGTGTATGGATGCTTGGTCATTCGTCCAGCGGTAGCCCTGTGCAGCATCTTGCACAACAAATGAGTAATTCTCTGTAACATCACCACTCACCAGTGATTATCACCTCTCCTTCAACCAACTGACTTTTCTTGTCTTTCAAGAAAGCTGACTGCTGTTTCGTGATAAAATCATGACATTTTAAGACCTCAAGACTGTCCATCAAACAAACACATTTGTTTTTTATTTACAGCTATGTCCAGTCTTGTTCGATTAACCGAGACCCATGTTTTATATTATGTAATTTCATCGATGGCTAGATCATCAAGTGCGGCATGTAGACTCTGTTTCAAATGATACTGTGTATGACAGTAGTCACACTTCCCAAGGAAACATGAATTATACATATCTGGTACTTGTATATTTAGTATAAGTAAAGTCATAGACTGGATAATTGCAAAGTGATAGCATAAAAAAATATAAACAAATAAGTGAGAGTATGCAAGCACATATTGACTCACAGAATTATACACATTTAGTGATCATATCTTGAAAACCCTAAGAGTGCCCACTCTGATTTTCTCAGGATATTTGAGCTACATGCTGTTCTATATAATGAATCTATTTTTGGTTCAATCGGTTTGGAGGTTTTTTCACGGGGGGGGGGTCGCAGGTCACCAAAATGGCATGTATTTAGAAAAATAATTATTTAAATATTTTCTTATCTGATTCCATGTCCACTAGATGAAGTAAAATGAGACCTTTCCAGAAATGTAACATTTATTAGTCTAGCACTATTATTACTGAAGTTATGGGTCGGAGAGTAATAAAAAACCGTGATAAAATTCCGGTTTTTTTTTACAAATTGTAATTTTGTAGGGCCTATAACTAAAAAACTATACAACCCACTTTTCTAAAATTTGGCACAGTTGTTTACACAATACATGCCAATTAGTATATGAAATTTAAGCTAATTCAGAGGAGGGTCAGCCAAAAAAGTGTCAAAACTGATTGATTTGACCTGGAATCACAAAGCATGGACTGCTACGATAACATCACTACATCAGCTTCAACTACTCCTAATGGTAGAATTATGTATCTTAGTACTTATTACAAAGTTCCAATAATTTGGGCTTCAAGGAAAAATATATTGAGTGATAGGGTTGTACGTGTAACCATGGACACCAAATATAAATGGTGTCCATTAGATGATGTACCAGGCAGAAACAACAGGTGGTGATATTTCCATCAAAGTCACCAGACTGCCAGCCACCAATTAAGGTCAACATAATCACAAATACAGGTTCACACAGAAATCTTCCAAATTATTATGATATGTGTATTTATTTGAACACAGTTTGAAGCCACGGTTTAACTGGTACCCCTCTGAATAATCATTATTACAGGTAGATACTGCTAAGTGCTTCGGCAAAAAGAAGACGCTGGCCGTCAGCAACCATAGCACCCCTGGCTAGTCCACTACACACACATGATGTCGTGACCTAGAAATGGCATGCCTTGCAATAAGCATGTCGGTGGGTCATTGCATATTGAGGGGGAGCAGGTTCTTTTAACGCACACAATACACAATTATTCACAACTATGAGTACTATTTTTGAGCTATGTTATACTAAATGTTGTTACTTATCATTATATATCGGTATATTAACAAATAAAGATTGCATAAAACATTATTTTTCTAATCACACGTGCTGGCACTTCGCGAAAGCCTATCGCGAACAGGCTCTGGTCTATCGATTTGCAAAGTTTGACACCTCCTTAGATCAAAACGTATTTTAATAATTTTTGCATGCATCTCATGATTAAGAATTTAACAACAATTCTAATGGTAGAAGTTTCCTGGTGATAAGATTTAAACTTTTTGAAGATACGGACAAAATAAGGACTGCTTAGTATATATATATATATATATATATAGTCGAGGCGCTGCTTGAACAACTGTCATGCTGGTTCCATTTTTGAAGGTCAGTGCCTCCTCTAATCAACGTATTTTAATGTTTTTGGCACACACGATTAAGAATTTAATGGCGATCACGACAGGAGTCGAGATAAAGGGCGCTTGAACAATCGAACTGAGCGTGTGGCGTGATCGGGATATGGAGTTGACATCAGGACGCTTGCAAACGGGTGTTGGCAAGCGTTCCGAATCCCCGATCTTGTAATGCAATCCATTCCTGATCACGGGACACATTCAGTTGGATTGTTGAATAATCGAACCGTGCATGTGGCGCAATCGGGAGAGGGATGAGCTTTGAGATCAGGGTGTACTTACAGACATTCTCAAGTTAATATTCACAGTCGTGTAACTGTTTGTAGCCAAGAGTAGGGTTACGATGCAAATATAGCAGGATGTCACGTAAAAAAGCAGGGTGGTCATATACCTTTTTTGGTTACCAGGGTGTGACTAAAAAAAGGACACAGCATACGTGGCCCTGCAAATTCGACCTAGGCAGAACACTGCATATTTAACACAATTATTAATACAGTAGTCCCTCTCTTCAGCGGACACATATGAATCCAAGCATAAGTGTCCTGACATGGCGGGTGTCCGCTCATCGGAGGGACAGGCATCTTAGTGCCGTAATTCAGACCAGTACAACCGACACATGGTAAAGGTGTGGCAATTTGTCAACGCATTGACTGATAGGAATTAAGCACTATATATATATATATGTGTTTATTATTACTGTGATGTATTAAAAAATAAACAGTTGGTCATGAAGTCATACCGCCCGCCCGACTCCCTCAGTCGATCTGAGATTTTCCTCAACCGCGCATTGGCCATTCACTCACTGCCACTAGCCTACGCAACGGTATCGGCCCGGCGTTGCAGTAGAATTTGCTGCGCATATGGCAGCATTCAACCACAACATTTTATAAATTGGTATTCTCGAACGATTTAGATATTCTTTAAATAAAATACTTTGTAAGTAATTCGCAAGTTGACGATTTTGGCTGCCCCCTACCAGCTAAAATAATAACCTGGAAATTATCAAGCGAATATTTAAATCAGTTGCTATATGCAGCGTGAACGTTAATTAAATATTAAAAACGGTAACGGGTACAATCGTTAATTGTCTCACTTCATTTTTCATCCAATTTCGAAAGATTCATTAATGCACAACGTCACTTGATAATGCGTTCCATCGTTTCATACGCTGGCAACCAGTTCATCTTTTCCAGGCACTGGTAATATTTTCCGTTTGGCGTAGCGCAGCATAACTTGATGATGCTTGTTTATTATTTCACCTCAGTTTAGGCTTAATGTTGGGAGACATTGAAAACAATTGAGGTGAACCTTTTATACATCATATTTGTGAATCTCAATTACAATTTACAAGATGAAAAGGCGACACCAAGCTGAAGCCCTGACTGGGGCTGGAAGCGCGAACGGGGAAGCCATCATGGCATCGCTGGCTGCAAATGTGATTGATAACAGCACAAAATTAACAATCCCTTCCTCCACATTCATTCTGACCCAAGTTTACAGACCGTAATCAAAGGAACTCTAAGTAGTTTAAACAAACAATGATTACAGCAAGGATGACAAGCTTGTTGTTACGGGTACACGTGTACTTGGTGTTACCATTGACACACACCGAACTGTATGTCTGCCATTTTCTAAACAAATTCGGCAACAAATCTTTGAATTAACGAATACTGTCCGTCTTAGGAGGGACATATAACCAAAATATCCTGTTTGCTGTCCACGTACTCGAGGTGTCCCCTCATCAGAGGGACATTAACATGGCAAAACGGTCCGTACATTGACAAACTGTCCCGACATGGCGGGTGTTCCCTCGTCAGAGGGTCCACTGAAGAGAGGGACTACTGTACGTTGGCTCTCTTGGCTTGTACTGGACAATTAAATAGAGTTGTTCAATTAATTGATTTTGTTAATTATTGGATGGTACATTCTTCCGATCAATTGATCAATCACAATCTTATGTGATCGACGATCATTTCGATTATATCACAATTATATTATTCAATGTCAAATTATCGAATGACCAAAACATGTTTTGAGAAAAAGACACTATTTTGTCAGTGTTATGGAAAGATGCAAAGCAATAAATCTACAAACATGGCAGGGTCATTCGATAATTTTCCTGTGGTGATTATTGGGAATGGGTGCATACATTATTTTCAGATTAATTCAATATGTTTACGTCAACATCCACTGATGTGCCACACTAGTACATTAGTGAACAAACATTTCCTAGAATGGCCTTCTACAAACCGATTATATAAGTGATCATCCATTTTGAAAACCAATCCAATTCCCACCACTACTGGTGGTATTAAAAGAAGACAATGTGTATTTCCAGTGTGGTAAATCTCAGCGCCACTGCTTCTGAAGCAGCAAGTCTGATAATGATGACAAATGACCAGTTAGTCTGGAGTGTGGCTTGGACAGAACTGTGAAGACATGACCTAGAGTGCAGAGGGTGTGTGAGAGTCAGTCAGTGCTTCACCAACCACTCCAGTGACCAGGCTGTCACTGAAAGAACTACATCAGTCATACACCACTGGCAGGGCCTAATGAATGGAACAGTTACACAACACAATGGCACTCTGTGGCTAGAAGTGCATTCAAGACTTCAGGTACACTGTATATAGTCGAAGGGAACGTTCTGGGACTTATTACCTGCATTCTCCGCAGGTCCAGGCCTGAGGGAGGGAGGCAGCCTAGGCATCTAGGCCTTTTAGGGCAGAACCTACACAGATGTCCACGAGCTACTGTGTGTTGTTTAACAAACTTCAAACATCCCCACTGCCACCGTTGCCACCTTTCAATGTTGTTTTATCAAGCTTTGAATCTGATGTGATATTGGTAGAAATTAAAACAAAATGATGGATTCAACAGTCAAGGTTGGCATTGAGATCACTGTCATAGTGTCAGATGCTGCTAAAAAGGGGGTGTACGCTAATTAGGGCATATACGCTTAATAGAATGAATACGGTATATGTATATATATATATACAGCTGTATGTCTTAACTTTCTGAGAACTGTTCATATATATATATATATATATATATATATTAACGTCTTCATTTTCATCCTGTTTTATACCCAGCCTCAGCTTGCTTAGGATATATTATTAGATGTATTTACAGAAAAATAACCAAGTAAACTTACAAGTACATATTAGGTTAATCCCAACCCAACTTCACTTTTACTCCCAAGCTGTGTGTTGGACAAAGTCAGGCCTCAAATGTGGCAAACTTTACCAGTTAGCCTTGATTTTTGTAGATATTATATTTATAAGATCCAGCCAATTTGACTGTGACTGTGAACCACTGTTTAATGTCTGAAACAAGACGGCCAGCTGCCAGGGAAAATGACCGCTGCCAACCTCAAGGCATGCAAGGTAACAGAGTGGTAGTCTGGGCAGATTTGGCCCCTTCGCACTGTACTTGGGCCCTAAGTTGTATAACACATACCTTGCATTAGCCATATGGGAGCCATTGGGAGGGGTTAACAGGTTTCAGGACAAATGTCAAGACACTTGCACCAAGAAAACCTGACACCCCAGAAACATTTAGATCTACAGGCCTTCAGCAATGGCCGCGCAATAATTTAACATGAATTTCTACTTCTTGTGACATCAAAAAATAACATTTTTAAACTTCCTTCTTACCCAAGAACAGGTGCCACACGATGGGGCCGAGTTTATAATGGCTAAGTACAAGTAAGGCTACTAAAAATAGGAGTGTCACACACATCTAGATATGATCTATAAATAAATCTTAAATGTAAAAATCGTGACCCATTATATGTAAATTTGTGACACGGAAAGACTAACCATTGAAACGAGTACGTATATACATACATGACCATTCATTTAGCAACATCCTGGTATATATAAAGAACCCCTGTGAATCATCATGCTGACTGGCAATGGACACACAGCCATCAAGATTCAAATTTCTTTTTTTGAGACACCCAGTAATGACAGCTGGGTTCTGGGTTTGACTGCATAATTACGACACATGAACAATTGTCAGTAATGATGACTAATGATATCCCACAATATGATTACATATTCGATCACAGAAATTCAAGTATGATTGCATTACCTGTTCTATAACTGAGCAGTAAAATAACAGTTTTAATTTAACATGATTACATAACCAGTGTGTATGTTTGAATTATATACAACTAGAATTAACGTATGACAGAAGTGTGATAAAATATGTAAATTTGTTTAAACATATAACAACATATCCAGGTGATACTCATAGGGTGACAGGATTACACGGCATTGTCCTCATGCCATAATACCTGAAGGCTTCTAGAGTGTATAAGTGTAATTATTTAATATGATGTAATTGTATTCACACACACAGACTGGCTATTAATCCAAAATAGCAATCATCTAGTGAACATTTTCTCACAGTTATGTATAAATGAGTTACATTTTGGCATAAATATGTGGCCGATGAAATTATTTCTAAATTTATCAACGTCATGATTATGTCACAATAACAAGACAAATCCATATCTAAAACATTTAGCATGAACAGGGAATAGTCAACTTCAAGAAGAATAAGTATTTCTCACATACAGCTGGGTGACTATAATAAAGAAGAATCTACTTCTAATAAAATAGCTTTTTGCCTTTGAATGCACAATTGCTTTACACAATAAATCAATATCACCATTTTAAATTCCATGAAAGAAATTATCACATCCATACAATTACCTACAATTCAAGGCCCTACAGTGTAGCACGGGTCTATTTTTGGATAGATCTTCGTACGATAAGGCAATGCATGTGAGAAAAGCTTTCGTTAACGTTGAAAGCCCGCCGACCGCTGCAACCAATCACTGCGTCAATGAGCGAAGCACTGCTTTGTTGATCGATTCATCAGTTGTGTCTAACAGGTATGCTAATGCATCCAGCATAAACTAACAAAACCGCGCGACCGCTACAAACGGATCATCGCCAAATAAACAACCTGGGTTTATTATTATTATTATTATTATTATCATAACTGGCAGTACTAAGTTGAAAAACACCCGAGAAGCCCACGCATGCGTCAAGTAGGGAGCATGACAGCCCGTTCGCTGACTGACAGAATGAGATTCAGTAACGCACCAAACGTACAATGAATGTCTTCGTTTATAATTGAATGATCGAAAACCGACAACAACAAAATTAGAACACTGCCGCCACCGGCATAGTGTTGTTGATGTCATAAACAAGCGAGAGAGATTGAATAAAGAACATTCCTTTGATAACATAATTCCAAAGTAACCTCGTGCAGCACATGAATCGCATTGCAACAATGCAAGGTGCCCCACTCATTTTCGTGCAGTTATCGGCACCATTTTGCTTGTATTACTCACCTCATATAAATCCGAGGCTCTGCATTCGCTTGTCCAGTCCAAAATGTGTTCCACAAACTGGTCAGATGTGCGTAATCAGTGTCCTGTGGAGAATGACCGAAATGGGCAGAGCCAGAACACTTATTGACTCGCACTCTACCAGAAGAAAATATGGCAGAACGACACAGTTCGTGACGTCATAGGAAGTTGTTTTCTGACGTCAGCACCATTCGTTTGCTTCCTGATTAGTACCAGTGACGTTACAAGAAAAAGCTTGTGTGGAACCTTCCCCTACATTTGGTCAATACGGACTGTAGTACGGTTCATAGATGTAGACGTATCACGTCTAACTTCTTCACAGACATGATTAGGATAAAATGTGCTAACCCGTTCTGTCACCAAAGCAAGGCGCATTAGTGTGGCATCGGCGCTGCCATCTGGCGATTGCAATACACACTACTTCCCAAGTTGCCGGCTGTTCACAAGCATGTTGGGGGAGATGGCGCGGCAAACGACCAAAACCTCCACATGTCACCCGGTTCCGACGAAAGTTTAACATTTTCTAAAGCGGGCGTTTATTTTGTATTTTTAGCATTTAAACTAATTGGTATCCAGGCATTTAGCGTGGCTGGTTTTGTATGGTGCGCTTTTAGACCTGTGATTGTTGGCTCACCAAACAATCTTCAACTTCACCCCTTGAGACTTCCAACTGCACCCGATTGATCTTCCCAAATAAAATTTCGTCCTCACGATAGCCTCACCTACACGCCCGTTGAGGTTTAAAAACCACCCTGATGCTCCCCAAAAACATCAACTGCACCCCTTTGAAAGCTCCAACGGCAACCTCTTCACACCTCCAACTACTTTCACGCGCAAACACGCGTTCGAACGATCATACACACTAGTAAGCACGCACGCACACACGCACACACGCACGCACGCACACACGGACACACAAACAAACACACACACACAGGCACTCACAAACACACACGCACACGCACGCACACGCACACACAAACACACTTCAGAAAAGCCTACGAATAGGGCTTACTTCGGGAAACCTTCTCCGTCCGTGTGTATATAGACCTAAATAATAATAATAATAATGAAAGAAAAACTCTCAGGGTAACATCTTAGTGTCGCGTCTCTCTCCTCCAGTTAGCGCGGAATTGTTCAGGATCGGCAGCGAAGTCCGCGAGGCATTCGGCGATCACAAGTCCGAGAACTGCGACAAGCGATCCGGGGTCGTACGACGGGCCTTATGGGGATGTTTCCAGGAGGGGACGGCAAACGAGACGATCATTCATCCCCAAGTATTAGTAGCAATAGTCGTCTGAAGAAGTTCGTTGAAGGCGAACGAAACGTTGCGAGAAAAAAGGTTCACGTTCAACCACACCAGAAGTTAATGTAATCTTTGTTAGATTTAGTTTTACTCACTGGGGAAATTTAAGAGTGTTACGACGAAATGAAATTGATGAATCACAATTGTGTAACCGCCAATGGCTATGCACAATAAAAGGTCATAATATCGACGAGCGCCTCAATATATGGGGCGTATCTGACTTCTAGAATGGCAGGGTCTAGGTGAAAGAACTATATCGCTACTGCTATTTTAATAACTTTACGCTCCAGATATATATTCGACGTAAATTATGAAACCTGGGTTCACCATGGGTTTGGAGAAGGGCGGCACGGGGCCTTTTAAACAATTTAGTTCGAGTTGCACGAGGAAGATCGGCTGTGCATCGACGTAACCTAACGCACAATCAGTGACGGCGATATTTATGAAACAGTTTTATTATAAAACACAACTTAGTCTTATACCAGTTATTATTAGTGGCATAATCCCCGGGAGAGGTATCATATAGCATAAGTAAAAATGTACATTTGTCTTTTTTCATGGTTGCTATATATATATAACTTTTACTAATTAATCAACGGTGCGGGACTCTCATCACGTGACGTGCATTGTGCGATCCTACCAGACAACCAACGTCGGCGTCAAATCAAACGCCAGGAAGGGTTGTTCGCGAATTTCTTCGTCAAACGTAATATAACTTATTCTATGAAACGTCGGATACGTTCAAGTTGGTGAAGCTCTGAATTGTAATGAAGAGATGCGATGGGACATTGATTACTGGAGCCAATCAAATGCTAGCTATTGGGGGGGGGGGGCATTTCAAGAAACTAATAAATCCGGAAGGAGAATGTGAAATAGAGATACCGCATTCAGTCAGGAGAGACCTGGATGATGATGAGGACAATAAAAGAAGAAGAGATAGAGAAAACAGTGAAGAAGATTAAAACTTGGTAGGCTGCAGGGGTGGATGAACTGTCGGTGGAAATGATGATGAAAGCAAACACACTAGTTGGAGATAAGTGGCTGGTGGGGCAATGTAATGTGTGCTTCACAGCAGGAAAGATACCAACAAAGTGGTGAAGATGAGTGATCGTGCCAATATGAAAGGGAAAAGGGAACACCCATGACCCAGGGAGATACATGAGCATGACACTCCTGAAAGGAAAGAGAGAGGAACAGACGATGTGTTGTTTGCCACCACACAAATTATTGAGGAGAGGAGAACATGAACAAGGATGTATCATTCGGTTTTTTGGATCTGGAAAAGACATTTAACACCGCGCCTAGAGATGAGATGGATGGAGGTTGGAGAGGCAGTGTTCAGAATGGTGGAGACAATGTAAAGGGTACAGCAGCAGTGGTGAGAGTCGAAGGAGAAACGTTGGAACAGTTTATTGAAGTTGAAATAGTACTCAGACAAGGAAGTTCGCTGCTTTTCATTATGGTGATGAACTTGATCAGTGGAACGGTGTCGGAACAGGAAAACTTAAGAAGTTACTGTATGCAGACTACGCATATTGATGATTGATAACAGAGAGTAACTACAGAAAGCATTGCAAGAATGGTGTAATACCTTTAGAAAACATGGCCTCCGAATGAATCAGGTGCCGATCATGTAATGTGGATAGTTGAACAGGAGGTGGATTTGCATGTAGTTGTTGACGGAAAGACCATTATACAAGTGAACACCTCTGCATACTTGGGCGGCACAGTGTGTGAGGATGGAGGAGATACACAGGAGGGTGCAAGCAGGAGCGGCTGCATGAAGGACGGTGGACGGAATTACGATGTAGAGAAACCTGAAGAAACAACTAAAAGGAAACGTGTTGGAAGCCTGCTCGGTACCAGCCTGTATATGATACTGACAGAGAGACAGAAGAAGCTACAACTGGGTCAGAAGGATATATGTAGAGTAACCCGATAAGATAGAAGGAAGATGAAGAAATAGAGAACACAAATTATGACGTAAAACACCTAAAAATGAAAGTAGTCGGAAACAGAAAGAGATGGGCAGATTATGTACAAAGAATGAACGATACTAAGACAGACTGTCAGAAAGAGCATGGAAAGCAGAAGAGGGTGGCAAACGATGAAGAGGAAGACCAAGCTAAGATGGAATGATAGCTTAAAACGGGACATTGGGAGGGCAGACGCGAACAACCAAGAATGGAAGGTCATTGCGTTCGACATAGAGAGAGAGAGAGAGAAAAAGAGAGAGAGAGACAGACAGACAGACAGACAGGCAGACAGACAGAGAGACAGAGTATAAGAGAGAGAGACAGAGGGTGGAGAGGGGGAGATATATATATATAGAGATAGAGAGAGAGAGGGGGGGAGAGAAAGAGAGACAGAGAGAGAGAGGAGGAGGGAGGGAGAGAGACAGAGAGAGACAGAGAGAGACACACAGAGAGAGAGAGAGAGAGAGAGAGAGAGAGAGAGAGAGAGAGAGAGAGAGAGAGAGAGAGAGAGAGAGAGAGAGAGAGAGAGAGAGAGAGCGAGAGAGAGCGAGAGAGAGCGAGATAGAGAACAGTTGAACATTTTCGACGTGAGAAGTCGCAGTAAGGAAGACAACTAAAACAGTCCAACAGTACAATGATCAACCGAGACATGGACGATACTGTTGTTGAGTACTACAGCAAAGCTTTAAATGAAGTGACGAAACCGCTGAAGTAGTAAGTGAACGTAATTTACAAAAAACAGTCTGCGAATTTACGTAAAACCTACATGGTGCATTAACCCGAGATCCACCACAGCGAAAGCTTTAAGCAGACCCGAGGCAATTCTGATTCCGGAATCGGAATCAAAAGGCTGATTCAGACTCCAATTCCCGAATCGGAACCTGTAAATATGAAAGAAGTATCGGATATCGGAATCGGTTTGGGTGGAATCGGAATCAGAATCGGAATCGGTTGATGTGAAAGCAGCGGAATCGGAATTGGAACGTGAATTGCATACTAGAATCAATTTTTTGATTCCACTGCCACTTTTCTATAATTTTGTGCTTCAAAAGTACAGTGAAAATACATATAGATTAAGATATATATATATATATATATATATATACCAAAACTAACAAGTACATTTAAGCACATTAGAAACATTCCTTACATTATAATTAATCACCTGTTTACTGGGTCTTTGGTTTCAATGTCGGTAAAGGCAGGCTGTTAATGTTGCATTCTGGGTTAAACTACCACTTTATTTTTTTAAGAAAGGTTATGTAGAACCTGAACAATATGTTTATTCAAAAAAGTTCATCGGAATTAGAATCGGTGATGTGGAATCAACATCATGTCCGTCTTTAAACAAAATGATCCAGAACAGAATTACGTCCTCAAAGTCATCACAATCTAAGCGCAAAGGAAGCGTTCGGCCACGCTGCAGTTACAGCGCGGAGACCATTCGTTCACACGTATCAACAACGGTCTATGATTGCAAGGTATGAAAGGCGAATTCAGTTGGAATAACCAATGAGTAATTCTCAGTCAATACTTCTTCAACTTCCAATCATACAGCACTTCCTGTAGTTCTTGTTTGCTCTCAGCTGCTATGGTCAGATCTTCTGCATACATCACCTTCCTGAAAATATCCTTCGTTTTGATCTTCCTGCTAATTAGTTCCATCACCATGGTAAAGGGCTAAGGGCACTTCCTTGCCTCAAACCTGTGTTACCTGGAAACTCTTCAGACATTCCAGATCCGACTAGAATTCTTCATTTTGTTATTTCGTAGACCTATAGTGCTCCCACCATCCTGGCTGCTGCTTCTGTAACTCCTGTCCATCTCACTGTTGCCATCACCACCTCTTGGGACTGATACATTGATTGTATAATAACAATCTACTAGTAGACATCACTGCATTGTCTTCTGTAAATAAGCGATGGCCCCTAATATTCAGCATCGCCTTTTGTAGACGTGACACTACCGAATAATTACTAAGCATCACCAATATTCTGGGTGTAATACTTCATTCATTAATGCTTTTACGACAAATATCTTTCTGAATGACGTCACAAACGTTTCGTGTCACAACGAAAACAGACGTAAGTTTTTCTGTTGCGTGACCTTGTTGGTGGGTCATGGTCGAGTGGCGGAGCTCAAAAGGAAAATGTTGCAGACACTGGACGCTACAAGGTGTTGATGATCGGGCGACGAAGTAATCAACTCAGTCATGTTGTTAATATTTTATCTTCTCGTGTTGTTGACGTCATTGTCAGTTTGGGAACCCCTTCGAGTTGGCACTGGAGCTTACGTCATAAGTAAGTTTAAACAACTCCCATGTTAGCACTAGACACGTTGTTTGAAGTTAAAAGTCGTAACATACGTGAAGTTAAGCATGGCCCTGATAGCATTATCATGTATGCTTCAGTAGAACAGTCAAATGTTTTCAAATGACTAGTGCAATTTTGATTCACTTGGAAATTGGAATTTGCACGACAATTTTTTTTTATAATTTATTGGCAATATTTCTATCATACCAATTCATTCAAGTTTTCGGTTAAATGGTGTCCGTTGTCTGGATTTTTACGTATGTCGTCTTTTATACATGCTTTAGCATTTATTGCTATCGTCATTTTCTGGAAAAACTGTATGTATTCACACCACACTATCTAACTTTGAAATCACACCAAGAATAAAAAATAAAATAATATTGTATAGTTCTTCATTTTGAATATAAACATGAATAATTAAAATTAATAAGATACCCATCCATTGGAACGACAACATTTCAATGAATGTTTGATGATTGCAGAGTTTACCCCACGTGACACGAAGGAGAGAAATTCTCGGACACCTGTTCGTGACAACAAAAGAACCGAGGGCGATACAGCTGGTTCATCGCGAAATGGGGCGATTTTTGACTCTATAAAACAAACATTATTGAAGCATAAACAATACAGCAATACAACGTGGATAAATCCACAGAACAAACGCAAACATAGTCGGTGGTTCCGGTTAAAAACGTGGATTTTTGACAGAATTGAGGGTTTAACCAATCGCATTGAATCTAATGATAATAATTATGAGAATGAAACAGATCGAAATGATCGCGTCAAAAGGCACAGTGTGGCGTCAGAGGTCCGAAGAAAAGAACGACTTCGACGTCTGAAACTGAGATTGTTGAACAAAATGAGGTATCTATTTTTGTCCCTGCGTGGGTGGTATTAATATTAATATATTTTGTTATGCGTAAGCAAACGTTTAGCTAAGAAACTCACCAGAGGTCAATTACCCTAATTCGCCAATCGTCACTTAATGGCTTGGCTGTTGCGGTGTCTCTAAATTACAATGACAACTCATATCTTCATACTCACTTGAAGTTTGTTGATCTAGAATATCACGTTTACTTGGGTGTCATGTTGACAGGGCCAAAGATATATTGGGAGACAAAGACTATTTAGAGCAGCTTCGTTCGGCACGCCGTACAGCTGAAGCCCCGTTAGCTAATGCGGGCGATTTGGCGAATGACGATCTCAGCTTGTTGCTGAAAGCATCCACGGACTCACCCATTGGTAGATATCACACGCGCACATACGCGCGCGCTCACGCACACACAAGCACGCGCGCGCGCGCACGTACATACATACCGCCAAATCACCGCACTCCACCCAGTTATTGTATGTTGTAGTCTATGCTAAATTGGTTGGAATGTTTGCAAAATGTGTTTGCCACGAGAAGAATGAAACATCGAGCTGAAGGAGAGGGGTTTAATAAAGCAAACGAATTACGTCAACCACAGACTATGCATCTACGTCTGGTTGCACATTAACCTTATGTCTTACCACCGTCGGGCATAGTCACCGAGTTAATGGGATCATAGTCTTTGAACGTCTTCTCCGAAAGATTCCACCAATTTTTATTCAATAGAGCTCTGTCTCGCTTGTGATGGTTAGGCTACTTCATGGTTTATCAACGATGCTACCGGATTTGTCATTTAAGGTCTGGAGCTCCACACGGACACTCATATTTCCATAGAATCGCTGAGAACTAACAACAACTGACTAGATAAATTTCGCATACAACAAATTCTTTCTCCTCGTTGACCGAGTTCTACAACGACTCTGTCCTAGCTACGCCAGGCCTGGCGGCCGTCGCCGGAATTACACTGAAGGACATCTTTTTCTTCTCGGGGACTAATTGGCTCATATTCGCCGTGCTCGTCGGCATGTTCGTCTACTTCCTCATTTGTCTCCTCATCGTCACTTGGAAGCCTTGTATGTGGAAGAAGGTTCGTACAAAAAATAAGACAAAGAAACGTACAATAGGACAACCTTGCTAGTTGTATTATATTTCTAAATGAACGTTAATAGTTACACAGCATGTGTTTGTATAACAATAATTTTGGCAACGGAACGAAATGGAGGCTACTTCGAACTCGATATTGTCTAAGTTACATGTGCGTAAATAAAAAAGACACTCCTCTGTAGATAAATTGAATGATGCGTGTACGTAAACATGATGGCAGTGATCATGTTTGTGTTTCAGATACATGTGTATAACCTCGAGAAGCGAGATACAGTGGGCCACTATCCATATCTTGTGATAATCTGTGCACGCTCCAATTCGGGTAAGGTAAATTAAATACTCACGCACACACGCACACACGCACACACACGCACACACACACACACACACACACATACACACACGCACGCACGCACGCACGCGCACGCAAATTTTCAACAGGTATCCACCATTTTTCAAATGGGAAACTCGAGGGTGTTGGATATCATGGATTAATGAAGTTTATATATAATTAATAAACATTCAGTCACGTTTCAAATCAAGTACAACTACAGCTGCTTCCCAAGCGGAACTCTTGCCTCACGAAGGGAGGGTATGCGTACGCACATATCGCACACCAGCCTGTGGGCCTGTTGTGTCTGTGTGTGTGTATGTGTGTGTGTGTGTGTGTGCGTGCGCGTGGTTGCGTGTGCGCGCGCGTGTGTGGACGTGTGTGCGGGCGTATGTGTGTGCGCGCGTACGTGTGTGTGTATGCGTGCGTGCGTGTGCGCGCGAAAAATCTTGCATTGTATTACCGTGAACGTATTTTATTTGGCTAATGGTTGCTTTAAAAATTAGGATTTTCTGTAATCAAATCACCAGTGGTGGATGCAGTAACACAACGACGTGCATCCATCCGTTGTCACTGTCTCAACTGAGGCCGTGTTTGCAGCTCGCAGTGGCACTAGTTTCTTGAGGATGCACCTGGACGGAACTTGGGGTACTGACACTCAGGACATCGACGAAGTGATGTTGGAAATGGCTGGACGCAACAAGAGGAGCACTTATTTGATACTCACCAAAGGTGCACTTCTACGTGAGCGCATTGCTGCATGCCTTCACTGTTGTAGTGTCATTATCTTAGCAGTAGCGCTATGTTTGCCCGAGTGAATTAAAAGCTTGTAAAAAATTGAGCGTGTATTGAAACTCGTGAAATTCAAACACTATAATCCCTACTGATGCCAATCTTACGGAATTCAAGCGATATGCACTAACTGGCTGGCTGGCTGGCTGGCTAACTAAACCTATTTTATTTCATAAATACATATTAAACCTCATAATTATTATGCAAATAACAATGACATACAAGTAGTTGCAGCGATTCGTTATTACCAGGTACGTACACGGGAACGGCACCAGTGATTACCCACACGCACAAACATTTACGCACTCACGCACTCACGCACACACTAACAAATAAACATACAAACACACACACACACACACACACACACACACACACACACACACACACACACACACACACACACACATTTTGAATTACCAGACAATCTATAAAATGGCTTACGGTTCGTAATTGTTCGTTTATTAGTTATAGGACTTGAGTCGGGAAATGATGATTTCACCAAACACGCGATTACAGTATCACCGTTTAGTGATTTGTTGTCATCTCGTGTCCAGAAACTTCAACGGGTTGGCATTAAAAGTCGCCCTGGAAATTGACTTTCGCAAACTACCAGATGTAACGACCAAAACAATTTTTTTAGATGCTTAAAATAAATACGCATTTTTATTACAAACCGTACACATAACATCACACTAGTACCTAGGCCCAACACATCTGGACATAAAAGAACCGGATTCGCGAATATGAAATAATTAGCAATTTTTGATAAGGATTTTGGTTCCAGATTAACTTCTTGTTGTAAAACCTTATGGAACCTTGCCCCAGAACTTTGTCCTTTGTAGATAATACTGTCCTGTATGCAACGGAAAGTACCGTCCTGCGTACTTGCTAACAGAAATATGTACGTCTATATAGCATTGACATTTCCATTTTAGAACTTTAAATCTAACGATACCCACTTTTGCTGCCATTTAAAACGAAGTTTGTCTTGTTACCATTAAAATTGCCCTTTTAAGTATTTGCGTACGTTTATTAAACTATAGAATATTATAATAAGCATATTCGCTTTTCAAACTACTGGGGTATGTAAATTCGCTAAATGTCAACAATCTGCCCCGCCAGTCTGAGCCATTCGACGCGGCTGAGGGCACGCAGCATCCCGAAATCCCCGCAGTTGTGAAGCTGCAACCCTCTGACGCTGACCAAATCATCTATATGAAGAGTACAATTGATTGATCAGTTGTTATAAGCGATGAATGAAGGGCAGGTTGATGAGACTGGGGAGGGGCAAGTAAAAGGGCATTGTATTGTAAACGCCCTGGCTGCGACATCTCGTTGACAATTGTGATGTCGTAGTTAAGGTTTATTAACGAAGTGTCTTCTGTACACAGACTGCCTCGGGGACCTCAGACACGTGCATCTGGCACTGGGAACTTCGACAGGTTTTACGGAAGAATGGTAAGTACAAGTCTAACGTCATTGTGAACAGAACTGCATGGCATACAGCTGACACGGATGGGAAACATATAGAAGACAATGGTTAGGATTCTATATATATAATATATATATATATATATATATAAACAACCAGCAATTTGACATATATATATATATATGCCAAATTGTTGGTTGTTTTTGATGGCAGTCATGTTAAAATGCCTTGTGGTGCCCATGGTTGCTACTCATTTGTCATCCCACTGAACTGAACTTTTGGGTACAACACGTATCCGTCGCTCCTTTTTGCCCCTTGTGCTTGTCTGGTTTCTCGCTCTCTGGAAGGTATTTAGCTCACAGTCACATAACGTCTACCGGGCATGCTTGCTACAGTTGAGAATCACCGTACGACAGGAACGCTTTCAAGTCAAGTCAAGTCAAGTCAAAAGCGTTTATTCAAACAAATCAAACAATTCAAGTGTACAAATGAATGAAACTTACAAAACCTGCGGGTGACAAGTTTGAAAGGAGAAGCATAGAAGTAGCATTACTTATAAAGGCATGCTTCTCCTTTGTTGACAATTTGTAGCAGCTTTTGTTTTATATGATATTAAACTGATTAGTTATATACAACATGGCAATCATTACAAATGTTTTGGGTGCTTGCTACAAAAAAAGAAAGAAAAAAAGTTAGATTATATACGCATATTGTATAACTCTCAATTATATGATTGCTCTAGTGTGATTTAAAAAGGTGAAACGAACTTATATTGCTAATTGATATTCAACGAATTCCACATTTTGGATCCATATACAATTAATGACATACATCTTCTAGTGGTTGAAGCACGGGTACGTATAAAATTATTTTGACTTCGTGTGGAGTGCTTCTTAACATGTTTAACAAACAACCTTTGAATATTCGACGGTAATTCATTTTATGGGCTTTATACATAAATAGTAATATCCTAAATTGTACCAAGTCAGTAAATTTTTAAATGCGAGCTTTGTAAAAAAAAGTGGACTTGTGTGTGCATAATCTGTATTACCGTCTTTTGTAACATTTGTATACAGTGTAAGTTGGTGGGGTAGGTATTTCCCCATACGGCAAACACAGAGTAGAATATAACATGTACATACAGTGGCGGTCGATTAATTTCCTGCTCTGTACATAATACCAACACTAATTGATAGTTTAGACGTTACTCGTCTGATGTGATCTTTCCAGTTTAATGCTTCATCGATGGGCACGCCTGGGAATGTTGTAACTCGTACTCTTAATATCTGTGTATGTCTTATCTTGATATTTACATCAATTTAATGCTTCATCGATGGGCACGCCTGGGAATGTTGTAACTCGTACTCTTAATATCTGTGTATGTCTTATCTTGATATTTACATCAGTTTAATGCTTCATCGATGAGCACGCCTGGGAATGTTGTAACTCGTACTCTTAATATCTGTGTATGTCTTAATCTTGATATTTACATCATCGATGAGCACGCCTGGGAATGTTGTAACTCGTACTCTTAATATCTGTGTATGTCTTATCTTGATATTTACATCATCGATGAGCACGCCTGGGAATGTTGTAACTCGTACTCTTAATATCTGTGTATGTCTTATCTTGATATTTACATCAATTTAATGCTTCATCGATGGGCACGCCTGGGAATGTTGTAACTCGTACTCTTAATATCTGTGTATGTCTTATCTTGATATTTACATCAATTTAATGCTTCATCGATGGGCACGCCATATATCTGTGTATGTCTTATCTTGATATTTACATCAGTTTAATGCATCATCGATGGGCACGCCTGGGAATGTTGTAACTCGTACTCTTAATATCTGTGTATGTCTTATCTTGATATTTACATTAGCTTAATGCTTCATCGATGAGCACGCCTGGGAATGTTGTAACTCGTACTCTTAATATCTGTGTATGTCTTATCTTGATATTTACATCAATTTAATGCTTCATCGATGGGCACGCCTGGGAATGTTGTAATATCTGTGTATGTCTTATCTTGATATTTACATCAATTTAATGCTTCATCGATGGGCACGCCTGGGAATGTTGTAACTCGTACTCTTAATATCTGTGTATGTCTTATCTTGATATTTACATTAGCTTAATGCTTCATCGATGAGCACGCCTGGGAATGTTGTAACTCGTACTCTTAATATCTGTGTATGTCTTATCTTGATATTTACATCAATTTAATGCTTCATCGATGGGCACGCCTGGGAATGTTGTAACTCGTACTCTTAATATCTGTGTATGTCTTATCTTGATATTTACATCAATTTAATGCTTCATCGATGGACACGCCTGGGAATGTTGTAACTCGTACTCTTAATATATGTGTATGTCTTATCTTGATATTTACATCAGTTTAATGCTTCATCGATGGGCACGCCTGGGAATGTTGTAACTCGTACTCTTAATATCTGTGTATGTCTTATCTTGATATTTACATTAGCTTAATGCTTCATCGATGGGCACGCCTGGGAATGTTGTAACTCGTACTCTTAATATCTGT
The DNA here is from genome assembly GCA_020002185.1 of Paraescarpia echinospica. NCBI lineage: Eukaryota > Metazoa > Annelida > Polychaeta > Sabellida > Siboglinidae > Paraescarpia > Paraescarpia echinospica. The sequence continues at coordinate 49,992,962 of CM034533.1, read as the reverse complement.
GTATGTCTTATCTTGATATTTATATCAGTTTAATGCTTCATCGATGGGCACGCCTGGGAATGTTGTAACTCGTACTCTTAATATCTGTGTATGTCTTATCTTGATATTTACATCAGTTTAATGCTTCATCGATGAGCACGCCTGGGAATGTTGTAACTCGTACTCTTAATATCTGTGTATGTCTTAATCTTGATATTTACATCATCGATGAGCACGTCTGGGAATGTTGTAACTCGTACTCTTAATATCTGTGTATGTCTTATCTTGATATTTACATCATCGATGAGCACGCCTGGGAATGTTGTAACTCGTACTCTTAATATCTGTGTATGTCTTATCTTGATATTTACATCAGTTTAATGCTTCATCGACGGGCACGCCTGGGAATGTTGTAACTCGTACTCTTAATATCTGTGTATGTCTTATCTTGATATTTACATCATCGATGAGCACGCCTGGGAATGTTGTAACTCGTACTCTTAATATCTGTGTATGTCTTATCTTGATATTTACATCAGGCAATTAAGCACGACCGGAAAATAACATGTAATTGGTCTTGGCTATATTAACAGACAATTTGTTGACTGAGAACCACAATTGCAGTTTAACCAGCTCGCTGCAAACAATATTTTCAAGCTGTTTTGAATCATTGGCTGAACATAAAATGTTCGTGTCATCAGCAAGTAAGACAAACTTGATCAGTTTCGACACATTGCATATGTCATTGATGTATAGAATAAAAAGCTTCGGACCAAGTATAGACCCTTGTGGAACTCCACGTGTTATTCTTTGTGTGTCTGAGCTGTAGCCATCAATGTTTGCAAATTGGCTACGATTATGCAAATAACTACTAATCCAATTATACGCGTTTCCACGAATGCCATATAGTTCAAGTTTTTTACATAACAGTTCGTGATCGACAGTATCAAATAATTTCTTAAGATCTATGCATACGCCTAACTCACATTTCTTGTGTTCAAGCGAATTTGTAATATCTTTAAGTAATTCAACCAAGGCATGCGAAGTTGACATGCCTTCTCTAAACCCATATTGGCATTCATTTAGGATTGTACAAGCATTCATGAAGCCTTCAAGTCGAGAAGTAAAAAGTTTCTCTAGTATTTTGGAGAACTGTGGCAAAGGTGAAATCGGCCTGTAGCTGGTAAATAGATGTTTTTCGCCAGATTTATATACAGGTATTTATGTACAGTTTCATCTTATGTTGAAAAACGCCACATTTAAATGACAGGTTACATATATGTGTCGTCGGTTCGGCAGTGCTTTCAATTACATTTGTAACGAGACTCATCGTAATGCCATCACAATCAGCTGAAGATTTATTACCGCAGTTATTAACAGTGCGTATGACCTCTTCCTTATAGGTTGGTATCAACAATATTGAATGTTCATTACGTTTGCCCATGTAATCCAGAACGGACACATCTGGAGGAGTTTCAATTTGTTTAGCTAGCTCTGGTCCAATGCTAGTAAAATACTTATTAAACGTGTTTGCTATTTCAGCCCTGTCACTGATAGTAACACCATTGTTATAAAATTGTACCGGATAGTTGCACTCAAGTCGATATTTCCCCATGATTGTACATACAATTGTCCATGTCCCCGACAATTTGTCTCGGTGCTCAGACAATAATTTACTAAAATAATCCCGTTTAGCATATCGTATAACGGTTGTTAGTTTATTCGTGTTCGATTTATACCTTAATTCAGTAGCTTTGCTTCTATTCGAAATAAACTGTTTGTATAATGTTTTCCTACATGTATTTTTGAGACCGTTCGTGTGCTTTTTTGTTCACACTTATTGTATCATTAACTCGACGAAGCGGACAATGTTGATTATACAATGCAGTGAAATCGCTAAGAAAATCGATATATGCCTTATTAGTATCGGTGTAACTAAGCACCCTTTCCCACGAATGAGCTTTCAACGCTGTATTTAGACCCAGGCGTTCTATATACGTAGGCAATGACCACATGTCTATTGTTGGCTATTTTAACTCTATAGTGACGCTTTCAAATACATCCTTTACAACTGTTGGTTTACTCGATATAATAGAGCAATCGAGAAACTTTTTGGCGTATAGAGCCACACCTTGTTTATAATCCGTTAAAATGTGAAAAGATGTATAACTTGGTAGTTGAAACCGGGGAGTCTGATCGGATTGAGTCCATGTCTCAGTAATAGCAATCATGTCAAAGGCCATATTAAGTGATTTTAAGTAATTACATATTTTTTTTCAAAATTTGCATTCAAACTGCGCGCGTTAAAATTAACAAAGGATATAGTTCTACCAGAATTACCATGTGACAAACTGAGAATATCGTTAAATTTCTGTTCAGAATAATATTTACAGTTTTATGAGATATGATTATAAAAGTTATTTTCAGGATCAACATTGCTTTCTTGGTCATGGGCTGTATAATCGGAATATTGGAAAAAACGAAAGTTCAGTTGATCAAACTGATCAGTGACATGTTGGCAACATGGAACACATATTTCAGCAGAGCTAGGTCGATGTGTGGTGCATCATTGTCAGGGCGACGGGTAGCTTGACGTGCCCAAGAGATGCCCTCATCACACAGAGTTAACACGAATATTCTTTTTGGATGGATGGATTGATGGATGTGACGACAACGACGGGGTTACAATTGCGGAACCTAAATGTAAACCTCCATGTAAATGCAGTGCATGTAGAACTTTCACGCGTTATGTTAGACAGTTCTGGTGCACATCCAAACAACACAGGTGCGGCATTTGCATTGATGTATGCTGTGAATATTGTAACCTACTCTCGCCGGATCAGATAACAGAAGTGTGGTCGGCGCAGAGCATTTCGGGAAATGTCGGAATCGTGCGAGGGGCCAATCATATTACAACATTCCGTGGGAAGCATTCAGCTACGTGATTTACTGCGCAGAGACTATATGCTGGCGCTCATTTATATGGCTGAGTAAAATGAAGCAATGTGCAATGTGCAATGAACAAAATTGCTCAGGCGTCGAAACGGCACAGCAAGAGAATTCGAACCCTGACGGAGTATGTCGAATGAGACTCCGATGTTCCATCAATTATGCCACCTCCCTCCAGATGGTTTGCAGTTTTATTTTTCACGAAGTGGAACACCGGTAGATAAGGCATCATCGACACTCTGCCAGTCGTGTTCTTTGCACAGGAACGACCTTTGGAAATGAAAGAATGTTGAAGATGGCAGATAAATTATGGAAGGACTCTGCAAGCAGGCCACATAACGTCAAAACTACTGAGGATAAGGTGGCGGTGTGATATTTAAACATAATGTTAATGCTTTTAACAGCAGAAGGAGTTTACTCTCCTCCAATCCAATGTTCCCTAAAATAAATAACACCGAATCAGACGTTTCATCACCTCAGTTATTTGATTCCAACCGTCATATAATATTATAAGGAAGGCGCCGTGCCGATCCAAGGTTCGCGAACCATTCTTGCTGACGGTCGCGATGTTGTCCGCATCTAGACGTAGTCACGTCCGCTGAAGGCAGCGATAAGAAGCACGTCCACCGGGTACCCACGTCGACCAAATAAAGCATCGACGTCACGCAATGACGTCATCAATGTTAGCTCGAAGATGCAAGCAGTTCAATCCACATCTAATGACTAATTATAAAAAGACAATTGAACGTAAATTTAAAAAAAATTATGTTATTATTATTGTTCATCAGTAAGCCCTACTTGTGCCGAATGTATAGGTTGTTCTTGTATTTACCAGTACTATGTTATCACATGTAATAGAATGTGCTACATAGAATATAGCAATTGTTTGGACTCTGTGCAATTTTAATTCTGTGTGTTCAACAAGGTTACTCTGTTAAACTACTAGCCAAGTATTCTTGACTATTGTTGCAAATGTTTAGTTTTTGTTAACGCTGGTTGATGTTATAAAGTAAACATCAGTTATATTGATTCAATTTCATACCCAAATTGGTCACGTATCCGGTGGGATATAATTCCTAAATAATGGGATTATCCCTAAATAATGTTTACTTCCCTGCCAGTTATGCTCCCTGCCAGTTATGCTCCCTGCTAGCCTTACCAGTTATGCCGTTTCCCGGCTGCTTGTGGCAGGCGAGTCCATTACGTTGAGGTGGTAGATCTTGTCACGAAGACCAACTGGTACTTCGGCGGTGCGTCAGATGTGTTATCCGCTTCACCCGATCAACAGAAATCGGTTGTCCTATCACGTCAACACGACCCGATAAGGTAAGACCTGCTAGTGGGGACACTAGACATTCAACATACATAAACCGCGTTCTCCGGATACGTTACGGAAGTCGTGCCTCATCCATCTCAACAATTAAATACATTGATGCACATCGATACGCCAATTAACCGCTGGTGAATGACGGAAGGTTGTGTTGGGAATATAGTTACTTGTAAAATATGGTTACTTGTAAAATGGTTACTTGTAAAATGGTTACTAGCAACAGTAAATTACACGCATACACACGCACGGACGGACGGACGGACGCACGCACGCACGCACACACACACGCACGCACGCACGCACGCACACACACACACACACACACACACACACACACACACACACACACTAACTAGTGTAAGTCATAAGCCAATATGCATAATACTACATAAATTACCCACCAACATATGCGCACAAACCACCTAAGGTCTTTCAAATACTTCATTCCGCAGTTTTCCTGTATCATCTGTGTTTGCCGTAGACTGTACGTGGAGAATCTGAAGCGCTGCGCCCCCGTGTGGCACATCTGGTTCTCGCTGACCAACTTGGGCTTCTACCCGTCAGTGATCGCGCGAGTGCTGCATCTGACTCTCTTCCTCGTGCAGAGTCTCTGCTTTCTCGCCGTCAACATGCGTGGCATCGACTTCCTCGACAACCTGCTCGTTATTGTTGGCGTCAGCGTACTCCAGGTGAGATGCAATATTACTATCCAAAGTTATCGCAGTACAACATATTACAATTGCGTTCTGCAGAACCCACCCACGAGTTCGTATTTCACTGTCACTGGCATTTCAATTCAACAACTGGTTCGAATCCAGTTCTTCCGTGTCGAACATTGGGCAAAGTCGTTCACTCTACGTTGCCCCAGTTCACTCAGCTGTATGAATGAGTACCTGGTTATAAATAGTGGGGGATATTTGTGTACGAATAGTCTTCGCGCATTTATTGCAGCATGGCTGGATGCTTCCCAGAGAAGTCGAGATGGTGTATGATTAAACAGGTCTGCCAGGGAGTAAAGTGTAAAACGCTTTGAGCAGTCCTGAGGACTGGATACTGCGCTGTATAAGAACGTACCTTTACCTTTTACCTTTTGTCAGTCGGCTTCGAAATTCGGTCTCTGATTAAACAGTTTTGTAGCCAATATCCGACGTTCCCACTCATCATGTGCCCATTTTGTTCCTTCTTCTTCACGTTGCACGATAATTGTGAAAAAGTTTACCATTATTCTTCATTTGATAGAAATAAATGTGTGTGCGGGTTTGCCATTATGTTTACTTCTAACCGGAAATATTTGGTGCAAAACGGCGCGAAAAACTGCGCAGTATAACATATCGCGCCGGAAGTTGGAAGTGGTTCGTCCAGGGCATAGCATATCTGTGCCGCGAGCATAGATTCGAAGTGCATCAACAACCATGTGCAACCATGTTTGTTAGCGATAATTCTTACTGTGCTTGCTAGATGGTGCTGTCTCAGACGAAGGCGTCAGTGTCGGGCAGTGAGTACTGCTGCGTCCTCCACTCTCCTTGCCGTCTTGCCCTTCCCACGCATGCTCCCTCTGTAGCCGGACGACCTGGAGGACCAGCGCCGCCTATACGAAGCCAGTTGACGGCCGACTACGGCACATTCGGGGCGTTGACAACGGGCGGTCTGGACCACGGAGTCGAGATGATACAGGTAAGTCGAGTCGAGTAACTTTATCTTTACAAATCGGTTCTACGTATGCGCAAGGATATATTTCTTGGTGGATGAATATTATGTCATTTAAACAACTGTACTTAATCAACGAATTGCACAGAAGGTGAATACAATTGAACTTCTTTCAATATCACAAAATAGAGCAACCGTTTGTCTACAAAACCTACCTGAGTATTTAAAAATTGTTTGTCAAATTATCAACAGAGGTGCTTTATAGAATACAAAAGAGGTATGCAAACCCATTGGGCAAAAGGAACCTCCCTTCTGGGCAAAATGAACCACCTCAACCCAGAACAAAAATGAAGGCAATACAAAAATCATTAGTAGCTATTATTAAGCGCTTACGCCGACGCGAGCGCTGAACGCGAAATTGATGAGTGCTACCTCACATCCTTTGCCGTCCAACCAGGAGTCAATGCCTGATATTCGGTTCGTCTAGCCACTCGTACGCGAGAAAGGGATATTCGGCGCTTGCACAAACGCAGCATTATTTTCTATATAAATAGTTATTCTAATTGAAAAGTAACTATGCAATGTAACGACTAGACCTCGTAATAGTCCATTATTTTGGTTTAACACGCCTTATGAATCATTAGTGTATATTGTATTAGTTTTAATTATGCCTTTAAATTGTTAACATAATCGTAAATAATTTGTGAAAACGTTCCTGTATTTAATATTTCATGCAGGCGCCGAAACAAAATATGTTGTGTTTTGAATGAATGACCGTATCTATTGATAACGTGTAAACACACTTTGTATATTGCGCAAAATGTGACTTGTCCGAATGATCCACTATTCCATTTATATCGTGGATCCATTTGCTCGGCTTTTTCCCACTTTCTGCAGCCGAAGACACTGGCCTTGCCTTCTCCGCCGCCACCAACGCCACCGGCGCTACAGCCACCACTACCACCGCCACCACCACCGCCACCACCATCCTCACTACCTCACTACACTTCTCCGTACGACACCCGTCACCTCACATTCAACGATCGCTTCCAGGTAACCACATCACACTTCTCTCTCACTGGTATCGTCCAGGCGTCTTAGGCCAAAATACAATGGGAACCTAAAAGTCGATAATAATAAACTGATTTTTGCATCACAGATCCCTGGAAGTGTCCGAAGTAACATACTAAAAGTCCCAAGGAATCCTCCTTGAGCTAACCTCAGAATTTAAGATGGCGTCCGAAACTGCGGTAACTGGATAAATCCACTGTATTCTTCTAAATCTTTAGGAATATAAGGCACACGTGAATATACCTATTATGGGTTTTCATCCATTTTCTATCAAATGACATTTCACCTTCTCTGACATTCGCATCCGCCATTATAAAGATGGCGGTCATCAACACAAATGTCACCATTCTGAGTAAATACGTCATGTAGAGCAGTAATTTGTATGTGTTTTTATAAATTTATGCACAACGATTTCAAAAAAGTTAAATTTAACCTTCGTTGATGTTGACATTTTCGTCATTTTTAAAAAGATGGCGCAGCGCAAACCTATTATTGCCGTACCTTAAAAAGGACGTAACATAGAGCCACATAATTAACACTAAAATATAGTGTTTAGGTACGGCGATTTCAATAGGTATATTACTTTTGATCTTCGCCGCCATTCATATATCCGCCATTTTTAAAGCACCCGTCATCGCATATTGCCCTCGTATCTTATGAATGATGTAACCCAGAGCAATATACTGTAGTTGATGTCGAAGTTGAGTTTTGTCTGGTATAACGATTTCAGATATATTACTTTTGACTTTCACCAACAATTACATAGCTGCCATTTTAAAGATGACTCCCGTGTGCAGCACCACACCGATGAGTTCTTCATGGTGTGTCCACAGAAACGTCTTCGTTTTGGAGTACAAAGCGTCGCTAAGTGTATGTACTACATGGGACTGATTCAACTGCTTTATAAGAAACTGTTGCTGTTGGAAAACTGTCCATATTTTGTCGCATTTGTAATCTGGAGCCGGTAACATGGGTCTTTGTCTAATAGTTATCACCGGAACTCTGGTTTCAAAAATCACAGCGTTCCGCCTAATCCAAGCTGGCAACCGCTGGTCCTCGGATGAGCCAATCCTAGACATTAGTCACCCACAGTCTAGTGCAGTAATTCCATTTTGTGTCAACTTTGCACGACCTACTGTATTGATATAAATATGGGACCACGCATACACACGTGCACCATCTGGTGGAGATCTACATCTCCTTTAACATAACTATCTCTGTTGGATTTGGGTTCTAGAGGAGATGAAGTCTCTGGCCCATGAACATCCCCGGATCTTTGTCACACTGTCACATTAGAACCACGCCATGCAACGATTCTTCTTCAGAATCAATATTATTAAATGCATAACGAAAAAAAATTAAGATATAAACCATGAGGTATTATCATAAATTCTCGTTGCCAACGTAGTTAGTCTTGAGCAACTTAGTTGGTCTTGAGCAACTTAGTTGGTCTTGAGCACGCGTGCATAGACGTGCACGCTCTTTTAATAATAATAATAAGATAACTTCTATTGCGCCTAAATCCTTGGAAACCACGCTCAGAGGCGCATCAAAACAAAAGGATTGGTCAATCTCAAAATCCATAAGCAGTATTCCAGTTGTCAACAGATGGGTCAAGGCGCTAGGGAGCTACGGTGGATAAGCAAGGTTGTAAAGATAAGTTTTTAAATGACGACAGAATTTTTTAATATTTTCAACTGATCTAACACTAAGAGGGAGCATATTCCAACTAGTTGGTGCAGCAACAGAAAAAGCCCTAGTTCCAATGTTAGTGTTGACTCTAAGAACAAGCAGTAGGTCAGAACTAGATGATCGAAGCTGGATAGGTTTTCTTACTGGAGTAAGCAATGAATGCAAATAAGATGGTTGCTTACTGGACAGTGCCTGGTATGTAATGGTACAGATTTTAAATACTATACGATATCGTACAGGAAGCCAATGCAAACACTTCAAAAGTGGTACAGAGCGAGAAAAACGAGGAGATCTTATAACTACTCTTGCTAGACAATTTTCGACTCGCTGAAGTTTTGTGGTATCCTTGCTAGCGATATTATAAAATAAAGGAAGGAATTGCAATAGTCAAGTCTGCTGCTAACAAGCGCTGTTGCAATAGTTTTAGCAACAGAAAATGACATATCCCGGCGAATACGGCGAAGATCATGAATATGATAAAAACAGCAGCAACATGTTTGAGATATGTGTTGTCGGAAATTGAAGTTACTATCAAAGGTCACTCGTAGATTCCGCACCGAGGTTGCTGGCGTGATATACTGATTCAAAATACGCGTAGGGAAAAAAACCATCCAGTTTACTACGCTGCATTGGAGTACCAATAATGATCAATTCAGTTTTATTTGCATTTAATTTCAACTTGCTGTCAGTCATCCAGTGTAGATCTGAATATCATCAGCATAAAGATGATGATCCAAGTTATGTCTTTGTATAACAGAGCTTAGTGGCGTGGTGTAAAGAGTAAAAAGCAAAGGCCCAAGAACAGAACCCTGGGGAACACACAAAAAAGCCGGCAGTGCAGCTAAAAAGCAGTTCCCAATTTTTATAGTTTGCTATCTATTAGTTAGACATGAAGAAAACCAACTTAGAGCTGTGCCAGATATGCCACACAACTTTAATAAGCGTTCAATGAGAATGCTGTGATCAATCGTGTCAAAAGCGGCGGAGAGATCTAGTAAGGTAAGTGCAGTCACTTTACCGTTATTAATGTTCAAGTTAATGTCATTATGAACCTTTAAGAGGGCATTCTCTGTTGAATGGAACTGTCTATATGCTGATTGTGACACACTAGTTAAGCAGAGGTGACTTCATAAGAAGGGGTATGACATGGGCGTATTTGAAATCATCAGGAAAACAGCCAGAGCAAAATTATGCATTTATAATATTTGTTATAGGTGCAATTAGTGTATCGATACATGCTTTTAGCAGTATTGTTGGAAATGGATCAAGTGCACAAGACTTATTTGGGAAGGACAACTTCATCAACTGTTTCAGGTTCAAATGATACAAGTAGAGAATTTACTTGTGGAAAGTCCACACTGACATTACTTAAATTATGACGTGGGAAAGCAGAACGAATAATACTGATTTTATTCTTAAAGTGACTAGAGAACGAATCACATAGAGACTTAATTGACACATGATCAGGTAGCGACGGAGTAGGCAGTCTATGTAGAATGTTATTGATGCAGTTCCATAACCGACGCGGGTTATCAGACTTATTTATGACCATATTTGTATAATAATGTGATTTAGCTTTGGCCATTTGTCTGTTACATAGGTGAGATTGCTTAGAATAGCGAGACCTATCTAATGGCGAGCGCGATTTGCGCCATACACGCTCTAAATAACGACGACGACGTAAAATCTTACAGTTGTGAAATCGTTGTCCATAAATCCATAAACACACATACACATTACTGCTCTACATAACGTATTTACTAAGATATGGTGATCTTTGTATTGACGACCGCCATCTTTATAATGGCGGATGCGAATGTCAAAGGTTAAATGTCATTAACATTAGATCATGGTTGAAAATCCCACCCCAGATATAGGCATATGTGCCTTATATTCCTAAAGATTTAGAAGAAGATTTATCGAGTTGTCGCTGTTTCGGACGCCATCTTCAATTATGCGGTTAACTCAAGGAGGATTCCTGGGGACTTTTAGTATGTTACTTCGGACACCTACAAGGATCTGTGGTGCAACAATGAGCTTATTATTATCGACTTTTAGGTTTGACCCGAAAATTCCTGGACTAGTAGTTCATCCAGATCAGACACAGTTTTGTGTTTCATCGCGCAGCTTAATACTGAGCTAACCATCAATAACAATTAACATATTTATATACTTGTCTAACATTTAAAATGAAGTTAAGTATTGCTTATAGTATTATGTAGTGTAATATACATCATTTATTACATTGTTTATTAATGGTCACATGCGTTATATAAGGAAATAACTAGCAAAGTAATGTGATACATGTTCCTATAATTCAATATGGTAAAAAACGTAGTGGAATTTAACTTTATGTGTAATATGTAATCAAATTACTTACACAAATGTATTATTATAAGTCACACATTATGCTAGAGGTGTGTTTTATTACCTATGCATGTAAAACAGTGAACCAGCTGTGAGTGAGTGCGTGCGTGCGTGCGTGCGTGCGGACGTACGTAGGTGTGAGTTTGCGTATGTGCATGTGTGCATTTGTGTGAGGGGTCAGCCTACTGTTGGTTTTCCCATAGGCGACCATGTTAACGTTTTGTCTGATTATAAGAAAACGTGACCTATAAAATGTCTTAAACTTCTCACCTGCTGTTGTCATCATCTCATTGACATGCCAATAGATTTTAACAAAAATTGCATACTTCCAGCTCTCGTAAAATGCCTGTATGTGAGACACCCGTCAATATTTACAAATGCCGGCAAGAATTACTCCGCAAACAGGTCACACAGGCACATTGCTGCCAAATATCCTTTCGCTTATTCAAATCATCTAGAAATCCACCATTTTACAGTCAACATCTTCTACAATCACACATGAAAATCTTCCTACTCAAATGCACTTATGTCACAGCATGTGAATTTTGTAAAAAAAATCATTTCTCAAAAATACACTGCATTTTTTTTACAGGAAGTCTAACTAGAACATGACCCCAGGAGTGTGTGCGTGCCCTCTTGCGTGAGTGTGTGCGCATGCGTGTTTGGTATTTATGAAAACGCGCATATATTTTACTGTAAATCCAAATAAAAGCAGCATAAATACTGTGGCTTTACTATACGTAGACAGGACCAGCAACAGACGGCAGGCCGGTGTTACCCCCGTCACTGGGGTTTGTCGGTCCGGTGCTACCTCCGTCAATGAGGTATGTTGGCCCGGTGTCATCTCCATCATTGAGGTATGTTGGCCCGGTGTCACCCCCGTCAATGGGGTATGTCGGCCCCGATGCGTCGACGGCAGCAGGGAGAGGAGTCACGGCCAACGGTCAACAACCGCCCCGATACTATTCGTCTGCACTCGGACCAGCCCAGACACCGCCCGGCCTGGACGCCGGGGCGGGTAGGTCCGGAGCACCGCCGCCCTACAAGAATATCCACTTCCGGTACCACGATCCTGGTTATTGCCCGGGCATGCAGCACTTACAGTTGAATCACCTGGTGGCGTCAGTGGCTCAGTACAGTGCCATCGCCGTTATGGAGACACCGCAAAACTCATACACAGCTCCCGGACGCGGCAACATGGTGGCGAGGGACAGCAGTGACGTCACGTTCACGTACGACGCCGTCCAGAATGTCACCAGGCATGACAGGTAAGACAGATTCTAGTCTTCTTCGTACAGCGACAGGTGAAAACTTATCTCGTCTCCTTTGTACAACAACAGGTGAGAACTCCTCTAGTATCCTTTTTAGAACGACACGTGAGAACTTCGCTAGTCTCCTTTGCACAATGACTGGTGAGAACTTCGCTAGTCTCCTTTGTAAAATGACTGGTGAGAACTTCTCTAGTCTCCTTTGTACAATGACTGGTGAGAACTTCGCTAGTCTCCTTTGTACAATGACTGGTGAGAACTTCGCTAGTCTCCTTTGTACAATGACTGGTGAGAACTTCTCTAGTCTCCTTTGCACAATGACTGGTGAGAACTTCTCTAGTCTCCTTTGTACAACAACAGGTGAGAACTCCTCTAGTATCCTTTTTAGAACGACACGTGAGAACTTCGCTAGTCTCCTTTGCACAATGACTGGTGAGAACTTCGCTAGTCTCCTTTGTAAAATGACTGGTGAGAACTTCTCTAGTCTCCTTTGTACAATGACTGGTGAGAACTTCGCTAGTCTCCTTTGTACAATGACTGGTGAGAACTTCGCTAGTCTCCTTTGTACAATGACTGGTGAGAACTTCTCTAGTCTCCTTTGCACAATGACTGGTGAGAACTTCTCTAGTCTCCTTTATACAACAACAGGTGAGAACTCCTCTAGTATCCTTTTTAGAACGACTGGTGAGAACTTCGCTAGTCTCCTTTGCACAATGACTGGTGAGAACTTCTCTAGTCTCCTTTGCACAATGACTGGTGAGAACTTCGCTAGTCTCCTTTGCACAATGACTGGTGAGAACTTCTCTAGTCTCCTTTGCACAATGACTGGTGAGAACTTCTCTAGTATCGTTTGTAGAACGACAGGTAAGAACTTCTCTAGTCTCCTTTGTACAATGACTGGTGAGAACTTCTCTAGTCTCCTTTGTACAATGACTGGTGAGAACTTCTCTAGTCTCCTTTGTACAATGACTGGTGAGAACGTCTCTAGTCATCATTCTTAACTTGAATGTTTCGCCATCAAAATGCTCAGATTGTATACAAAATAATTATTAAAATGTAAAAATGTATTGCGGTGGCTGACGGGGCTGTGGCAAGTTTCTAGAATTGTCATTTGATGGTGTGCGTGCGCGATTGGTTTGCACTATCAAGACCGCATGTGGAACGAAGTTTGTTCAAAGTTGCATATTGCTAAGTTTGAAACAGATTACTGAAATTACGCAGATAATTGATCACATCCATGCTTAGTAAACACAGTAGCTACAAAGTATATTAAATTGTCATGATTTTCCTGTGTCAATATGACAACATAAACAAGCTGTTGATGTAGGGCTACTGAACACTTGTATTGTTTACTGCAGAGCATTGCCCAATGTTACGTCAACGATGCGACCCAACCGAAACATCCGGTTCACGTACACGACACCCATCACTTGTGCTCGCGTTGGTCTCATGAGCGCTTCTCGCGACGACTTGGCCGGGGTGCATGACCGGCAGCCCGGGACGACGTACGCCAGTTACTACACCTACGACCACGTCAACTACTATTGCTTACAGGAGCGCACTGGCCACGGACATTTGCAGGGCCACAGACATGTACCGGACCACGGACCTGTACCGGGGCACGGACCTGTACCGGGCCAAGAATCTGTACCGGGACACGGACCTGTACCGGGCCACGGACATATTATAAAAGGCCACAGATCTATACAAGACCACGGACATATTAGGGACCACGGGTCGGTAGAGGGCCAAGAATGTGTACCGGGACCCGGGTCTATACCGGACCGAGAATCTGTTCCGGGCCACGGGTCTGTACCGGGCCAAGAATCTGTACCGGGCCACGGGTCTGTACCAGGCCAAGAATCTGTACCCGGCCACGGGTCTGTACCGGCCAAAGAATCTGTATCAGGACTGTACGAGTCTGTACCGGGAGAGAGGCAACGTTCGTCAGACTCGTTGCAACGGGCGCCTTCTAAACACTCGACGTCGAAGACGACTCCGGGAAGAGCGACTCCGCCGACTACAAAAACTGGGTACAACAGCGCGGACAGCTCGATCGACACATTCTCGTTCAAGCGTGATGGGCACAGCCTGACTGACTCTGTGTACTTTGTGGACAGGAGACATACTCCGCAAATTAGGGCGGGACATTCAGAGGCTTACCGGAGCATGTCTTCAATGCTGAGGACGAATGAAGAATCCGTGAAAGAGTTCTCTAAATTTCGTTCACAGGCCGTGTATAGTAGGGAGTCGTCGGTTGCACCTTGTCCTGTCTCACCAGCAGTGCTAAGACGAAGTATCATGTCCACCGACGAGGCATCATTTAAGAATGGTGTAAACATCGCGGCGGACTCTCGGCTCTCTGATGAGACGAAAGAGATCCCGGATAAGGAGTACACGGAGGGGAAACAAATTATAGCTGTTTTCAACGACGAGGCTTTAGATGACGAACACTATTTAATAGACTCGGTTGAAAGTAAAACTAGTCAGCATATTAATAGAATAGAGTCGGTGGATCACCGGAGAAAATCGACCCTATTAGAATCGCCACAAGATTCCTCGCCCGCGTTAAAAAGCAAGTCAGTACTCAGTGATGACAATTCATCCACAATTGACAACGATGACCATAGCAAGTCGACCATATTAGAATCGCCACAAGAATCCTCGCCCGCGTTAAAGAGCAAAGATGTTTTCAGAGTCGACACCTCATCTATAATTGACAGACATAGACGCAAGTCGACGTTAGAATCGCCACAAAAATCATCGCCCGCGTTAAAGAGCAAGAACGTATTCAATGTTGACACCTCGTCCATAATTGACAAAAATGGTCATACCAAGTCGATCATATTAGACTCGCCACAAGAATCCTCGCCCGCGTTTAGGAGCAAAAAAATTTTCAGTGTCGACACATCGTCCACAATTGACAAAGATGACCATACCAAGTCGACCATATTAAAATCGCCAAAAGGATCGCCCGCGTTAAAGAGCAAAGATGTTTTCAGTGTCGACGCCTTGTCCATAATTGACAAAGATGACCATACCAAGTCGACCCTATTAGAATCGCCACAAGAATCTTCGCCCGCGTTAAGTAGCAAGAACGTAGTCAATGTTGACACCTCATCCACAATTGACAGACTCGACCATAGCAAGTCGACCATATTAGAATCGCCACAAGAATCTTCGCCCGCATTAAGGAGCAAGAATGTAGTCAATGTTGACACCTCGTCCATAATTGACGAAGATGACCATACCAAGTCGATCCTATTCGAATCACCACAAGAATCATCGCCCGCGTTAAAGAGCAAGAACGTAGTCAATGTTGACACCTCATCCACAATTGACAGACACGACCATAGCAAGTCGACCATATTAGAATCGCCACAAGAATCTTCGCCCGCGTTAAGGAGCAAGAACGTAGTCAATGTTGACATCTCGTCCATAATTGACAAAGATGACCATAGCAAGTCGGCCATAACATTATTAGACTCGACACAAGAATCCTCGCCCGCGTTAAGGATCAAAGATGTGTTCAGTGTCGACATCGCGTCCATAATTGACAAAGATGACCATACCAAGTCGACCATATTAGAATCGCCACAAGAATCATCGCCCGCGTTAAGGAGCAAATATATTTGCAGTGTCGACACCTCGACCACAATTGACAAAGATGACCATACCCAGTCGACCATATTAGATTCGCCACAAGACTCATCGCCCGCGTTTAAGAGCAAGAGCGTAGTCAATGTTGACACCTCGTCCACGATTGACAGACACGACCATAGGAAGTCGACCATATTAGAATCGCCACAAGAATCCTCGCCCGCGTTAAGGAGCAAAGATATTTTCAGTGTGGACGCCTCGTCCATAATTGCCAAAGATGACCATACCAAGTCGACCCTATTAGAATCGCAACAAGAATCATCGTCCGCGTTAAGGAGCAAAGATGTTTTCAGCGTGGACGCCTCGTCCATAATTAAAAAAGATGACAATAGCAAGTCGACCCTATTAGAATCGCAACAAGAATCCTCGCCCGCGCTAATGAGCAAAGATGTTTGCAGTGTCGACACCTCGTCCATAATTGACAAAGATGACTATATCCAGTCGACCATATTAGATTCGCCACAAGAATCCTCGCCCGCGTTAAGGAGCAAATATATTTGCAGTGTCGACACCTCGACCACAATTGACAAAGATGACCATACCCAGTCGACCATATTAGATTCGCCACAAGACTCATCGCCCGCGTTTAAGAGCAAGAGCGTAGTCAATGTTGACACCTCGTCCACGATTGACAGACACGACCATAGGAAGTCGACCATATTAGAATCGCCACAAGAATCCTCGCCCGCGTTAAGGAGCAAAGATATTTTCAGTGTGGACGCCTCGTCCATAATTGCCAAAGATGACCATACCAAGTCGACCCTATTAGAATCGCAACAAGAATCATCGTCCGCGTTAAGAAGCAAAGATGTTTTTAGCGTGGACGCCTCGTCCATAATTAAAAAAGATGACAATGGCAAGTCGACCCTATTAGAATCGCAACAAGAATCATCGTCCGCGTTAAGGAGCAAAGATGTTTTCAGTGTGGACGCTTCGTCCATAATTAAAAAAGATGACAATAGCAAGTCGACCCTATTAGAATCGTTACAAGAATACTGGCTCGCGTTCAGGAGCAAAGATGTTTTCAGTGTTGACGCCTTGTCCATAATTGCTAAAGATGACCATACCAAGTCGACTCTATTAGAATCGCCACAAGAATCATCGCCCGCGTTAATGAGCAAAGATGTTTGCAGTGTCGACACCTCGTCCATAATTGACAAAGATGACCATACCCAGTCGACCATATTAGATTCGCCACAAGAATCATCGCCCGCGTTTAAGAGCAAGAACGTAGTCAATGTTGACATCTTGTCCACAATTGACAGACACGTCCATAGCAAGTCGACCATATTAGAATCGCCACAAAAATCCCCGCTCGCATTAAGGAGCAAAGATGTTTTCAGTGTGGATGCCTCGTCCATAATTGAAAAAGATGACCATAGCAAGTCGACTATATTAGAATCGCCACAAAAATCCTCGCCAGCGTTAAGGAGCAAAGATGTTTTCAGTGTGGACGCCTCGTCCATAATTGAAAAAAATGACCATAGCAAGTCGACCATATTAGAATCGCCACCAAAATCCTCGGCCGCGATAAGGAGCAAAGATGTTTTCAGTGTGGACGACTCGTCCATATTTAAAAAAGATGACCATAGCAAGTCGACTATATTAGAATCGTTACAAGAATACTGGCTCGCGTTAAGGAGCAAAGATGTTTTCAGTGTTGACGCCTCGTCCATAATTGCCAAAGATGACCATACCAAGACGACCCTATTAGAATCGCAACAAGAAACACCGTCTACGTTTAGGAGCAAAGATGTTTTCAGTGTCGACGCCTTGTCCATAATTGACAAAGATAACCATACAAAGTCAACCCTATTTGAATCGCCAAAAGAATCATCGCCCGCGTTAAAGAACAAGAACGTAGTCAATGTTGACACCTCATCCATAATTGACAAAGATAACCATAGCAAGTCGACCATATTAGAATTGCTATTAGAATCATCGCCCGCGTTAAGGAACAAAGATGTTTTTAGTGTCGAACCCTCGTCCATAATTGACAAAGATGACCATAGCAAGTGTACAACATTAGAATCGCCACAAGAATCCTCGCCGGCGTTAAGGAGCAAAGATGCTTCCAGTGTTGACGCCTCGTCCACAATTGACCAAGATAACCATAGCAAGTGTACAACATTAGAATCGCCACAAAAATCCTCGCCCGCGTTAAGGAGCAAAGATGCTTCCAGTGTTGACACCTCGTCCATAATTGACCAAGATGACCATAGCAAGTCAACAGTAGTAGAATCTCCACAAGAATCCTCCCCTGCGTTAAGGAGCAAAGCTGTTTTTAGTGTCGACACCTCTTCCATAACTGACAGACATAACTCGACCATATTGGAGATGCCAAAACTATCGTTGAAGGATTTCGCAGATACTGGTCATCCGACGGTGTGTCATAGCGAGTCAGCAGCTTCGCGTCTGCAGAATGCTGTGTCTTTTCATGAACCAAGGAAAGCGATGTCCTGTCCCACAAAACATACCGTCCAGAAACAACACACACCACCTGACAGATCAACAGACAGTAAATCGGGAACAAAGCAATCGTCTACGTCATATTCAGTTAAAACAGAACAATCTGCTACGTCACAAGAATCCTATACATCACACGGAGTGGAAACACCATCATCGATTGCGAGCCATACAAATACACCACGCGAGTCATCTACGACATCGTATCCAGTGAAAACAGAACCATCCACTGCGTCACATTCAGTCAAAGCACACCAATCTACTACGTCACAGTCAGTGAGATCGGAACAACATGCTACATCATATTCACTCAAAGCAGAACAATCTACTACGTCACATCCCGCAAAAACAGAACAATATGATACTCCACACGGAGTGGAAACATCATCATCGATTGCGAGGCATACAAGTGCACCAGGCGAACCATCAACACCATCTTATCCTGTGAAAACAGAACAATATATCATGTCATATCCAATGCACACGAAACAACCCACTACGTCATATGCATTGAAAAAAGAACAATCTACTACGTCACTGACAACACAACAATATACTACGTCATATCCTGCGGAAACAGAAGAGTTTATTAAATCACAATTAGATAACACAGAACAATATACTGCGTCACACCCAGCGGAAACAGAACAATCTACTACATCACATGGAGTTATGGCAGCACCATCGACTACAAGTTATTCATCTACCTCAGATGAAACGTCATATTTTGGACAACAATATTTCGAAGTCATACACGCAGTGGTTAGTAATGAATACGCGGGACCAGAAGTTACACGGAAAACAAAAAAATCTACTACATCATGCGAGTCGAACGATGAAATGCTAGAAACAAATCAAGAAAGAAGACATGAAATAGTCGGCAACTGGAGATCCTTGCCTACGGACCGAAGTAAACATAAAACACGGCCTAGCAGAAGCACAAAGCAGCCGCGAGGAAGGGCCTTTGCGTTCAAACGCTTATGCTCCATTTGTGGTCACACTAAGAAGAAGAAGAAGAAGAAGAAGAAGAAGAAGGAACAACAACATTTAACTAGCGCACAACAGCAACGGGCCAAACGTATCATCGAAGACAACATTAAAGACACTGCAAGCACTACCACTCTATTGCCTGCGTCCCTAATTGAGGACAGCCCCACCCCAACGTCGCTAACGGAAGAGGAAGAAGTCAGGTCGATCGCCTCTCTCTTGGAGAAGACGCCCCGTACCACCATGGACAAGGCAGCTATAGAGGAAATGCTGCGTGACATCAAAAGTCGTGACGACACCTTCGCGTCAACGTCGCAGACGGAAAAGCAAGAAGTGAGGTCGGTCGCCTCTCCCTTGGAGAAGACTTCGCGTACCATCCTCGACAAGGAAGCGATAGAGGAAATGCTGCGTGACCTGGACAGTCATCAACACCTGTTCCACAGGCATTGGTTGATTTCGCAGCGACGTTCGCATGTTGGTGGCTGCGCAATGGACAAGCAAATGACCGCACGAGACCGACACGTAAAGATGACATCAAGAGGCACGACAATGATGACGACTTGCAGAGACAGTATTGTTGACTTAAGCAAAGCTGTCTTCCGCGATACAACATTCAACAAACGGAATATAAAAACAAAAGACGTGATTGGAATTCAAACAACACGTTCGCAAATGCATGGACTGTTCGGAGAGTCCATGTACAGTCAGCGTGATAACGTGATGCCGCTGGCTCAGTCCAAATACGGCGAAATACCCGACGACGACGGAAAGAGGGAGACCGTCTCGTGGACGTCGGCTGTCAGTGTAGCGACAGGGGATAACGAACGCAAAACCAACGCCTCGTCAACTACAGACGAGTTCGGTACCCCGTCCAGAACAGGTGCTATCGAAGACGCACTGAGCTATTCAGAGGATAACAGCCGGGACGCAGGAAGAAAGGTTACAGTGTTTCCGCCTTATGTCGACAATGGTACAAGCTATGAAGACACGGCTACGTCTAGTTTAGGAGATTTCAACAAAATCACCAGGCTATGTAATTCGCTTAGGAGCTCGAATAATGATTCATCGCTAGATGATCACTCACAACAGAAGGGATTAACCCCGGGTACATACAATCATATGGAACGTCAAGCTCATAGAATACCAAGAATGAGTGACTATTCGCAGCGAGACAACCACAGAACAAGCGAGTTCCTCTACAGTAAGCGTGACCATTTAATTCCAATGGCTGAACCTACAGAATACAAAGGCTGTATCGAAGACGTATCTAGCCTGTCGGAAATGAGCGTATGTGGCGTTGAAAACGAGGCGCCAATGTCGCCGGCTGGTGTTGACACTAGTACTAGCTACGATTTTTCGGGCGAAGACAAAGCCGTGTCAACTATGGATGACTTCAGCAAGAAAATCAATGGAACTATTACTGGTAAAAGTATGAGTGACGATTTGTTGACAAGATCACCGTCCAGAAAGGGATACATTGTAAGCACAACGGATATGGCTGAAATTTACAAAACAGAAGCAGAAAACAAGGCGACCTTGTTGCCGCCTGGAATCGGCACAGGAACAAGCAACGATGACGTACATAAAGACAAGACCATATCTAATTTAGACGACTTTAACAAAGTCACCCGCCTGTGTAAGACGATTAGGGATTGGAATAACGTTGCACCACTTTATGAGTATAACAGGGAATGGCAAGTACACGGAACGGCGTGCAAGCATGACAGGACAAGCACACATCATCACATGAATGACTCCGATGTTTCAATCAGCAAACGCGACCATTCCAAGAGAGAAAACCGCCGAACAAGCGCTCAAAGTCACACGAATGACACCGAGATAATAACTAGCAAACGGGAAGATTCTACGCATTACAACGTCAGAGCAATCACGCAGAGTCACGAGAACGACGTCGACGTTCCAACCAGCAAACGTGACCGTTCCAAGTGTAACAACCACAGAACTAACACACAAACTTGTGGGAAGGACTCTGAGTTTGTTTACAGCAACCGTGACCACTCCTTGTCATTGGCTCAATCAAAGCATTGCGGATTGTCTGACTGCGATGAACGCAGTTACATTCTCTCGACAGGCGGCGTTGAAACACACTTAGACGATGTGCGCCAACTCACGTTCTTGTCTACGGTGGAAAAATGTAACGATACCATTCCAGAAGGTATCATAGTCGGACCCTCCAGTGAAAATGTGTCTACGTTACGGAGCGACGCTTGCGAGAACGCAGAGAGTCAGCCAGAATGCAATAGCAGTGACGCCGACATTAAGGCGGTAGTCACGCCACCCCAAGCTGACATTGGTCCTAGCTGTGACAACGGTCCTGACGAGAGGACCGGGTCAAACTTAGATGATGTGTGCCAACACACGTTCACGTTTATGTTAGACGACACCAATGAGACAATGCCAGAATGTAGCACGACCGAACCCTCCAGTGACACGTTGTCTACTTGTTACTCCCTCCGGAAAAATCCGAGCGCGGACGCAGAGAGTCTGCCAGAATGCAATAGCCGTGACGCCAGCACTACTACGGCGGTAGTCACGTCATCTCTTGCTGACAATGGTCCTAGCTGTGACAATGATCCTGACAACAAGACCGGGTCAACATCGGATGTGTTAACCATAAACGTCCGCGGAGATGACACAAGAAGGAGTTGGGACGCTTTGAGACACCCAGAACGATCGAATATAAAACCACAGCATCTGTTGAGTGATCCGTCTCTTTGCCATTCATACAGCACTTGTTGTCGCTCAAGCAGAAGTGGTGTTGACTCGAAGGACTATTCAACTTACACCACCGCCGAGAATGACGTGGAAAGCCTAAAGCAGAGTTCTCGTAAAATAAGTTCAACAAAGTCTGGAAACATACTTCAACTGGACACAACATCAACTACGTCAGATGTGTCGATTAAATGGATGCCGAGAAAAGTCATATCGGGATTGTCTGACGTCAGAGTCAAAATTCTGCCACGTCATCAGCAGAACGAAACAGCACAGCAGCTGACATCATCTGCACCAATGACGGTGCAGATTTGGACACCCCCCACTCAGCAATGTCCGGCTGGTACGTCCGTCATGTCCGAACTGACCTCGGACGTTACGGGCCTGGACAGCACGGTGACCGGGAATGTAGCGATCTTGCTTGATGATCTGACCCCTGAAAGTACACACGACGAAATTGCAAATGCCGCCGCCCGAATCTTACATCAGATACACCAGGTACGTCTTTATAATATATTAATCATGTTTACATTTGGTTTAGACCTACATGTCTAAAGTTAAGATTCCATATGTACGAAATCGGCATTGCGGCATGCGTCAAAACAATAACTATATAGTGCTGAGTAGAAATTAATACATGTAGTTCTGTAAGTACATAGGCGGATGGGTTTTGCAATGTGGAAATAAGAGAGGAAATTTAAATCCAATGTTAAAGTAGATGCATATAATATTATGGTACTTATGATAATGTTATATACATTTTCTTTCGTTGATGGTTTAATTTAAACTTTCAAATTTCCGTAATCCATACGATTACAATTCAAATTACTGTCAACTTTGAAGCAATATGCAATAAAATAATTCGAAAGAACTGACGTAGGCCTATAGAATTATGACAATCAATATTTGTTTATTTTGAATGTTCATGATGTCGTCGGGGCATAATATCTTATTCTGAATATTATAACAATAGTCATTCATTCTAGAAACATTGAATGAAGGGTGGACAGATGTATTCCTCGCTATGTTGCCATGAAAGGCAAAGTGACATTACTTGGCACGTAATGTTTTGATGTTGACAGGCAGTAAGTGATAAACTGAAGGTCATGTTAGAAGAACGTTTCCGCAATAACGCTCCCCATCGGACATCTGACGAAACAATCGACCCGACTGCAGTGTCTCTGACGAGTAACGCAGACGATACGATGGAGAAGAACGCCGCCATGTTGGTTGTAGCGAACCGAGAGGCGAGACGCTCTCTCTTGCCGGTCGTCACCAGTTACTTGACTAATTTGCTGGAGACAGAGGATGTGTCGTTAGGTTAGCAATGCACATTTCAAAATGCGTTTGGTTGACATCCAGAACGTATAGCTAGCTACAGTAGTAGGTCCTACAGCTGGTGTGTATTATGTGCCCACATGCGTACCAGGCAGTGGCTATTAAACGAATAAAGCGGCAACCTTGAAGCCTTCGGTAAAAATAAGAATTTAAGGTTTTATCTAACTTCCCTCCCTACCCATCCTTCTTGTCTTTCATATCCTGCAGAAAACACGCCTGTTTCCCCCCGTTCATTAATTACATATCTTCTTAAGTGTCTGGCATGGTTTGTGTTGCAATTAATATTAGTTAATGTTGTCCTCTGTAGGTGATATCGATATCGATCTGACGATGGTGGCGACAGGTGGAATTCTGGTCGACAGCATCATAACTAACGCATACGTGAAGACCCAGGATGGTGTTTTAACAGCGACATGCAGCTCGGTAGATCAGGTGCGATACGTTATTTAGGATCCCTACTCTCTTCCAACGTTCACATTAGCTTAAAGTCGTGTCTTTGTAAAATTGAAACTCCGATTTTTTTTTTTTTTTTACAAAAACGTGGACGCACGTACATTTTCTGTTTGTGTGAAATTTGCATTGTATGTGTAAATATATTTATATTCCACTTTTCAATGCAATACAAATATTAATGAGACATTCACTGCGACGTTCCATGTTTCGCTTGCCTGAAAAAAATCTGCCTCTTCTTTGATCCTGCCTGCAACACTGATTTATTCTGAACCGTGTAATTTACTATACATAATTACAATAGGCGAATCAACTTTCACACGAAAGGAGATTACAAGGAGCGTGGACTAGGGATGAGCTTAGAGGAAACAGAAAGGTGATTTGGACAGCAGCAGCAGCAGCAGCAGTAGCAGCAGCAGCAGCAGAGAGAGAGAGAGAGAGAGAGAGAGAGAGGGAGTTTTGAACAGACCCGGGACGGAAGCATTGCAAGAATGGTGTAACACCTTTAGAAAACATGGCCTCCGAATGAATTAGGTGAAGCTTTTGTAATGTTGATAGGTGAACAGGAGGTGGATTAGCATGTAGTTATTGACGGAAAGCTCCCTATTCAAGTGAATAGCTCTGTATATTTGGACGGCACAGTGTTTGAGGATGGAGGACGTAATAAAGAAATACACAGGAGGATGCAAGCAGGGGCGGCTGCATGGAGGACGGTGGACGGCATTATGGGGGAGAGAAACCTGAAGAAACAACTAAAAGGAACCTTGTTGAAAGCCTGCACGGTACGAGCCTGTATCTATGGTGTCAATGACTTTAGAGAATTCTTCATTTATTGAGGATTGTATATTTTAATTTTCGGGGTTGTCACTGTTACGTTCCTTGAACTACCGCGTTCACTAGTGTAGAGCAAAGAAAGCAGCCAGGATGAGCCTGGTTAACCCTCACCGTATGCCACGAATACCTTACACTTAGCCAAGCGGGCAGGAGGCGCAATAGCTCAATGAACCCGTCACGAAACGACACGATACGTTTGCACGCGGCGTAAGCCTCATGGGAGAAGCCAAGCCCAGACTTTAATCCGAGACCGCAATTGTACAACTGCATAGGGCCAGGCCCTGTATGCTATGAGCCTGTCTAACTTATGGTACAGTAATACATGCACAATTATAACGAAGGAAATTATATGTTCAGTGATACAGTCTGTAGCAAACGTACTGAATACAAAACACACATAGGACAATGTTATCATATAAACAGAATATTGTTAATGTCAAACTTAAATGTTCAATGCTTAATGTTCATGTGACCACGACGCCGCGTGGCGATTGATCACTAAACATTACAGTCACTACAAGAGTTAAAATACTAAATAGTGTTGTGTCGTCTGCATACATAATTAAATCGAATTTATGATTGACTTGTGAGAAATCGTTACTACATATATATATATATATATACACTGTATAAAACAAACAATAGTGATCCGAGTATTGAGCCTTGAGCAACGCCAATGGTTACTGATAAAATGTCTGACTTTATATCTTCTATTTCAATATATTGTTTTCTATTATGTAAATATTGTTTTAATAATTGTAGTGTTGAACCATTTAGACCATAGTATTTTAATTTATTTAGTAGAATATTATGATCAATGTTGTCAATTGCCTTAGACAAATCGAGAAATATACTAATAGGTATGTCATTTGTATCCATTTAAGTTACTATTCTATCAGTTAGTTCAAGTGCAGCATATACAGTAGAATGTTTAGGTCTAAACCTATACTGATTATCAAACAAAAGTTTTAAGTAATTAAAGTATGATGATAATTGTGTAAAAATTATCTTCTCAAGTACTTTCGATATAGAAAGAAGAAGAGAGATAGGCCTATAATTTTCAAATAATAATGGTTCGTCTTTTTTAAATATTGGAATAATTTTAACAATTTTGAGTTTGTCAGGGAACATTCCAGTATGTAATACTTGGCTTATTAGAATCGCTAATTTTGATTTGATAATAACTGGTTCAAGTATTTTTTTTAAACAATTTTGAAGATATACCATCAAATTCATAGCTGTCTTAGTTGAAAGATTTTGTATAACTTTCTTTACAGTATCTTCATCTACATTTTCAAAAGTAAAACCAGAATTTATTTTGGTATAGAGTGACCTATATATATATATATATATATATATATAATTTATTACATTTGTTTGCAATATCTTTTTTATATGTTAGTTTGGTACCGTTACCATAAAAAAATAGAGATAATTTATGCTGTGTAGGTTTTTTGAGAGAAATTAATTAATAGTTTTCTAAGTATTTCTGAATAGATTAAACCTGTGTTCGAAATACATTTGTTTTGCTTCACGAGTGTTTTCTTTAATATTGTATTATACGTTTTGAAATTAATGTTAATAGTTTCGTAATTTAGCAAATTTTGGCTTGTTAATTTTAATTATTTATAATTATATTTTGTCTCGATGCCGAATTTATTTAAGTAATCCTTGAGTAATGCATGTTGATTATTTATGTTTATATTTATTAAATTTAACTAATTTGGTTGGCATATGCTTTTTTGTTGCCCGTGAAATTCTTCGTATATTATCTCGTAATTACAATTTATATCGGCATTCAGATTTCTATTTAGTTTATTGTAAATTGCATCTGAATTTATTTCATGTTTAACCTTACACATAGCTTCTTCATTTGATATGTTTATTTTTATATATCTAGGAGAAGTTTTTGGCTTGAATAACATGTCAATAATCATGAAATACGGTTGGTGGTCAGAGAAACGTTTGGTTAGAATACCCGCAGTACTAGATAATGTAAATTTATTTAGTTTACAGAAAAAATGATCTATTAAAGTGCCATTTGTTCTAGTGAACCTGGTAGGAAGCGTAATCTGAGGGTATAGGCTGTGTGATATTAAGGTATCAAAAAATTACTATATGTATCATTTTCATTTAATTTCAGCAAATTTATATTAAAATTCCCCGCGATAATAAGATTAGTGTTATATTTATTGTCTAATGCTGATATAGTTGATGGGAATTCGTTTATGAATGCAATTATGTTGTCATTATACTAAGACAGACTGTCAGAAAGAGCATGGAAAGCAGAAGAGGGTGGCAAACGACGAAGAGGAAGACCAAAGCTAAGATGGAATGACAGCTTAAAACGGGACATTGAGGTTCGACGTGAGAAGTCACAGTAAAGAAAACAACTAAAACAGTCCAACCGACTTCAACCCTGTGCGAAACATTATTTCTTTGGATTACCTATGACGGAACATAATGGTTCTCTTGCATATCTTGCGAACGTAGGACTATAACATAACATGCTACGTGTGTTCCTAGGCTCAGACAACGATTGAGGACGGGAGGGCCAGTGACACACCAGGGACGACTGACGCCGTCGGGCAGCAGAAGTCTGTCAACTGGACGAACAACAGCAACACCCGGCGCTACATCAGTGAAGAGTTTGCCGCCGAACTCGACAACTTGATGGCGTGTGTCGTGAGTACAACTTGTCTGGCCTCGTGTTAACATAACATATAATACATGTTTATCACACACTCCTGCCAGCTGGCTTCTCTAACCTCACCATTTGTTACGCATTCCCAGCTCAACATAAGACCTACTTTGATTGTTGTAAAGGTGCGACATCTACTAGTTGACGCAGTCACCGACTCAACAGTCGGAACACTTCCATTAGAGTTGTCAACAATGACAACGGCGACAACACCAACAGCGACACCAGAACAACAAATGAAGGAAGCAGTGTACGACACAACTCAACAGATGCTGAAGATGACTCTGTGTCCTTACATCTTCGTGTGGGTGTTGCGACGAGCGCAAGAATATCTGCCGACCGGCAGAAGTGACATGCAGCTGCACACGATGAACTGCTGTGCCATGCTCCTGGGACTGTGCGGTTCCGCGCGGAAACTTAATCCGGACCAGTATCACTGCCTTCTCACGTCCCTCAGTCGCCACATCACGACAGAAGCACTCGAGAGAGCATGTTCACTCGTTGCTCAAGATATTCGAAGGTATGCGTATGCTCTCCGCAGCTTGTACCGGTGGCTAAATCATATGTTTATTCACCTAGAGGCTGTCGTTTACAAGAGTATACTTGGGAAATATATATGTTTTGATTCGTAAGAAAACATTATTGTACTATGCCTCTTTCTATTTCATTCGATGCGTTTAGCAATCAAGCATTAAAACAGCACAAATGAGTTATTTACTTATTTGTACCCGATATGCTTGTCTAGATTTAGAGTGAAATGGACACGGTGGTCGCTCTGAATGGTTAACAATTGTCAAAATGGCGTCGGTGAGATTTTATGTTTCTTTTACCGAGAATTGTATGTTGTAATTAGCGACTGCAAAAACTCAAAGGTCAGCTAACACGTTTCAGATCACAGCAAAGTAATCGTCATTACTGCTGCCCTTATTAGTGTGTTGCTTCATGGCTGGAGCAAGTTTGTCTTTTACTTGCAAGCTAGTAGGACGTGATTGTTCTTTAACGTATTTGCAAGCTACCAAAACATGTTTATTTGTATTTTTAAACCAGTAGAACATGTCTGTACTTGTAAGCTATTAGAACATATCTGTACTTGTAAGCTAGTGTACCATGTTTGTTCTTACGACAGTCTCGTGGCGTTCAGTGATATCGAGGCACAGGTGAGCCGGCTGTGGCAGTGGCTGTGTGCTGACGGTCTACTGTACGCCGCGGACGGGGACAACGACGCGACACCAGAAGTGACACAGCCGAAACGAGCCGTGTCAGTGAGCGCAGATATGACACACGACTCTCGGCAGGTAGGGCAGGACACACGACTCTCGATATGTAGGGCAGGACACACGACTCTCGACATGTAGGTAGGACACACGACTCTCGACATGTAGGGCAGGACATTGATCGCTGGGACGGTACCACTAATGATGATGACGAATACCATCAAATGTGTCTGTTCTTATTTATATTAATAATGCTCTTTCTGAACCTGTGACATTGTGGTTAGGCAACATCATTGGCAAATTACATGTCCGCGTCACTGTTGGCTTCAGCGAGTTCCCGTGAGACCCCGTAGCCTGACAGACACCGTCTCGTCTCCCAGCAAGGTCTTCGTAACTCCGACTACAAACGAACACACAAGGGCCATGGTTAACGGTAGGCAACAACTCCGTAACCCTTTAGAAACCTGAATGATACGAGTTGTAATAAAAGTTATATTAAAGGTATAAGTAAAGTATTTTATTTTCAAAGTAACGTGTGTAAAATAATGTGTGTCTGTTGGCGTGCCTGCAAGTGTGTGTAGTAGTCTTCTATTTTACATATAACTACAGAGGCAAACTCTAATATTTATTTGTCTTTTGTACTTAAAGATTTTAAAGAGATCGGAAGGATGTTGTCGAGAAGTAAGTGGCACTGCGACGACTCCACGGCTAGAGTCCGAGTGGAGAATGTAATGGGCGAGAAAACAAACAAACTAACAACAAACAAGATGAAAGGCCGGTCCACAGATGTAGCAGAAACAACCGGTTGCTATTCACCTCCGACGCAGACCACCTCGGAAATAAACACCGAAATGCTCGGTTCTGGTGTGTACTTACCGACACAGCGCGACATCTGCGATTGGTCAACGGAGCAAGTCAAAGGAAGCGAGACTGAATGTACGGTCGTCGCGCCGGAACTTGGTATGGCCGACGAGGTAAGTTCGTCGTCGTCGCTTTCTGGGCCTGGTTTCGTGAGCGCTGAAGACTTCATTTCAGCACTTCTGCGTGACGAGGAGACGTCTTCATTGGCGTCGAGTGACGACAGGTCGACGTCTGGGGACAGCTGGGATATAACGACGTCGTGGGAGACAGAATCAACTAACGTGGCGGCACCGTCACACAGTCTTCAGGTATTCCTTGCACATATAACGGACGTGTTTACCTTTCTATGATGTCGTTTATATCATGTACTGGAATGATATGCTCTTGTGTTATTGGAACTAATACAAAATAACCTTTATTACATATCTACACAATGAGCACCTCTGTGCAAATCTCCTGCGTTCTATGAAAATCCCGGGTAGCTCAGATTATTTATCTCACAACAAAATTGTTTACCTAAGTCTAAAGTTAACATCCGCATGCAAGCTTTCTCTGTAGCCGAACCTAAAATATGGCATAAGTTCCTCATTTCTATAAAATTAATTGAAACCGTAGCTATATTGTATTTATGACCTAAAAACAAAGTTGCTCGAAAATGCATTTCCATCCTAAATCTGCGAATTTTGTCGTTAAATAATATCTATATAGCAAGTATATGTAGTGTTTTTGTATCAGTCATGTATACACATATAACTGATTATGTTGATCATGAATTACGTTTGTCGATATATGGTAAACAGAACACTATTTTCCGGTTACTGAATTACCAATGACGCCAGTGGCCTAATAATGTTGTAGAACCATATATGGTCGTTTTCAGCCGTCCGGTATAGCACTAAGTGCTTTCAACCAACACACGTCGGAATGTCTTCAGTGCACGCCGCTCCCACGGCCAGACACAGCGGACAATGACGGGTCGTCTGCAAGGCAACCTAGAGGAAAACAAACCGGCGACGACACGGTTGAAGCAAGAACGTTCTACACAGATATTAATGTTGAAAACGATAAAGTCGTACCACTTTTTGCGGACTTTATCTTTGCACCGAAGTCGGAATCACCGTCGTTAACTCGTCACGTCAATTCTGCTGAAGATCCGCTACGCGCAGCAGCGACCTCAGAAAACGAGATGCTGCCAGATACAGATGATACACACACATCTACGAGTACAGCTGCTCGCTGCAACTTGCTGGACGATACGACCACAACTGCTACCTGCGATACACAAGCGACGCTATCGTTAGTGACATCTATCAATATCAATTCGACGTATGGAGATTCTGAATGTTGGTCGCAATTGTCATCGACTGACCACGACAGTTACCAGGCCGGAGGGTCCAGTTGTGATCACATGACCCGATATGGCGAGGAGAGCACAATGGCGGAAAATCGTGATAGTATCCCGGCAAGTTGATACAATTGCCTTTTTCTGACCTCTCCGTATATATATATACCCGATCTCTGTGAACTTAATACCTTAAAATGTATTTATGCATGACTAATGGGAACGTAAGGTGTATTATAGTAATGTTTAATATAAATGACATTACAAAAAGCTTATCGTTGTTTTACAAATGTTCATGCAGAGATGTATCACACACACGCAGCACTCACGCACACATACGCAGACATGCAAAACCAATATGTGCATCTGTAAATGTGTCATTGTAGAAAACTCGTCTCCTCATTGACTCTGAAGTCCGTGGAAAAGTTAACTTCGATTTATGTTTGTTTTTCTTCTTCCGTCTCCTCGACCAGTCCCCAATCCCACATATCTCCTTCTCCGCTCACAATTAAATCTGTGTTCACATGCGTGTTCACGTTATCTTTTTCGTCTACCTTCCACTATGAGGGTGTCAGCTGTCTTTCTTATTTGTTCTTTTTCCATTTGTTTCACGTGTTCACACTTTTCACAAACGTTTCTTGAAAAATAACACAAACGTCCTCTCACAACTCCTCAATTCCTCGCTTCAATTGGAATATGTTACATTTACTCCCTGTACACAATCCACGACTTACATTGACTTTTAACGCTTCAGCCGCCTCATGTGACAATGCCACAAGTACTTCACTGTGAGCTTCTGTCAACGACTGACACAAAAGCCACAGGCGGCTCCGAGAGAGAACGAAATGACACATCTCCTGCGTGGTGTTCCAGTCACGTCACGACTGAGCACCTACCGTCTGTGGCCCCGTGTTTGGTGGCCTCGGCCCGGGCAATGCAGAGGAGATGCTCAACTCCCGAAGTCGGTGTTATCAGCACCCGGTCAAATGACGACATAAGTTCTTCTGTTCTCGCGATACATACCGGGACATTACCACAACGCGAAACGCAATCTGATGTCAGCCTGCACGTCACAGGGCGTAATATGTCTCCGCAGTTAGCTGAAGTGGCCGTTGGTTCCAGCACAATTGCAACGACTTCCTCCGAAACGCCGGGCCGACTGATTCATGCGTGCAGAGGTAGTGAGTGCCTATACGAAAGCCAGGACATATTTGATAACAATTCGTCTGTACAAGATATTCCAGCCAATTACCTCTTTGGTTGGCGAGTGTGCAAAAGGAGCGATTCCGATGATATGTCAACACTATCCCCTCGCTCGTCTCAAGGCGCCTTGCAGGAGATACTAGAGATGGCGAGAAATTGTCTCGTATCAGAATCGGACCCAGACATTGCTGCAATAACACGCAGTTGCTCCCATCGCAGTAGAAATGGCGGCACCACCCAAAGCGCAGCTAGTGTCTCGGGCGACGCGAGTGGACAGACGAATACCCCAACGATGGCGATAGGGCATGCGGCAGATGGCCGCACGACAGCTCGTATTGACAGCTGCGACGTTGCTCTGAAACAGGTGTTGTTAGTTCGACGTAGTCGCAGTGAACCAACTTTGGGAACGATCGCAGGACGCCGCATTGTCGGGGTTGGCGGCAGCTGCAAGTCAGATAAGACTTGTGCCAATGTCAATAGCAGCAGCAGTTGTAGTATCTGTAATAGCAGATGCAGCGGCGGCGAGAACAGCAGCAGCAATGGCAGTAGCAGCAACAGTGACAACAGCTGCAACGGATACAGAGCCGAGTTGGCTGAGTTGTACCAGGGATTCCGTGAGTCGCCAAAAGGCATCACGGAGAAGGTCGAGGAGAGTGCAAGTGGACGTACAACAGCCGACAGCAGCGAGTCGTGCTTGGAGAACGACTCCACCAGCAGCTTGTCCGAAGACAACAACCCGGAATGTTTACAACTGACACAGCCGAGTAACTCAGTCGACGAGACGCTGGCGGCTTATAACGATTGGTCGAGTTTGAACACGTGGTTGTTGACGGTAGACGAAGACGCAACGGGGACAAGTTCCTACGACTCGGTCGATGTGTACAACGGAGACATTGACATGCAGCAAGGAGTCGATGCGTCTAGATACGACAGTGACCAGGCGGTGGAGACAAACAGGCCAGTGACTGACTTCAAACAGATGCTCCATCTCTTACCTGCCATGTGTGTCTCGCGGGAAGACCAAGATGTCGGCGACCAGAGCGACTGCGATAGCGCTGGCAGTTCTATGCACATACCACGTTGCAGTGAGAGCTTTGGCGAGGACACCCGATGGTATGACCGTGATGGCGACAGGAGTAGGCCTATTAACAACAGCGCCATCCAGTTGGGTCTTTCAAGTCTAACAACATTTGGTGAGCCGTCTCGTCACGACGTCAACGTAGAGAAAGCCGTCAGCACTGACAACAGGATTGACATATTTACGTCGACAGTTGAGACAAACTCACCGTTGTCGGAGAGTGATGTGCCGAGCTCAGTTGTCTGCGGTGTCTTGCCTCCGGATGAAACGAGTAAACATCGCGGCACTGCCAACGTCGACACGAAGACGAGTCTTCCTTGTGTGCGTGGTCGAGCACTGTGGCACGGAAGCGACGTAACCAGTGTCGTGGCCGATAGACGCGTCGAAAGTGCGACTGACGCCAGAACCTCTTCCGATAACGACGTCGTATTTGACACCACATCAACGGTGAGGAGAGATGTTACTAGTGCCAGTACTACGGTTTATACGAGTGTTGGAAACAATATGGATAAAAACGATGGAAACACGAACCGTAACAACTCGGCATTGGACATCGTTAGCGACAGCGACAGCAGTTCTTCGACATCTTATGAGACTCGTTCGATGGCCTCGAGAAACCAGTTACCCGTGAACAACTCAGTGATAACTCCAATGTATTTTAGCAGTGGACTCTCAGATAAAATACAACCCATCGCCCTCCCGACGGCGTCAATATCAACGGAACACGAAACACACCAGCCGAATGACACGGATAATCGCAGTGCCATAAACGGCGTCGATGACTCGGTAAAAGAGAAGTCGAAAGACGTTATGAAGAAGCCTCACGAGCCACTCGGGACAGCCGCTGCAGCGAGCTCCATCGGTGCCACTAAGCAAGTAGTCGCAGTTGATGGCTGTCGGGTGGCGTCGGAGTTAAAGAGTCACAAAACACAGAAGAGGACAGAGAAGACAATAAAAACGAAGACTGCCGAAGTTAAGAGGGCCAAGAAAGCGACAGCCGACGGTGACAAAATACAGACGACACGAAGGCAATTAGCTCACGTAGACGCCAGATATTACCAGTGCGAGATCCACTACCCCGTCGGTGCCGCCGTCACGCCGCAAGAACCGCCAAATTCGACTCCTGGTGATCTGCTCGTGAAAGAGAGAATCGGGGGATACAATGCACCTGTACATGAATCAACGCAGGCCAAGGGCTTCTACGGGTAATCCCTTCAGTCTCTATATGTGTTGTTTGGTTAAGGATCTGGTAATATTGGTTTAAATTTTTGACGGAAAGTGTTTCAAGTTTGAAAGTTGCGCTCACGAAATGTTTAAATTGTAAATGAAACATTCAATTTGTTACCTATCACTAATGGCACTTATATTTCTTATTGACATTTACTGTCTTGAAATTGGCATCTTCCCACACGCCTATCCAAATGAGGGTGATTCAGCGACATTTCTTCTACTAATTACATAACGGAACAGACAAACTCCCTTTAAAAGAGGCTGATGGCGCAATACCTATCGTTGTGATTAACTGGCAACGTCAGATATTCTACCGGTCTCAATTATGTATGTGCAGCATTAAGCAGTGTTATAGATACTTATATTGCTTCACACGTGTTGTTCCGAAATTGGCTCCTTCCAACACTCCTGACCAAATTGTACAAATGATTAAGCTATATTTATGCTACTAATTCAGAACCTTCCGTTAAAAGATACTAATGGTACAACACATGTCGTTGTGATTATCTGGTAATGTCAGGTTTTCTCCCGGTCTCAAGTATGTATTTATAGCATTAAACAGTGAGAGAATATGCAACTTTATTTGTTGACAGATCAACCGATGTCTCCCACGGTCCAGTGAACACAGAGGTGCTGACACAGCACGTGGACGACTACTTGAGCGGAAACTACTCTCGGGTTCTGCCTTACTACGTCAACTTTATAGTGTTCAGTATCATGTTTGTACGTATTGTCTCCTGTCTTTATCCCATGTGTTATTGCACACAACCAACACAATGAAACCCGTCCATAGAGGTGTTGTAAATCGACCGCGTTAAAGGGAAACAACATACATTTTTTATTTATTTACCTAAAAGAGTTAACAATTCTAACCGTTTTCAACTATAATCATCAACGCTTTATTATGGAAAGCTTGTATAACACACAGCTACCGTTTTTCACGGACTGCGCCATTTTGTTGGTTAATCTACGTCATAAGTTCCTGCTTCAACAGACTGGTGAAAAACGAATATTCCATTTTATTTTTTTCCAACTCAAACAATGATAAAGAAAAAATGTCGTCTATTTACTAATTAACCATATTCCAACTTAGTCCTCTTGAAAGATGTGGTGTTACTCTTGGTCATTAAAAATTCAAAATGCAACACATAATTGCGAGTGTCTGCACAGTAGGTAGGTACTTTAGAATGCAACTGATAGTAGCGAGTACGAGACCAACTTGAGAACTATGGTCCTTAATAATGCATCCAATAACAATCCGAGTCCAGGAGGTTTTTTTTAGTCTGGCACCAATAGTAGTGAGTCTCCCGGATGTATGTGTTATCTAAATTGACAACTAGTCCGACCACAACCCGTGAACGAATGAACGTATGGTAGTTATTATTCCCCTCTCGATTCCCTGTCGTCAGGGTGAGGCTCGCCTCGATTCAGTTCCTCCGTTTCAGTTACTTTTTTCTTCTTCTTTTCCTTCACTGATCTTTCTCCACCAACTATCTCCATTCCCCTCTCTATCTTTTGCTCTCGTTCTCCACTCCTCTCCCAATCCTTTCAAGTCTCTCTTTACACAGTTTTCCCATCGCAGTCTAGGTCTTCCTCGCTTTCGTCTCCCCTCCACTCTCCGGACATCTGCTTTCTTTGCCAGTTCTGCTCCCATTCTCTCCAATGCCCAGCCGATTTCAATCTACTCCTCACCAGCTTCTTCTTATGGCTTTCTTTTACTCCAACCTCCTCCCTCAAGTCCTCCATTCGTCGTTGATCACCTCTTCGCACTCCCTCAATTTTTCTGAACCAGTTGTTTTTTCAAACCTGCACCCTGTTTTGTTGTTTCTCTGTCAGTGCCACAGTCTCTAGGTCATAGTGTCGAATCACTACTGTTATTATTACATTCGTGTTCAGGTGCTAGCCATGGTGTGCTACGTATGGTGTATCTTGGAAGCGGCCGGACTGTCAACCGACGACGTCGATCACTGGCTGATTTCCTTCGTTGTCCTGCTTATTCGGGACTTCATCATATTTCAGCCGGCCAAGGTGATGTTGGTCGCAGCTTACTGGTCGCTCGCGAAAGACACACTGCCTTACTACTAGGCGTCGTCATGTCAACTACGTCGGCTTTGAACTTAACAAATAAATGCATCTACATATACACTGACTGCGGTTGTTTTATGAACCAGTTACGAACCGATTTCTGGTAAATCGTAACTAAAATATTATATTATACACGGTACGCACAGTACCAATACTTAATAATTGTCGACTTCACCTGTCACTTCGCCATTTTTTTCGGTCATTTTACCTTTGACCTGTGACCTCACCTTTGATTACGAAGTGTACTGCCGAGCCAGAAGTAGCAAGTTTTTATTTATGTATTTTTTCGATTTTTTATTATTTGTGCGGCAGATAACTGCACGTATTGTTATATTTATGTTTATACTTTCTATTTTAACAATTAAAATGTTAACCTTAAATATAGTGCTAATACAAATCATCTCAGAAGCAAGGCCTACCTCGGGCTCTGTTCTAGTGTGCGTCTACTTCTGGCACGGGAATACTTTATTCCCGTTACACCGGTCCTCATATTTGAGTATCCTCGTCCAGTTGAGAGTCAAGAAAAAAGTGCGTTGGCTGTTAAAAGTAACACGCGTATAGCAAATGCTGCAGATGTCATGTCCAAACTGAACAGGATTCTGTGGCGCAAAATAATAATTTGAAATACCAAGCTACGTGTATACCAGGCGTGTGTCATCAGCACAAGACAAGAGACTGCGTAGGTTTCACCTTCGCTGCCTCGGACGCACCTTCGACATCTCCTGGTAGGACATGGTGACGAAAACAGATGCCTTAGTACGTGCTTCCTGCTTCAGCATAACTGTATCCCTACCCTATTAAGCCAGAGACGGGTATGATGGCTCGGCTATGTTCAGCGAATGGTTGATGGTCGTATACCAGTCGCCCAGGTGTTCTACATTGTGAAGTTGTCACTGGGACGCGTTCTATTGGCCGTCCATACCGACACCTGCAATCGTTACTTGAAGTTGGCGGTCAACGACACATTCAGCCTGGAAACAGCCGCTGATGACTGTGTTCATTGGAGGTCAGTTGCTAAGACGGACACAATAAAGAGGTGAGGACGATAAAGAGGTGAGGATAAAAGATCAAGGTCTCCGAATCCTGTACCTTCTATTCAGCCAGCTGACGACATCTGCCGCAAACAGGGCGCATAGACAGCTACGCCAGCATGGGGCTGATAAGTCTCAGCAGACGATACACGGTACCAAATTGACAACCACGGCGCAAGCGATTGTTTCGCAACACAAATGTCACGACGTTTGAGTTGGACGCTCTTACACTTTGCTAACAATTATCTAGTGGGCATCACAGTATTGTCTTTAATAATTACACTTTGGACCCTTTTGGCAGACGTGAGACTACCGATTAAATAAATATCACCAATCTCCTCAGTGTAACACACCTTCATTCGTCTGTAGGCATGTCTGCGTTCTTTTCGGTCGTAGGTCATTCTCGAATGACGTCACAAACGTATCGTGTCACAACGAAAACAGACGTTTGTTTTTCTATTGCGTGGCCTTGTTGGTGTGTCACGGTCAAATGGCGGAGCTCACAAGGAAAATGTCGCTGACGCTGGGCGCTACAAGGTGTTGATGATCGGGCGAAGAAGTAATCAACTTGGTCATGTTGCTAATAGCTTATCTTCTCGTGTTGTTGACATCAATTTCACTGTGGAAATTACTAAGCGTGTTTGTACAATATTTACCGATGTAACTTACAAGCATTGCGATCCTTGTATAAATATCAGACTCTAGTGAGAGGCCAGTTGCATTATTGTAGTGTTATCTGTCTAGAACCCCTGGTGACATACGTTTATTATTAAAATCGAACGAGTTAAACAAATACAGTACTCATGTGACTGCTGTCCTGCGCTTTTCCATCATTTTAGATTACCGTCCCTCCAACATCGTAGGAAAATCACAAATCTGATCTTTTTATACAAGTTTATGTGCACTCTCAACTAGACTCGTTCTATCTGTTAGGACCTATCCAATTTCGTTGTTCTTCAAGATCTCTACGAAACTACGCGCCTGTTGTTTACGTTGTTCAGCCATATGCGAGTGTGCGCACGTACGACCGACTTCGGTTTGTTGTCAAATATATAGCAACCCCAAGATCATCTAAATATATAGAGCTTAACGTCTTCACTATACCAAACTCAATCGAGAGATTCCAGATTATTCGTTGTTGCCGTTTTGAATATTGGACAAATGTTCGTAAAAGAATTGGTTCTGCAAGAGCTATGTAATTACTGTGAGGAATCTGCTGATAATACAAGTTAGTTATCTTTATATTTAGCAAAAATATGTTCACTTTGAACCAATTACACATTTTTTGCTAATTAATTATTTAGCGTTTCGTTGAACGAATTGTTTCCACGAGTTTGCGATATAGTGAATAAACTGGCGTCGTCTGCAAACATTATAACATTAAACGAATTATTAAAGTGGCTCATATAATTAATATTTGGAATGGTGTAGAGACAAACCGCACCCATTCAACGAAAATGTTGATTTTACCTAATTATTGTTATGTAAGGCGTAAAGTTGAAACGGTTATCAGCTACATATATATAAACCTTTCTTGGTGATTAGAAGGAGTATGTATCTAAAGACTTGATTTAGCACAGTGCAGTGTAGATCTGTGCACAAGAGTTGGAAGCAGTGTTCTACACCTTAGCTGAAAAGTTGGTGGTCAGTCGGACCTTCAACTTTCAAAAGTTGGAGGTACCACACAAAAGTTGGTGGTCCAAATATTAACATAATCACACTATATATACATATGCAGCTTTAACGCATGGCAATTATTAATATACTAGTTCATGCTACGTCTGCCCTCATACTCCTGCATATTTACGATATTCAGATTAATGAACCAGCGAATATAAAATAACAACATAGGCAACAGTTTATTGTTGACAGAAAAATATCAATGTTCCAGATTACAACAAACACCCCAACACAAATGACGAAAATATGTTTTGTCAGGCAACTAATCAACAATAATTACTGCATCGGCGAACAAAAAAATGAAGACAGAGTGAAAATAATTACTGTTTAACTCCAATATATATGAATTATGTATATGAATAATGTTATATAGAAAACTATATTTTATGTTTTCGCAAATTCGACAGCGGGGCACGGAAATGTGTTCCGGTATCTGCCACCATGGGCGCTAGATACGACGACGGCCACGGTCACTGCACCAACTGAACGCCGTCGAAGCCTAGGTCGAAGCCAGTCATTTTTCAAGCCGCGTTATCTATATATACGCGGTTCATGAAGCTTATTAAGATGCCAGCCAACGTCAATGTGTATTATGTTTAAATGCCATACGTACACTGAATGTTGAACTAAATACAATTCATATATGTTGTACAGTTTTAAAATGGATTACGGATTAAAGGGATTCTTTGAGAATTTTAATATCTTTGTAATGCACGCAATTATTAGGTAATCCTATTAATATGATTATTTCATGTAATGCTATGCCTTTATTTCATTAGAATTATGTTTTATTAATCAGTAATGACCCTGATAATATATCGAAAAAATAACTCTGCGTACGTGGAGGTTCTACTTTGGGCCCACCTTCACGATCCGTATAAGGCATGCTCATGAATATTCGGGACTGTCCGTCAGACTTCGATTAGCTACGCCGAGTTAATAGATGTAAGAAATACGTCATCAACATGTGTGTATATGGATTAGCCACCGCCATGCGAATGAGTCCTGACCGATACAATTATCAAAATGAAACGTGAACCAGCTGCTGATTATGTCACAGATTAAGCAAAGAGAAGAAGGAAATTATATGGAATAAACGGAGATTGAACATAGCGACAGTTCATGATAGATGGATTGATTTAAAAGAAAAAACACCACCTCTCCATGCACGAAGTCGAAGCCGCCATTGCCGATGGCGACGCCGATGTCATATTGAATGATTGGCATTGTTTTTGTTGGAATATAAAAACTATGATACTATCATGTTCCTTTTCACTAGGTACATCTGGCTACACATTTTGAAGTGAAGTTTTAATGAAACGTTTAGATAACAGAAACTTACTGAAGCCGAGAAACATTTAATAATGATACCATTTTATTTGCACCATAAATCCAGCTGCTATTTCCGTAAGCGATATAAATACATTATACATCACTAAGAAATTACGGCATTAAAATAGGATAGGTGGTTTGTTATGTACTTTCTTGTATACATAATAGATCAGCAGCCAAAGTGGGATTTGGGGCTCAACCTTGCACTAAAGGTCCCACAATGGGTTTTTCATGATTTTGTATCTTCAGACTATGGAGAATCCGAATCCGAAGGGTGACAAGCTGTCACCCTTGGGCGTTTTGTAGAAATTGCTGGTTTCTATGGCAACCCTATCTCACTTTTGGGCATAAATGAGAAACACGAATATATGCATATATTAGCAACTATGACATATGTTATATTAACTAATGTGTCCATTTCTATGTTTTTCGACGTCATGAATCCATTGGACACGCTATATTGATGATCTAAGGTCAAGGTCATACGTAAAGGCGAAACTAAGCCGTTTGATACACAGGACAAAAGGACCCGATGGAATGTGAAAAACTACAACAGGTGAAGTACTTTCTATAGTACCTGTGTAATATTTCCCTATACCTACATGTACACGTTTCTACTAATATGTGAAACATCGCTAGTATACACACAAAAGCGTACTATACGTTCTTTATACACATCTGATATGATCACTGTTCGTGGTGATGACGCAATTCTCATAAAATACAACGTACAGTCCGTAAATCGTAAACTGAACCTAACTCAACATTCACGATGTGTTAAAGTATTTTTTTGTTACACACATCGATGTAACTGAATAACATTCTTTATTGCATAACTACGAAATAATTACGTCCTTTCTACACACTTTATATCGGTCAATGGAATAATATGCATACCAGGGCGTTTTTAACATGCAAAGTGGGGGGAACGTAAACAAACAGAACGACGCGAGCGCACGTGGCCCACACCGACTGCAGCCGTCCGGGTCGGCGGTCGTTATAATTCTATTTAATCGAAACGTTAGTAAAGCAGGGTAAATAAACAATGCATACGCTTCCTACACTTATAAAAATAGCTGTCAATATACATATGTCTACAAATTGCTTATTTACAATGCCATTGATTGCTTGACTCAACTCACCTAAGAATCCGATTTGTTGTTGTGTGTGTGACGTCAACGGCCTTTGTGTGGGTCACTGCGCGTGCATGAATATTCATTATACTCGGGTTGCAGAATTAATCATCCACGTGGCAACAAGCTCAAAATGATTCGCGTAAACACAATTGTTTATCGGCTTTTTGCGCAGATAACACCCAAATTATGCATAAACATGCAAGGCAAAAGTAGCAGAGAAAGTACTTATGGGAAATTAATACGTTTCGATACGGTACACCTCGAATGTATATTAGCTTACAAAGAATCCCTTTAATAGGCCACGGAGAAATGAACGATAATATGGTACCGATGACGTATTGAGACCTCAGCAGCCGAACACGCAAATGAGTTTCAATCAATACTAAAACCCCAATTTAGAACGCACATTTACCGTGCCGAATAATACTGCGTTCGATTGGCCGTTTCGTATGCGGTTGACGAATTTATATTTTGGCTCACCAAGCAAATTTGCGTTTATGGCAGCAAAAAGATAATATTTGCGCAATGTTAGCATACTGATCTTCCCTACTACGCTGCATTAAACATATCAATCCCATTATTATGCAAGGCGGAGTCTATGTGTGAATTTCAATTGCACTTTACAAGTAGCTGAAGCCAGGCGAATCCGCCGAAGGCACCTATTCACAGATGCCACGACTGGCAGAAGGGAAACGATTCGATTGATGTCGGCGCAAAACAAACAATGCCTCACACCGCATTTAGTG
This sequence comes from Paraescarpia echinospica, assembly GCA_020002185.1. Classification (NCBI taxonomy): domain Eukaryota; kingdom Metazoa; phylum Annelida; class Polychaeta; order Sabellida; family Siboglinidae; genus Paraescarpia; species Paraescarpia echinospica. The sequence continues at coordinate 49,950,552 of CM034533.1, read as the reverse complement.
TTCCTAATGACTTCGCCATAGTCCCACAAAACAAGTGACAGTTATTACCGCGTCAACATAGTTTACCATAGCTCTCATTTTTTTGTAATTAAATACGGTTAATGAAATGTTGTTGACGGGCGGAACGCCAACAGGTCGACGTAGTTCAGAAAAAATGTAACGAAAATATATCGCGAAGTAAATGAAAGCAACGAAGTAAAAATTAGCGTTACCTTAGATAAAACTACTTCGTTACAAGTAGAAGTAGTTAATATAAATAGTACTTCGTTACTCTCCATTAAACTACTCAAGTACAGTAACGAAGTAGTTTTACTTCGTTACATGACATCCCTGTATATGCAGGGGACTACTTTGAACTGTTGCCGTCATCTGCTTGAGCAGCGGCACTGTGAGATTCTACGAAACTAAACTCAATCGATCTATCAGCATTGATCAGCTCGACATTTTATTGTTTTTCCAACTTGTTTTTGTATCACGCTTACGTTAAATTTCCTGTTCGGAAGTACACAAATGTCACCATTGTTGGCACTTGTCTAGTATCCGCGCCCACCTCGATTTCGTCGTTATAACAACATTTCTGCCTAATTTTGATACCTCATGTGTTATTGCCATTATTCAACATCATCCCATGCATATTTATGTTACAAAAATATCGCGTAAACTGAAGTGGTACGGCCACGTCTCACGATCATCTGGCCTTGCAAAGACCATCTTGCAAGGTACCGCGAGAGGGGGCGGGGGAGAAGAAGAGGTACACAGAAAAAGAGATGGGAAGACAACATCACAGAATGGACAGGAATGGAGTTCGTCGACTCCCAGAGGGCTGCTAAGAACAGGGAAATGTGGAACTGGTTAAGACGTCGTCAGTGGTGCCCAATGATCCTTACGGGTTATGGGAAAGTGAAGTGAAGAAGATGGAAGTGTCGCAATCTACCTGAGTTATTTTGAACATGTTGTATTGGTTATTTATTTGTAAAGAGGAGCTAGCGTTTACATAATTAATCGGACATTGTATGATATCAGAGCATGTACTTTCCACCATCATGTTGCAGTTGCAAGAATGCTTAGATATTATGCCGTTATGTCACTGTATATATAAATATATATATATATATACACACACACACACACACACACACACACACACACACACACACACACACACACACACACACACACACACACACACACACACACACACACACACACACACAGTTACCGTCGCAGTTTCTGCTGGGCCGGGGTTTCTGCTGCCTTTTGTATTAATCTGTGACAACACGGGCGATTTTCGTTTTCACCAAAAATTCGGGAGATATTCTTTTTCCAGGAGGCCCGGATATTCATGACGAAGCCGGGAGACATTTCTTTAATTTGTGGTGAATACGGCATCCGCCAGGTGGCACTTATTGGCGCGGACTGGCGCCGCCTTGTGTATGTTTCGTTAAACTGCGGACGCTGGGTTAGTTCAGGTTTAGTTATGGGCGTATGGCAGAATATTTACAACAATTATGGCCTCCGACTAGGCAGAATTATAAAGACGTGCCTCTTCATAACTGTATATGTAGCAGTATTTTCAAACGATTATACATGCATCCATGACCAAATTAAACCGCTAAAGGTAAGTTACTGCTGGTCTTCTCTTTCTTTTCACATCGTCGTCGCGCTGTCACTGTCAGTGTCAGCAGAGTCGGTGTTACCTGGATTGTAGCCCGCAGGCAACGATCTCACCAGATAGTTATCGTAAAAGGACATTTTCGCAAATTGGTCACTCCTTAGTAGACGCTTTGATATCTACCGGGATCTACATTAAATGTGTCATTAATATCAGGAAACAGGTTTTTGGATTGTTTTTAAATGTTTTTTTAAAATATTTAATACAGAAGGTGGCAGCACTAGCGCACACCAAATACAAATCGGTGATGGTGATGAAAACATTGCGTTGCTTTTTGTGCTAAAATTCACGCAAGTACTTATCATAATAAGCGCAGTTCGTGTAAAATAGTGAAATAACTGCCCCGTGTGGTTGATATAGCAATACGCTGCGTCTTACCGTATATTATGCTTATAAGGCTATTCACACCACATAGGCTATGCGTAGGCTACGCCTATAAGGCTATGGCTATGCCTATAACTACTTAGGAAATAGGAAATGTTCATATTACAGTGTCATTCCGTCAACTCCATTACGCAAAGTAGTACCTAATTCCATGTGGTCTATGACGTAATATTGAACGTATCGCTGTAAACAACAGGCAGTCTACAGTTATGCATACTAGTTCATATATTAATTAAAAGTAAAATAGCGTCAATGTAATCCTTTAATTATGTATTGTTGTATCTGATAAAGAGCAATAATTACAGGACGTGTATTATATGATATTATAAAGCATTCAACATGTAAAGCAATTTGTTGCATAGGATATCAAATTTAATGTCACACAAACTAATCTTTATTGTCATTTACTACATCAGCCATTCCAGTATGACTTCCGTGACAAAACTTACTCAAATTGTAGTGATATTGTTCTACTGCATCTACATTCCTGAACAAATTTGAACTGTTGTACATTTTTTTCAAAGACCATGAACAGCTCTTTAATTTAGCGAATTTTTTTTTTTAATTATGTCAAAAATGTCATGGGAAAATGAGAGGTGAAAAATGTGACTTCCGTGACAGCTACTATTCAAAATATATAGACTGAGTACATATTTCATCCATTTCGTAGCTTTCTAGGAGAGATACACCATTTTGTCTCATATAATTGGCTACGTTGAGGTTTGAAGATTTCTCAATGAGGCAAGCTATCAGGAATCAGTCATTTTATGTTTTTAGAGAGTGTTGTATGTATGTGACTTTCGTCAGTTTCGTGACAGAAAAAATTTGACTTCCGTTACGAGTACCTTCACCAGTATAAAAAATATGCAAAAGTTGTTAAATTTATTATTTATTTTAATAAAATCCCTAAACATAAAGCACAATAAACACATCAATTCCAAAGTACCGTTTGATACTAACGGTTTCTCAGAATATTCTTATTTCCAAATCCTGTGTATATATGAAGTAAATGAAAGATAAAATGTTGCATGAATTACAGTTTAAAGTGTGGTGTAGGATCATTTATTCTTGTGACTACTTTAAATAAACAGTTTTGATCTCTGGTATGCTGAAAGAAGCTAGTTTTTTCCTGGTTTCCTACTGTGTAGAGCAGAAAAGGTTTACCCTATTATTATTAAATATAATGTATTAACTGTATCCGGGGTTGGTATTACACATATATGATATCCTTAATGGGATGTCAGTTGTAGAGATTATCACTTCTGTTCAGGAAATACAGACAAACATCATTGCCATTTAGCTGCAGCACCTAGAAGGAAAAGGTCTATACTCCATATCCGCTGGCTAGACCGGGTGACAAACCTTGAGGTGCTTGGGAGAGCGCAGACCACTAGCATCGAGGTGATGATTATGAGAGCCCAGCTACGATGGACTGGGCATGTCATTCGTATGGATGAGACAATGATCCCCCGGCAGCTTCTCTACGGCGAGCTCTCTGAAGGCCACAGACACCAGGGACGTCCCCGCAAGCGATACAAGGACTGCATCAAGGCCAGCCTCCAGTACAATGGCATCCGTGCAAATGAACTCGAGAGCGCAGCAGCTGACAGAAGTCAATGGCGAGCCCTCGCCAGGACTGCCTGCCAGGCCTTTGAGGAAAGACGCTGCCAACGCCTGCAAAATGACTGGCACAGACGACGCCGGGCAGCAGCATCGTCAGCGCCAGCCACAACGGGCTTCCCTTGCCCGACTTGCAAGACACTGTGTGCGTCCAGAATTGGCCTACATATCCACTTGAGGACACACACCACATATGACTAGCACAGCATTGTCATCGTCGGATATGACGGACTACCAACAACAACTAGAAGGAAAATCAATTTAATTCAAGAACTGCACATTAATTAAATCTATAATGGTACATGTTAATAACACGCACAATGTAGTAAGGGTTATGATAGTAAATATTTAGTGAATGACATACATTGTAATTTTTTCTTTTATTACATAATTTAAAGTTTGAGAAGTTTTCTGTTCCTACATTTTCACTGTTTAATTTATTAGCTTCCTTCTTCTACACAATTTCTGGCTTTTCTTCTTTTATTCACTTAAAACAGTCCCACATTTGCTTTTCTTTAATTATTATGTCCATCTCCTGCTGCTAACTTTGTATTCAGGAGATACCCCACTTGATTGTATTTTCTCTCTGAGTGAGTGGCATCCTGGCTCAAGAATGTTAACTTAAGAAACATAATATAACTGTAATAACATAATATTATGTTGTTTTAAAAGCAGAAAGTCCATCATTTATATGATCATACATGCTTGACCAAGTTTATGTGTTGGCAAATCAGCATGACTTCTGTAACAGACTTTGATGTGCATTTATTCACTACAATAATACACCTAATTATACATTAGACATGCCTCAGTTACTCTAATTGTAGGAGATTCATAAACATTTCTACATTATATATTTCCTAAATAAAAACAAAACACTTGTGTTGCATGACTTCCGTGACAGACCTTCAGGTAGATTTCCTAACTACTTTAAAGCACTTACAGTATATATTAGGTCAGCCGTGGTTAGTTTAGTACTAGGATATTTACAAACATAACATATTTTTTCTAAACTATATTTCCCTGGAAATAAAATAAACGACTTATTTTTGTGACTTCCGTGACATCAATATGAGGTAGACTACATCTTCTCAGCTCTAGAAACTGTGAGCAATTGTCACACCAAATGCACTTTGCTGTAGTAATGCTGACATTTGGTTATTTTAGCTGCCAATTTCAGCCTGGCCAGATGAAGCTTTCCGTGGAAAATTCACTAACCAAAAAACTATGTGCATTTTCTATATTTTAGGGCATTCGGAGGGGTATATTGTCTTCGACCATGGTGATAGGAAGTTACATATCCATGGGATATTTTTTATTTATTACCCCCAAATATACATATTTGTGAAAATAAGTTCCCTTTTTCAACTTATGGTGACATTAGAAAAATTAGTATTATGTATACATTACCTTGGAATGGCTGGCACATATATATATGCTCTACAAAAATATTGACCAAATAGCGTTACGTATAGTTTTGTTCCAGCTCGGTGAGGGTGATTATATATCCATTCATAACGGAATAATGAAGATGATGCTCATACATTGCTCATACACATTGTGGCTTCATATCGTCTCTATGTACTTGCCAACTTTAAATTAATGTTTGACCAAAACCGAAATTTCAATTGTTCAATTTTTGGCGTTTTTATTAATATGAATATATCAGCTGCCATCACAATATATCTGTGGTTGAACGTTATTGTGAGACACAATAACGTGTGTTTTTTACAACTGGATTGTTGCGTTACCTGTACTAAACGGCACAGAACAATCACGTAACAAGTGAACAATGGTAGTGTCTAACCTGTCGATCGTTTATACCATTTCACCAGCTGTATATTATTAATTTAATAATTACATTTTGGTAGTGCCATTGGTAATAATTTTATATGATGAGTTTTGCCACCGCGTGGAGTTTGATTTCTTCCATAAGTACAATCTATGTTACGGGTGCATTAGCCTCGATTAACCAGGCTTCGTGGTGTGGCACTAGTCTACCACAATGCCCAGTCTTACAGTTAAATATATCACTATGCATATATTTTGGCATGGTATGGTTCCCCATAATGAGTTACCTTTGTCATTTTCATTGTGATACACGTAACGGTATTGTTTATTTTATGACATTACTTCTGTCGAAACGGAAATGATTGCACCATTTAATATGTAGAGTATGACTGCAAATTTCAGATTACTACTGGTGCCGATGTGGGAGGTGAAGAGCATGTTATCAAGAAACGCAACTTGGACCAGCCACTTCGAATACACATTGTGTACCATGAGAGTGTTACGTCATTGCCAGCCCTCACCAAGTCAACACTGGTGGAGTGGACATTGCATTAGCAGAATCTCTCAGATGCATTTCTCATTTACAAATAGTTTGTCGTGAAATTCAATGTATGACTTTAATTAATTCATGCGCAAACGTCGTCATGGCAGGAAATGATATTATTTAAAATTTGCGTTTCCTGTTTGTTGCAATGGTGGCTACATGTACAATTTATAAAACGAAGTTCAAGATAAAAGTTTATATAAACCAGTTAGTGTAACATTTTTCTACTGACATCACTATTAAAATCTAACCCTTAATTAAAATAATAATAGCCAGGCAATAACTTTTAAGATGGAAATTTCCAGCAGTAACGTATGAAAATACATATATTATAATAACACATAGGTATTTGTTTGAGGAAGAATAATGATTGCAATCCAAACACTGCAGGTGAATGCGTACTCCATCCGCTACATTATTTTCCTGTAGGAAAACGTCATAAATCATGTGACAGATTACTTCAGTAAGTTACTCAGAGTTCGCAGCGCCCTCGGACCATTGCGACTGCAGCGGTAGGTTCTCATTCTTTCAACTGAACTTTGTATATATATATATATATATACCGTATTCGTTCTATTAAGCGTACGTGTCCTAATTAGCGTACACCCCCTTTTTAGTAGCAACCGACGCCGTGATCTCAATGCCAGCCTTGACTGTTGAATCCATCATTGTGTTTTAAATTCTACCAATATCACACTAGATTCAACGCTTGGTGATGAAACATCGAAAGGTCCACCTAAATTATCACATTTTTATAGTGTTCTGGTATCGTATGTCAGATGCATAAATCGCTTGCCAGTCATGTCAGCTGAGATGGCTGTACTCAGGAACCACAGGAACCAAAGAAAATGGGTGCACACCCCTGTACGCTTATTGGAACCAAAAATTTGACATATTTCCATGTCTCAAATATTTGCTAACCGTACTGTACGCTCAACAGAACGAATACGGTATATATATTGTATACATTATATGTATATATAATATGTGATATAAAACAGAGTGTGGGTTTCTGTCTGTGCGTTTGTCGGATCAGATCTGCGCCAATTTCGCATGGAACAGGTGACTGTATGGGACTGAAACTAATGTAGACTTGCTAATGGGGTTTATAGTGGGGCGGCGTAGCAAACCAATTGTGCATTTTGTGATAAAAGCAAAATATTTGGCACACATGTGGACTCTTACATTACGAACAGATTTGCATATTGATCCATCACAAATTTGGTCTCTGGCGGCTGTTGAAGCCATTTAAAAAAATGGCCGTTAGCTGTCACTGTTATTTTACATACCTACTCTACTGGGAGGACAGCAGGTTGACAGTGGAATTTAATTCACTTATAAAAGCCCAAGAGTGGTTATGGAAGAGCTAATTATTTGATTTTACTAAAACAAATGAGTCAACTTGGACTAATTTGTCTAATTAAGCACATGATGCAGTTGGATTCCGAATAGAAGTCAACGATGAATGATCAATAACTGGCTTGGCACATACTAATACTATTACTGGTAGTATTAGTAATAATAGTAGTAGTAGTGATGGTAGTAGTACTAATAGTAGTAACACCTGTAGTAGCAGCATAGTAGTAGTAGCAGTAGTCGTTGTAGTAGAAGTTAAATAGGCACAATGGCGGACATTTTACAAAACGGCGTTGAGACATTTGATTCGGAATTAATTGGTGTTCAGAACTGCCATCTCCAGAGGAACTAGATGACTTCTAGTGGGGACAGTTGACATTATAATTTTCTACAACATTGTGCAAAGTGATTAACAAGGATTATGGTGCTCTTCTAATAGTTGATGACTTAGAAAGCAGCACATATTTGCAGAATGAGTCTCATTTTTATTTACACATCTTATGCTTTCTGAAATTGCACGCCAGAACACCGACCTTATTTAGACCTAATACCATTATGACCATATAAAAGGAGTATTTTTGAAAACTAAACTCACAAAAACTATAAATTATTCAAGAACACGGTTAAAATTGAAAGAAGGGCCATTTAACAAACATATACATATTTAACACCAATACATGTTGAAGATATGTATGGCGAATAGAACAGTTCATATCAAATGTTACATACTGTTCTATTCTGCTCCTGTGTCACCAGGGTTTTTGTCACAGTTCCCTTCAGTGGTCATGACTTAAATTTTATGCGCACCCCTTCACACACATGCACGCACTCATCTGCATGCACGCACGCACACACGCACAAATGTACACACAAAGTGTATTCAAGTGCAGCCTTTTTGCACTAGCAACGCTTCACACCTTCTTGAACTTACATGAGATTATCTCACAGCAGGTATGGGCTGCCTTGAGTAGTCTTGTCCAGTGCGGCTCGTACATCCCGTCATCAAGCTTGGCCCAGCCCCAGCTGGTTGGTGGAAGTAGCTCTGGTGCCGGTAGCAGCATCTGACCACACGCATGGCCTTTTTGACATGCTCCTCCAGAGCTGTCTTGGTTAGCGGGATCAGTTGTACATCGTTCTTCTTTGCGAAAAGTTTCTTTCATGCCTTTTCAATGTCCGTGCATGTGCTGGTTCTATCATACAATAGGATAATAGAATAACGAACCTCTTGTTATGCATGCATCTTCTGGTATGTCAGTTGGTGTTGAGGATAGTTTCAGCAGTCTGACTATGAGTTCTGGTAGCACGATCCAAATTGTCTAGACAGTCTACTTGACGCTGTGCATAACTGTACACAGTATCACACCCAGTCAAAGCGTGGAACATTGGCAAAGCCCATGCCTTCTCAGGTCCTAGGTCAGCTGCTTGTTTATGGGCTGCTAGGAACCTGAAACACTTGCCAATTCCGAAATGTTAACCATGGGTCATCACCTGGATGAAACCTCTGAATCACTGACACGGGCAGTGTCACGGTGTCAACATCTCGGATCATTATCTACATGTGTTGTATGCAGCATTATGCGACTGTCAGCTTCTTTGTGGGTGCATGGGGAGAGCGAGGCCATATCTGGCAATGGTGGCTTGCTGACGATTACACCTCCATCAGTGATGAGAAGCTGTTTGTCATCCATGTCAACCCAATTGAGAAGAGCTGACAGGAATGTGAACAGCTCTGTGTTGTTGCTTCCTCCACCCTGGTGATTCTGTCCGTTTTCCGGTATGGCTGCTGGAGCCAACACACATTCGCACTCATTTCCCTGCTTTTCTCTTGCGCTGTCTTTCAGTGAATCCGCATTGTAGCTGTTGCACACCGAGTCCTGGTGTGACGCAGTTTGAAGCTTTGTGAAGTGAACAGGTATCGAATGAAGATCTTTCTGGCATACTCATCAAAGTTCTTGAATGCAGGGATCCACCTGGCATTGTTATTGTGATCTGAGGCATGGAACCAGGGGGCAATTCTGTCAGAACGTCCAGGCTACATCAGGAATGATGCCTTCCGCAGATAATGCACGTAGACAAATACCAACACCTCTAGTTCCAACACGGTTGCCCGGTACTTAAACAGGGGGATGTCTTCCCTCTGGCGGCACCAGAGCAGAACTTCTGCGTCATCAGCTTCTCTCAGACAGTAGTTGTCATAGGCACTGTGCTGCAGGATGTACAGTGCTGACGAAATGTACCTGGCGTCGTTACGTCGGCTTACACCAATGTTTGGCCACTCCCCTACAGACAGTCCTCTAGCGTATCTGGGGTTGCAATCTCGATGTGGACACCACCAAACATCACCACCCGCTTAGTTCGCCGTTGCTCTCCGGCCACTTCCGTTGAATTTGATTGGCTAAGGTCAAAAGTGGCTGATCGTATGTGACCACTGCTATCTGCCTAGAATTCAGCTGTGCCACGGAATTCGTCAAGACATCCATTGACTGCCGGATCATGACCATTGTGTGAGTACTGACCAGCAACGGCGGGGCCGATGATCCAGGCTTCTGGTATTTGGTGGCTGGCATGTAGAGAACAATGCTTCCAATCCACTCCTTCAGCAGCGACTACTTCATTACTACTATTATTGCCACCACTACCATTAGTAGTAATAGTAGTAGTTGTGGTAGTAGTAGTTGTAGTAGTAATCGTAGTAGGTGCCAAGCGGAGTTATTGTTCAATCATTATTGACTTCCATTCGACACCCAACCGCATCATGTGCATAATTACACAAATGAGTCCAAGTTGACTTATTTGTTTTGGTAAAAATCAAATAATTAGCCCTTCCATAACCACTCTTGGGCTTTTATAAGTGAATAAACTTCCACTGTCACTGCGGTCACTGTTACTTTACATACCTACTCTACTGGAGAGGACAGTAGAATAGGTATGTAACAGTGACCGCTGGCGGCCATGTTGGAAAATGGCTGCTACAACCACCAGAGGCCAAATCTGCAATGGTTCAATATCCAAATTTGTTCATAATATAAGTCTACAAATTTGGTGCTTTTATCACCAAATGCACAATTGTTGTGGATGTGTTGGTTATGCCGCCCCGCTATTACTTTTTTGAATTTCATCCAGCGGGATAGGTATATTTGCAGGTTTAACATAATAAAACGTTTGGTCATCATGTAGATAGTAATGCATTCTACACATATATTGCTAGATGTACATGGCAATGTTGACTAGGGTGTAGGTCAATTGTCAGTGTCCAGAATTATGCCAACAATACTTGTTTGTACAAGTAGGTGGTGAGATTTCCGTGCATGTGATTGGAGGGGGATTGGTTATATTTCAGTACACATGATTGTGGGACCGCTCCTTAACATACAATTCGTCGATATCCGTATGCATAGATGCAGGTTTATTTAGACACGAGGCTTGCCTGCCTTTTCTTCTTGCAACCCCGAGTAACTTAATGATATAATAACCGCCAGTACAACACCACCGACCTGGTGTTTGAGTGGAGCGCGGTGGCGCGATAGGTAGAACGTCGTACTATCCATCAAGAGAACCCGGATTCGAATCCTCTTGCTGTCGTTTCGAACCTTGAGCAAGTTCTTTCACTCTGAGTACCTGGCAGTACTGTGGTCGATATATGGGTATGAACAGTATTTGCGCAGTAATTGCAGCGTGGCTAAATACTTCCCATATAAGTCGAGATGGTGTTTGATTGAACAGGTCTACCAGTGAGTAATGTGTAAAGAGTTTTGAGCAGTCTTAAGGAGTGGATACCTTTTGCTGGTGTGCTTGTTTGCCAAATCATACACAGTAGACTGACAATGTGGATAGCTTGACGTGTATTAGAGGAGAACACTTGAGTGGCATCTGTTGCAGGGACTGTATCGTTAGCGGGAACACACCTGGATGTTGCGCGTTTCGTTGTGAGCCGGTCACAAAGTGTGGACCTATCATGACCATACCAGAAACATATCTGAAGGTATGACAAGCACGCATCCCCGCACTCACAGTCTCACACCCCACGCACGGCCGCACGGACGCGCACACACATAACACACGCACCCAAGTAAATACACACACTAACATGTGATTGTCTTTGTAGGAATGTAAATTGGAGTCATTGTTTGGCACGAAAACGTGGGTGACGAAGGCATCAGGCCCGGGAGTGACGGGTGCAGATTATATCCTGTTTGTCTCCGCCAGCGAGACAGATATTTGTAAATTTCAAACTGCTGCTTACAGCCGCTGTTGCCAGACAGAAAGCATACATTCCAGGTGATGTCTTGCTACATGTGGCATTGTAACAAGACAACTGTACACACGCACGCACAAACGCACACACATTCACACACACACGCACAAACAACAAAACACGAACTCACAAGCGCGCACACACAAAAGTCCGCGCGCACACGCACGTACAGAAACACACGTATTTACTTATACGCAGACACACCACATCTATACGGAAACACTCACAAACCACCGACATACGCACGCGCAATCACACGTACACTCACACGCACGCACGCACATACACACCGGCTATAAATAAATATGGTCATTAATATTTTCAAATTTAGCAATGGTCATACACTCTCAACATTTGACACGCCTTGCACACACACACACTGTATATTTCAAAATGTCTCGCACAATTTGTAACAATTATATTGATGTGCAGCTTAGAAACGAAATTGTTGCTAGCTTATAATACAGGGAAAATGCATGCTGGTCATTGTGTTTGATTTACGCAGTAACAATGTCTCATAACAGTTAAAGGGGAAATGAAATGCAGCTTTTTTATGCTACATATTGAAATATATACTATATAAGTATACATTAATGGTAACAGAAACGTACTCATTTATAAGACAAACTGAAAAAACGATTTTGTTCGATGCCTAAATCGTCGCTATAGAGCACTGCGTATCGCCATCTTTGTTCCAAACGAGTGGTTTAATTTACTCCCATCTAATCCATGCTAAATTTCGTTTTTTTTTGGGTTTACTTCATTAGTAGACATTTATGTGCAAAAACAAAGATATAGTGCCCTATTATACACGATACGTGTTCTATAGGTCAACAAATAATTTGTATACGCGTTCGAAATAAAAATGTGAAATTAAATGGCAACGATTTATAACCAATAAAAACGTTGTTAACGTCGTACTTCCCGAACGAAGATTTTAGCTGCCAGAAGGGGCGGTGCTTTCAAAGCAAAGGTCAGAATATTAGATGCGCGCGCATACCGGGACTATTTTTATTTTGTTGTTGACGAAGACGTCGAAGGATTTTGGTAGAGACGAGTTATTAAAAGTGATTTTTAAAACTTCCGTATCACTTTGGGAGAAAATCGATACGACAGATGAAGGCTCTAGTTGAAGTAAGACCACATTTAAATTTTACATAGGCGGCCATTATAACGTTTCCTTCATTTCCTGCTAAATTTGACAAACAATTTTCTTGAAAATTTCACAGCATATTTAACCTCCATTGACACAAGTGCTATGGAAAACTCGTAAAATTCTCATACCTCAGTTTTCAGAAAAATCCACCCAAACCTGACACCCCTCAATTTCGCCCCAATCTGGTGACGAATTTTGAAATATTGGTGCGTTCTGCAAAATAGCCACTGTGCGAATACGCGAGCGACTAGCGTACGTTTATTGCTACCTCGTGAAAGATCTAATGTAGTAGTACATTTAGTATTCACTGGACTGACATGTGCCATGCCAAAGTGCTCGAACAAAATTCACACATGCCACCAAAACGGTATTTTCAAGGGCACTCTTTCGGTGGGTAATGGCGGACGAATCCTTAATGTGGTCTTACCCCAGTTCGACTTGTCACTCGGAAATTACAGTTGACACACACAAAGTCAAAGGGCCTGTGCCATACGGGTGATACGGGTTTCACCCAGTGTGCGATCCACGGTCTGATAATCATAATGTCCGGCCCCGGGTCACCGTCAGGTTCAGTTGTGGGAGTCGGACAGTGACAGTTGGTCTATCGACGACGAAGACGTTACGCGACTTAATAATGTCGCATGGTGTTTGTGTGGACACTGCGTCCCAATGTCGACGCACATCGAGTCGCTGTGCTGTAGGGAGATACCTGCCGTACAGCACCGTATGACAGACCTTGCAGATGCCTGCATTACCGACTATGAGTGACGACTTCGAAACGGTTTGCACCAACAGGGCGGTGTTGGAATTTGGAAGTCGGTCTGTTGTCATTGTATGATTTGCGTGCAGACTCGTTGATTCGACCAATAGCTAGTAGGTAAGTACTACGTAGTTCAACAGGTATCAAATGATTATTCTAGCAATAACTATTTCAAACTTAAATAGAGCAATTATTCTTGTTCCCACCTCAAATGTTCAGGTTCATTCTATCTTCATAAAATACTATGTCTATGATTTTCATCAAACCATTTTTGATCATTTTCTTAATAAACTTGCTTTTATTCTTGACAGGACGTGTGCATCCTTTTTATACAGTTGTTTAATTCCCTATTTAAAAGTGTTCAGGCAACTTGCTTAATTTATATAAAAATGTAGACAAATTACACGCTACCATGCACTAGTAGATGCATAATCAGGACATTGTGCAATGTCTTATTGATACAAAAATATTTAAGTGGAGTTTTTAATAATAAAAAAGTTATATATATATATTATGTGTGTGTGTTGTCAAGACCACATCATGAAATGTAGTCTTACAATCATCATTATTACAGCCCTTCACAAACAAATGAACCAATTCACTGAATTCATGATGCGATATTGATAAAAAAAATTTTTTTTTAGTTTTGCCAGTATAACAATAATTAGAAGATAACGGTTGTTTATTATCAACTAATGCAAATAAATGAACTTTCAGAACATATTGATTGATTCGATTAGCCGCATAACGTCTTGGAAAAGGCAACAGACGTGTTATACCAGCCTGCACTGTATCCAGAAGCGAATGGGGTTTATGAAAATTTCAGCTATGGACATTGCACTATACAGATGAGTGTACAGTGAAAATAAAAACCCTGGACAAGTAAGATTAGATTGACCAAAAGGTAGAATGAATTACTCGGTGCCTTCTTATTCCAGTTTTGGCAACAACAATGTGATCTGTAGTGTCTTGCATGTCCCTGTTCATAATTCGATTTGTAATACTGAAGCCAACATGAAATATATCAACAGTTTATTCATATGGATAAACAATTCACAAATAAATAAGACTACATGGCAGACCGTGCCAATGCATTAGTCAAATTCACACACCAGTTTTCAATGTTTCTTTCAGTTGATTCGCTTCACACTGTGACACATTTTAATCTAACTGTATTACAATTTGGGTCTGTGTCAGTCCTGTGCATATATAGTACATCAATAAGTAACACGTTTATTGATGATATGGGCCATCGTTACGATCAAATATTGTGATAAAAAAATTAATACATACAAACTATTCCATTACAGTTCCAGCTTTACATATTTGTGGGTTTCAACTTTCAACACTAGGGGCATCTGTCATAACAAGTGCTTATTATTCAAGATACAGATCCAAAGCTTGTAGTACTAGTTTCAAAATCTATCAAGTGCCTCCAAATGGATTCATTTAGATTTATGGCACTATATAAGTGTTCTTTTTATTATTAAGTACTTTTTGAGATGTTGTTTTGTGATAATGTCAAATGTAATACTAACAATGAAGTATGAATATAAAAAAAAAAAACGTATAGCTAAATCCTTTGCTGCTTCATTAGCTTGTAGTACACTTTAATAATACTGACTAAAATGTACAGATTAAAAATATATATATTTTGTTGTAAGATGGCACTTTAGTTTTATTAAACATGACGGTAACAGTCCAGTTTTAATAGTAATGGCCCTTATCATTTTTGTGACACATGTCCTAGGAGCCACATTGAAAGTGTACAGCGAGTCATATGAACAAATACATGTACAGTTCAGTGTGATGTTTGAGAAATGGTGGTCAATTGCAAAAAACTCACTATAAGTAACATGTTTGGACTTGGTTAAACTATTCCAGTAAATTACATATACCCCAAGTTCCCTACGTCGAATGTGTCTAATAAAACACATTGCATACCACAACTAGGATACAAGCTTTCAAGTGGATGTTCCTTACTTTAGGAGGTCCTATGCAGTAGTGAGAATCCACTTTGCCTAAAACGTTGTTGATGAATGATATCACAAGCCTTACCTTGTATTAGTGTTTTGGTCAATGGTGGCCAAGTGGAGTCGGGCTATGATGCCTTGACGGCTGAAGTTGGGTGCATACTTGAGGAAGAGGGCGTGTAAGCTCTCCAGTTCACCAGTGTTAACGCACTTCGTAACGCTCTCTATATCATACAGTGGGCGGCAGTCCAGTATAGCCTTCTGGACAGTGAAGGCTTCTGTACCTTCAATGAGCCATGGTGTTGTTTTTACCGCTTGTTGTGTATACGTTGCATGACTGCACTACCGATACAACTCTGCACCCGCTGTCCATGAATGGGAATTCCTGATGTGATGGAGGAGCGAAATCCACATCTCCTTCATCAAGCGGGGATCACCATCACAAGCTGATGCGTAATACCACAGGTGGTTGGCAATTGTGCCTATCGAAGGGACAACTTCAACTTTCTGGGCAGACAACAACCTTTATTTCTTGGTAGTCCTCTTACAAAGTCTTTCTAATGCTGGGATGTCTGTCAGTGGCAAGTGTGGTAATCTTCACCCCATGGTCAGTCAGGTTGTCTAAGCAGCGTTTCAAGCCCTCCACTTCCATCCAGTAACTGTTATTGACCTCTGTGACCCGAAAAGTTTCTTGATCAATGATAAGTTGGCTGTCAGTGTCCATGATGAAGTAAATGCCAAATGTAGAGTTGTGTCCTGGATTGTCATATCTTGCATCGCCTGATGTGACCACGCTTTGTCTGACCAGAGCTGACATGATGGCCTCTGAATGGCATGTCCACATGTCCTCTATCTCTGGCAGTATGTATGCCCGCTGTATGTTGTAGCACTGGCGGGGTGACAAGGCGCATAGATTCATTAGGTTGACCAAATTGTACACAGTGAATGAATGTCCAGTCAGGAAGAGGACGCTTGGTGTCAACAAGTTACTCTCATAAATGTTACCAATCTTGGGTTGAGAGTGCCACATGAACAAGTGGCCATCAACACATTCTGTGGTCACAACCACTGCAAATCCATTCACTGTGATGCTAGGCTAAGTGGTTTATTGCAGTTTGGTGTTTTAGCAGGTGCAGAAAAGTAAAATTATGTTTTTCTCACAAATGGCAAACTTTCTCTCTTTCCCATTAGTGTAAGAACCGCTTGAGTCATCATTAGTGATATCGCTTTCACCTGCTACAACATATTCTGCATCACTCGTTTCAATGTTTCCCTTCTCACTGTTGTAGACAGAATCGTCTGAAGATGGCGATAGTGAGACTGGGACATCCGAAGGGTCGTCTACAGTGACAGAACTGCCATGGTCAGGGTCAGTCGGAGAACGCGTGCTGGACTGCGATGGCAACTTTGCATACCCATGGTCATAATGAATGTTCAGTGGAAAACGCTATTGTCTGTATTAACTACTGCATCGACAAAGTGTCGCACTGGCGACACGACCACCGGCTTCCTTTATTTTTTGACACTACAAGTCGATGGCGTGGCAGCACTACAAGTGACATTTGTATTACCATGAGGGACAATGTCATCTCGCGTGCTAAATCCTTCACTGGATCCTTCAAAGCTTGTGCTCGGTATTAGGCCCATTGGTTGTTTGGATACTTCCGTCATATATTATGAACAAAATGAGACAATCTTGCAAATATTCATTAAAATTGGAGCACAAGTGCGATTTACAAGTGACTTTTTCAACATTTTCTATTTAGTGGATATATGTGTTATCGTTAATTATCATGATTAAAATGCGTGTGCACTCAAATGTGTTTAACATTTGAACTTTGTAAATACATAATATATATTTAATAATCTTTGTGGCTTTTTCCTGTGACGTTATTTCCTTTTTTCCTTGTTAGGCTTACATTCAAAAGTCAATAAATTAAATACAATGTCCTTGTTATTAAAAGCATACATTGGTGTTTGCAGTCATGCAATCTATATCAGAAACAAACTTGGTATGATAGCATGCGTGCTAAACTGTCGCCTCAAAGCTGGAGCATCAATTCGGGGTCCATTGTTACAAGCCAATATTTGAGACATAAATTAGTATTAGGCCTACATGGTGATTAACTTGACTGATGTGAACCTACTTACTATGCCAATAACTAATTATATCAGATATGACTATAGCGTTATGTTGTATGCTATTGACTGTATCGTAAACAAATATTTTTAAGGATTTAAATACTTGTAATGTCACTTATTTAATAATTCCAATGGCAATGCCTACAATACATGATTGACAGGGCTTGGTCCTAACTGTGACTAATGTTGACTAATATATGACGACATTATTTCGCAAAACGTTATACTGGCTACGGTAGCTGACATTTATTTAAGTAATTATTTTTAAGGTTATTTTCCCCTTGTTTCCCCACCAGCAACTAAGTCGATAACATAGACTCGTAGATGTAGACGTTGCGGTATTCCGACGTAGCAACACGCCGGCACAAATTGCTGTAAACTAAATCGGCGGATTACAAGCACTCATTATTCCCAATTATATCATAGTATTCACACGTATTTGTACTTTAGTACATTCACATTTCTTATTACATTTCAATTTCGCATACGTCATATTTGTATATATGCAGACTTTGAAATAGAACTGTGGGACTATATAGTAGTCGTAATGATACCTAACGGAACTCGTGAGTGCCGAGTCACCTTGGCAACAACAAGCTGGTTTCGGCTTGTCATTTCCTACGCGCCGCTTCACCCTCCAAATAAGGCAATGATGTCGAGCTTCCAGGTCGATTTCGCTTAATTTTACTTCATCGGTGCATAGTTATATGTAAACAAACCGACTGGAGATGGACCTGTGGCTTTAACCAAGAATTATGTTTTGACGTTCAATGTCTTTTTATGCTCGTCACTTTCGTATTTAGGCCTGCAATCGGCGTTCGAAAGTGACTACCGCAGACTTTTGTCAATCTTGCCGCCGGCGAACACGTCAAATTTATCATCTATAACTTGTTTTTTTTCTGTTGGAACCCTTCTGTGGAAGTATGTGAAACGTTGCTTACTAACATTTATAGTATATCCAGTAGCCACGCAGTGCAATAAATTGTTCTGTTTTTATGCGTTGTATGCGTTTCGTCGATTTTTCTGAGAGCTATGCTGCGTCGCCTATCGAATTGCTGTACACAGCTTTGGGAGACATCTCGCCAATCAAACCGGATGTACAACCACACGCTCCTGGAGCATGATGGCGGCGCCCTGTGCCGATAGTAGCTACGTTTGAAAAATTATTTCAAATATACCGTGACGCTGTACTTGTCAAATCATGGTGACTTGTACTGTAAATGGTATGTTCTTATGTTTGGGCTGTGGTTGTCCAATCATTTCATTCCCCCTTTAACCCTACACTTAAATTATTGACAACTGAACTGTTAGTCTTAACAAGGCTATTATTTTACTCGTGTGGTTCATGTAGGCCCGTGGCAGGGTTTATTAATATTTGCCCGAGGATGTTAACTGGAAACACGCACACACTGCTTCTTACAGCAACACATGAATTCTTGCATTCTCTCGTAAGTATTAAACCGTTTTTAGTATCTATAGAATGCTCTATCTGAAATGACTCACAGTTCCCTTGGCAGAAACGTTAGCGATCATTTGTTGACAAACTGTGTACTGACAAATCATGTATTTGTGACAGGGCGTGCACAGTTGTAGTGTGAACAATATTTAACAAACGATTATGACAACGAACGCATCATACCAGTTAACATTTGATGCTAGTTAAATAAAATCACGTAGTTTAACAAAATGATCTGCCAGTCTGATGTTTGAGTAATAATCGGACACAATTGAGCACATCTTTGCATAGATAGTTGATCGTTTTGTGCACAAGAATACATTCATTTATATATATTTCAATTAGTTACTTCTGCTCTCCGTGGATATGCCGCGATAGATAATCTTAACTCATAAAGAGCGTCTCAACTTTGCAATAAGATGTATTTTTAATCTGGGATGTAATCGAAATACTGTGGATATCTAGCTCCGGTTATGAAGATCAAACACACATGATAATTTGTTGCCAGTCAAAAGATGACGTACAGGAGGCAACAAAAATAAATCTTGAAATAAGATGAAGTGAAGAATGACTAACAAATCAGCCATCAGGGGACAGTTTCACTACTATCGTTTATAGCTCTTTATCGTGACGTTTCTCTTTAAAGTCGATTTCGCTCCATAACAGTGATCTCGTATAGTGAAAATTCAACAGGTGGCGGTACTGGGACGCTTTCGCCGGTGTGTTACGGAAATAATGTCCTAGGTGATATGGTGGCCGCGTTATGCATTTTTGAAAAGCTGCCGAAATGTATTAAGGTAATATGTTTAGTAATGGATTTTCGTTATGAGAGTTGATTATCATAGTGGCACGGTACCCCTTCTCCCGTGCGCTGTAACTATCTTGGTTTCTGTTCCTAGGGATTCGCACCGGACTTCTATGATACAGCTACATACGGGCGAGGGTAAGGACTTATAGTTGTACAGCTGAGGCATAACCCCCAAACCAAGTCAAATGTACTTTTTGGGGCAGTTAACGTTTTTGAAAAATGTACCAATTACATGTAAGTCAGAAAAAGTATATGTGCTGAATTTGTTTCATTTGAAACTTGGAGTATAAATAGTCATCATCATCATCAAGTAAGGTAGCTGTGGTTAATGAAACGATGTCTGTGTCAAAAGATAGATAAATTTGAGTATGTGACTAAGTGCTTTCCTCAGTTGACACCATCCTCACATGCCACGTGACTACGCATTCTACCCCGGCAGATATTCTGAGCATTGTATGGAAATCAGCTGAATTAAAATCGTAATTGATTTCGCAGGTTGCGACTGTACCACTTGTTAGAACAGTGCAGACGCCCGTCCGACCCTCATTACAGTTCCAGGACGAACCATCGACTTCCGTGAATCCTAATATATAATTACCCAATCAACTCTTCTCACGAGCCGCTGAACCGTATCGCCTATTCAACTAACTACGTCTACTTCCCAAACATTTCATGAGCACCGTGTGGCTGAATTGAAGACCAGAATTTACCAGATATAAATATGGTTGAGCTTATCTTCAGAGTGTCGCAAGGCGAACTGCCAGGGGGTACTGAGTCTTATATAATCAACAGCGTCCCCTGGCGTACGAGGTTGGTTGACACTGTCGCCATTGAGCTGTGTGCAGTGCTTGTGCAACAAACAAAATACACTTGAACAGTCGCCGTGCTGTTCTTCAGATGTTAACAATTACACCAGATGAAATATTAAAACCTGGATCAATGCGTTCACATACAATAATCACGATCCCCTTTCCATGGCCGCAGAGTTACTTTATCTTGGATGATGACCACAATCTGGCGCACTGATTGGAAGGTGGCGAGCGGCACTACAAGACGACTCGTTAAGTTTATTACATCACCCAGGGTTGTGGTAAAAGCTCTTTCTTTAGTCTTTCAATTAAGTATGTGCGTCGAATACTCTCTGACAAGGGGATCAAATAGAAGTCGTTACGATATTGAATCGATTTGAATACAAAACTCACGTCACAATCATAATTATGCTCTGCGTTACTAACAATGTTTACATTTGTGCTTACATTGCCTGGGCGGCTTCTTGCGTAAACAATTTCCTCAATCCTTTATGTCATAAGTTTCGGAACCGGGTGGCTTGGAGGGACTCAGCCTCCCAATATGTTAGGTGGAGGGGCTGGAGATAAGATTAGCCCCCAATATTTAGAGCCTCACGGTGTTTTTGGCGAGCCTCAAGGAAATACAAAATTAATGGAGGTTTTTGGCGAGCCCTCCGTATTCACAAAGTTCCAACGCAGATGATATATTTTAGTTTCTCTTCTTTTAGGTCATGTTCCATATCGTTCAAGTTAATTAAACAATTCTTCAGCATACGTATTTCAACACAGATACATGAAATTCAGGGTTAGTTATAATCATACTTTTATGTGACTGCTGTTAACATTTCTGCAGCCATGTGCCTTCCCTTAAGTGAGTGTGACGTATCTTATCATCAAGCATATATTCTATTGAACATAAGGAGGAAGTTCGGAAGCACTTCAACTGTTCAACATTGGAGGGAGCTGAGCTGGAGGATCAGGGTTCGATTGGCACTGCCACAGCTCACTGGGAAAAAAGGGTATTTGGGGTAAGGATGTATAATAGTTACCAAGGTAGTTCATTTTCATTGCGTTGTTGTTATTAATTGACAGCTTCCGTTATTAATCGAATTCTACATAAACGACACATTGATAACAATTTCTCTTCACTTTCCCGTTCGTATTCCTGTACGACCTGTTGCCAGATCCCATAGTATACAGGCCATGTTCATCCTGTATTAAATGAGTGTTCGATTGTGACTTTTATACAATATCAAAAGTCAACACGCGTTGGAACATTATACACATTATTTCGGGGTACAGCAAAACAACTGCGGAAATGCAATGCACAGGCAGTATCCGTCAATTCAAAATATCGAAGGTCGGCATGACAGTGAATGTATCGCCCGTCGATGATGACGTGTAGAATAATGTGAAGTGTAGAATTATCAATTAATTCAGTATTTATTAACTTCTCATAGTCATCGTATTGCCTTGCCGTACTGGTCTTTGGAAATGACAATTTAATAACATCATTATTATATGTTTTGTATATTGAATTTGGTTGGCTTGATCACTTGTGTTTTAATTTCAGAATAAGGCGATGACTGGCATTTTGCTTAATGGAGATACTGCATCCTTTTCAAGAATAACATTGGCTTATCTTCAAGACACAAGGTTAGTTATACTGATTTTATAGGTTGTTTCAAACAAAGTATATTTTGTATGTTTTATATAAATAACACTATGTTGAGTTCACAATTCATAACAACGTTTTTAATGAAAGAAACGCCATTGTCTTATGTAATCGTAAGCGATTATAGATTCGGCAATTTGTCAAAGTGTCCTACAATAATCCACGTGATTGGCAGTATTTGGTGACACATAAAATGGTCACTAATTCTGCCAACGTACGATGGTAACATTTTATGGTGCTCATGGGAAATTAAGAAATAGAATAAACTGTTGCCCTTAGTAAGGAGTATTAAAATATCCGATTTGAAATAAATTGTATGAGCCTACAACCACAGGACATTTAAATAAACCAACCAAGTCCATTTTCTTAATTATAATGTTACTAATGCCAGAATAGATATACTGATGGTATACTGCACACCTAATCGCGTTTAATAAACCCAAAACATATTTCGCAATTTGAAGGTTGCTCCCGTGAAATGTATACGACCCATTGGAAGTGTACCAGAGCTGTTAAAGAGGCAATTTAAATAACTGCAACTTCCTGAAGTTAGGCATGACCGACCGTGAATGAGAAAAAATCACAAAATCAGTTAACTTCCTGTTAATAACTTGTAACAATGGGTACGGAACAGACAAGGTCGTTTTAAACCATTGTGTATAATTGCTGTGACAATATTGAGCATTCTTGTTTGAGGTGGTACAAGGTGAACTTTGACATGGCAGATAATTATGATTGGGGAAAAAACAGAGGATGTTCCTTTGTCAAGAACAGCTGTTTTGATTGGTTGGAAAGAGCAGCAACAGGGTATGGTATGGTCTTCTTTATTGGTATCATTCAAAACATTGCAGTTTGTCTGATACAAGTTTAACAGTTACGTAGTACTATTGTATGTGTGTGTGTGTGTTTGTGTGTGTGCATACGTGCGTGCATATGTTTAAATGCGTACATATATATATATGGGCGTTACTCTTTTCCTCCTAGATAATTTGCATTTTAAGCGACACACTTTTTTCAGGGATTGTTTTGTGTTTTCTAGAAATTATCTATGCGTTAATGGTTATTACCAGTTAAGCGTTCGTAATGGACGTGAGATAGTTGTTCGCAACTACCATACATGCATATAATAGACTTGTGCACACACACACACACACACACACACACACACACACACACACACACACACACACACACACACACACACACACACACACACACACACACACACACACACACACACACACACACACACACACTCTCTCTCTCTCTCTCTAACGCACACCACACGCGCGCGCACACACACACGCACGCGCGCGCGCGCGCACACACACCAGGCTACAATAGTGAAATAATGAAGAAGTGGACATATGTGACTGATACTAATTTGTCATGGTGCAGAGCTGAACAGTGGCCGTACTGCAACTACGGGTTTGGAAGGACCTGTGCAGAAACCAACGAGGCGTTGCTCGGTTGTATAATAAAGAGATATGATAAACCCTTGGCGAATATGTACCAGGTATGTACATTCTCAAACCCTAAGGCGGCATCAAGGCTGATACAACATAATGCCATCTCTGCATCAGTAGAAGATTGACGTTACGTATATGTGCACCATCTGATACATTTAATTGCAAATTAACTATAATTTTCTGAATAATTTTATTTAATATAGCTGTGATGGCATTTCGTGCAATTTGTTGATATTATTGCTGTTCAGTATAGGGCTAAGAACTGGAAATGTCTTCAACTTTACCATTTTGTTATGAATAATAGGCATTTAACAGACATTGGAATTATTATAAGTCATATGCCAGAATCGCACAATTAGCATCACCGATTGGGAATCGTGTTTGTTGTGTTTCCTGAACTAATGAATTCACTAGTGCAGATCGAGGAGAGTAGTCAGGGCTGGCCTGGTCACCCAACCTTACGCCTTGAATACCATAAGCTTAACCAAGCTGACAGGCAGCGTAAGCACTCAGTGAATCATATCGCAAAAGTATGGGGCGCGTTTGCACGCATCGTGATCCTCCTCAGAGCTTTATTCGGAGATCGCAAGGAATAACTGGTAGGGCCATGTCACATATGTAACGAACCTTGTGTATGAAAAATCGAATACATCTAACACGATGTTATAGCAATATATAACATGATGACAGGTAAACAGAAGATAAATGTTCACGGTAAATGTTCAATGTTTGTTTCCTACTGATTACGGTGCCACGTGGCGGTCTACCACTAAACATTACACTGTTTGTTTTAGAATTTCCGCAAGGTATTTGGAGTGAGTGACGCGGATGTGTCTCTGTATGGAGGCACAGTTCAGTTAGCAGACTATTGTCCTTACGCAACGGTAAGTGTAGCCATTAGTCAATATTTCATATTTGAATACATGCCAAGTCTTGCCGTAAGAATAATGATCTAGCCGGACTTTATTGAACTATAATAAAATCGTTGTAATCTAAACCAATCCTCGTAGCCTACCGTAGCATTGCTTTCCTACATTGTTACATTTTATGATGATCTTCACGTCAATTTAAGTTGTACACAAATAATTGTCTTTAGCAACAAAGAAAGTTACTATGACAGCGTTCAGCATGTCATGCATTACCTAGAAGTTATGCATCACGTTTACATTCTGTTTTCGCCGTTTTCTCAACACAATATTTTGCCTATTTGCGATGATGGCACAAATTAATGTAGACAAACTATACAACTAAAATATACAGACTAGGCATTTTCACCAGTTAATCTGTACAATTGCATATATTGGGTGTCATAGCTTGTTGTAGGGGTTTGTAACAAGAGTTAACCAACTAGGGAATTAAAAAATCTTCCCCCAAGCAGCGCGACTCAATCTGGTAATAAAACACTTGAGGTCAGAGCTCAAAACTACCCTATTGTTTTAAGTAGCATTTCAACAAACACCTTATTGCAACAACATGGAGGTATGTGGGACATGTCTCCATAGTAATCCTTGTTACCATGGCAATATTTAAGCAAATTAGCCCATTTTGCACACGTTTAACATCCTTTCCCTAATTAATATCATCCACAAATATTATTAAAATGTATCACGTTCCTAGGAAGATGTGGGTTCTAGATACTTTAGGACCAGCACCTAAGGAATGCACACACAAATAATGTCCTTCTCTATGGATCAGGTCGAGGCCTAGTCACTGTAAAGATGCACTGCTCTTGTTTTTTTTAATAATCATCAGCTACTAACATCCCTGTATTTATGTTTAAACTACGTTGTCAATGGTGATATGGTAATTAAGTTGTACTTGTTGTTGCAGGTGGACAGTACATGTGGTGCAAGAATCTACCAGCCAAGTGAGTGTAGGAAATAAGTGTTAACTTGTTTGCGGGTTTTTCAGTTACATCAAAGAAGCGTAACGAAACGGTTGTTACTAAGCTGGCACCATCATTTGTATACCATGGTAATAATAGACGCCTAGTGTAATATCGCATGACATCAGTAGAAAACAGGAGAATAAATAGTGAACTTTTGTATATATATAATTAGATTTTTGCTTATGACATTTATATGAGTTTTGTTCCGCGTCTACATCAAAATCATGTAAATGCATAGAGTAGTTTTGACGAGTGATGATCTTTCAGGTGACAACACTAACTTCCACCTCGAGCAATACGGAGAGTCTTCAATGTGTTTTAATCATGGCAGAAACCCGTGGAAAATTACATCACCAGCGACAAACATAAGACGTATAGCAATACCGAACAGCGGATGTTACAGGGTGGGTTAACTGTGTTTGGTATTACCTTTCATTTGTGTAACTTCCTCCTCTCCAGCAGCACACAGAAACAATTGGCCACTTTCATGTTAACAATACAATTAAAATTACTATTTGACGGTTGCACATGGTATTATGCTTATGGTTCCATACTATGGCAGATTCTGCAGATGTATGTTTGTAATAATTAGTTTATTTGACAAACCATTCTTCTTTGTTACGTTCACATATAGTATCGTAATAAGGTCAGTTGCCGAACAAATGTAGATATCATCAAATATTTTATTTCACTCTTGCTGCTAATTGTCCATATATCATAAATATGGATTTACTTTACCAGTTAGATATATGTGATGCCTTTCTAAGTGTGTAAATGGTTGGTTCTTGATCAAGGTAGTCTGCTACAACAAATTAATGGGATATGACATCGTTGTGCACACTGAGAAATACAGATGCACACATTCAGGAGAGATTCACCAAGTTTCAATAACAAAGAATAGCCATATATTTGAGGGATCAGTGTCTTGTTTATCATACAACAACGCCTGCACGGTAAGGACATCCTTATTGATATGTGCTTACTTGTGTTATATATACATGTACACATGCTTCATTTCCATATAAATATGTACGTGTAATAAATATCAACACGCACGCACGCAAGCATGCACGCACAAACACATAAATTGTTTAAGAAATGTGTTGAAGTAATCTTACTAATACGTTCAGATACCTGGACGGCCTATTCAGACATCTGGACAAACTCCGTGGTCCAATAATGAGGATGCAAATGATGATGATACAAAGGATGCGGATACAAAGGATGATGATACAAAAGATGTGGATACAAAGGATGAGGATACAAACGAAGCAGGGACATTCAGTTGGACTTCAACATTCCTTGTCATCACTCTTGTTGTATTACAAAGCTGTGTTGCATGTTAAAACCTTTGTTATATTCATATATGATATTTCATGTGAGTCTCACTGATATGTGATTACGGCCATGGGAATTGTCATACAATCTGTTGTTCTAAATATCACTATCTTTAGGATTAGTGTTCATATTTAATTAACAATCATTTTACCTTTTATTGAGTGTATAATGTGATTATGATATTCTGTGACATTTGAGGTTGTAATATTGAATGATACACTTTTAATATACATAATATTAATAATGTAACATTTTATGTTTGTTTACTGACAGTATTGGTCATCTTCTCATGACGTTTATAAATACTAGTTGCATAATGCCACGTAAAAGTTAAATTAGAGTTCTAGGCAGAAACGGTGTATGTAAGCTGATTCTAGAATGTCATATTGGATAGGGGCGGGTTCCACACACCCATCAACAAATTAACAAATCGATCAATCTGTCATTACATAGATTACACACAACACATGCGCACATACCACCACAAAATCCTGTGTTAGCCCAAGACTGGGCTGTTTGGCGTATAATTACTTAAACTTGGGGGGCGAATAACTTTAACAGTTCATTAATTGAATTACAGTTAACAACTCATAAAATGTTTCAGTTAAAATAAGTGTTGCCTCTGGTTTTACAATCAATAATATTTGCCATTTTTTTTGGATTTCGTCATTTGCCAGCTTGACATGATAAGCATTCCCGACAAGGTGCCTTTGATTACAAATACATATAATTAGCAGATGTATGCGCGTACTGCTTAACGCATGACATTAACATTTTGCATTGAACGTTTTCTCAAAACGATTTTATAACTATTTGCGATGCTAACAAATAATTATTCTCCTAATGGCAGCATAGGCAGACCAAACATGCATACTTGGCCGCTTTAAGCAGACCTCTGTTTTATGCAGACCAAAGCAAGTCTGCCTAAAGTTTTGCCTATAAGAATATATATATATTCCTATAAGCAGAGGCAAGCCGCTCCACTATGAGAGATAGGATATACAACATCCGAAAATTATGTTCTCAAATCGCCAAAAATATTTTGGTGCGCAGTGGCCAAGTAGCCAGAGTGCCGGACTGTCGACCGGAGGGACCGGAGTTCGAATCCCGGTGCCGGCCGGGCGATGGTTCGGTACTGGTGCAGCCGCCGTATCAATATTTGGGCAATTTCGTTCACCCTACGTCGCCCCTTTCCAACCCGCACCGGCCAACGGAAGGGTAGGCCAACAACACCAGCATGCAGAGTACAGTGAAGCCGAGGCCCCCAGTCCCCAGCAGCATCGAAAGAGTCTATGATCAAGGAGGCGGTTCGGGTCAACTAGAGCTACGTGCAGGGGGTGCTAAGAATCTCTGGGTCAAGAAGAGCAGCCGAGAGAAGGTAAGTAGACTGAAGATTGCAACATATAACGTAAGAACACTAACACTACTAAGATATGCACAGACAAAAGAATTGGAGGAAGAACTTAAAGAGAGCAGGTTGGTATGGGATGTGACCGGGATAGGAGAAATCAGAAGAAGAGAACAATGCTTCACTACCTTACAAAGCGGCCACCTACTATACCATTCCACGGCGAACAACGGCCAAACAGGAGTAGGCTTTCTCATAAACAAGAAAGGGAAAGACAATATAGTGAGGGTTAACAGCATCAGCCCCAGAGTAGCATAACAAAGCGCTACAAATTACAAAATAGTACAAGTATATGCACCAACACATCATACTCAGAAGAAGACACAGACAACTTCTACAACGACGTGGATAAGACCTTAGAAAAGCCAACCAACTACATGATAATGATGGGAGACCTTAATGTTCAAGTAGGGAAACGAAGAAACATTTCGGAAACGGCAACAGGCAAATTCGGCGTAGATGTGAAAAACGAAAGAAGCAACACCTTGGTAGAATGGGCAACATCAAGAAAATACAAAATCATGAATACCATGTTCCAGACGAAAGCAGGGAGGAGATGGAAGAGGAAAAACCCAAACGGAGAAAAGAAGAACGAAATTGACTACATCCTGACAAACAGACCAGACATGTAAACGGTCGAGAGACGAACTAGACGAGTCAACATCGGAAGTGACCACAGAATGGTAATGAGCAACATCAAACTGGACGTCAAGGCTGAAAGGAAGACGTTAATAAACAAGAGACCATCAAGTGTAGATACTAGACAAATAGAAACAAAAAAGACCAAATTTCAACTCGTACTGCGAAATCGATTCAATACTACAAGAAAGTGAACACCATGAGCGAAAACATAACTGAAATGATCCAACTATGTGCGAGAAGTGTAGCCAAAGCAATCAACAGGCATGTAATGACGAGAATATTGTTACCGACACGAGCACTAATGAAGAAACGACGAGGAATGGTGGATAACGGTGACCGTAAAAACAAATAGAGTACGCAGAAATATGCAAAACCATCAAAAAGACAGCGAAGGAGGACATCAGGAAGTACAAACAAGAGATCATACGAGAAACGATTATGGCATCGAAGAGCCTGAAGAGAGCCAGAAGAATACAGCATTGAAAAACGCAAAGACGGTGATAATCTTCAAGAAATAATAAATACAAAGAACTACAGACCGATATGTCTGTTATCAAACATCTACAAATTACCCACAAATATACTAACGAATAGGCTAGAGAAGACACTCTACGAAAACCAACCACGAGAGCAAGCAGGATTCAGAAGCAGGTATTCAACGACAGATCATACACACGTCGTAAACCCACTGAAAGAGGATTGCCGAGAATATAATAATGCATCGCTTTCGTCGACTACGAGAAGGCTTTCGACTCGGTGCAAATTCAAGCAATACTGACCACCCTTCAAGAACAGGGGATAGAATTCGTGTACATCGAACTCCTGAAAGACATGTACACCAACAGCTCAGTGACAGTCCACCTACATAAAGAGCAACAAGATCAACATCAAGAGAGAAGTAAGACAGGGTGACACCTTATCGCCCAAGCTGTTTACGGCAACATTCGAAAGCATATTCCGAAGACTGACCTGGGAAACCAGAGGCTTGAGGATAGACAGAGAATATCTCAGTTATATTCGCTTCTCTGACGACATACTCATATGCGCTACTACACCGCAAGAACTATAACAAAATGCTGCAGGAGCTAGCTGATCAAAGTGAAAAACAAGGCCTGAAGATGAACATTTCGAAGACAAAAGTGATGCTAGAAAATGACACGCATATAGAGAATGTTGAAAGCTTCGTCTATCTGGGACAGCGATACAGCATCAGCGACAAAAACCAAGACAGAGAGATTCAAAGTAGAATTATCGCCGGCTGGACAGCATTCGCCAATCACCGCGACATCTTCAAGGGTAACTTTGGAACCTGCTTGAAGAGACAAGTTTACAATTCATGCATGCTTCCAGCGATGACGGCGCGGAAACATGGACACTCACCATCCAGGCAAAGAACAAGCTAGCAGCCGCACAAACAAAGATGGATGAAGTATATTAAACATCACATATCGGGAGAGAAAAACAGACATCTGGGTAAGAGAGAAGAAAAATATCGTAGACGTGATAGAACAAACCAGAAGACAAAAGTGGACATGGGCAGGGACATCGCGTATCACAACCTGGGGATCTTACAAAAGGAAACGATCTACAGGAAGACCGACGAGACGGTGGAGAGACGAACTAGACGAGCACTGGAAGGGCACTATCTGGCAGAGGATAGCGCAAGACAGGCATATTTGGATAAGACAGTATGGCGAATAACTAATTTTTGCGAATGACTTTCGTATAAATATTATTTCACCGATACTACACAAAACGCAACTTTCCGTGTGCATTAAACAGAGAAAGCAACATGGTTTATTACACTATGAAATATTATATACAAACCTTAAAATATACTACATATGTATGCATGAATAATTTATGTGTAATCCCAGTGAAATTGTGCCTGAGATCATTTTTCTCCGAAAAAAACCATGAAAATGGCCAGAAAATACGATACCACGGGAAGACTTTTTAATGGCAAATAACTCGGTCACATATATACGTTAGTAATATATATTTGACATACACATTGCTTTTAGGTTAGTTTACA
Organism: Paraescarpia echinospica; assembly: GCA_020002185.1. Taxonomy (NCBI): domain Eukaryota; kingdom Metazoa; phylum Annelida; class Polychaeta; order Sabellida; family Siboglinidae; genus Paraescarpia; species Paraescarpia echinospica. The sequence continues at coordinate 49,919,392 of CM034533.1, read as the reverse complement.
CGTGATCCAAAATAAATGCTCCTCACTACAAACCTGGATAAGATACACCGACTTAACTTGTTATTCGATACCCGCGAATACAATACCACGCGAAACGCAGTTTGTATCACGTGTAAGCAAGACCATAATAAATATAACATCACTAGGATTTAAATATAATATAGGATTTAGTATTTTATAGAAATTTTTGGTGAAACAATTTTGAGAAATTATTATCAGGGTGTCCTGTAGATATCGCATGATAATGAATTTGACAGGTGTATATAAACGTACGATTTATTCTGTAAAATGATTTTAAAGGGACTCTGAGAATTTTAATATCTTTGTAATGTTCGCAGCTATTAGGTAATCCTGTTAATATGATTATTTCATGCTTTTATTTCATTAGAATTATGTTTCATTAATTATTAATGACCCTGACAATATATCGAAAAAACAACTCGTATGCGGAGTTTCTACTTTGGGCCCACCTTCACGATCCGTATAAGGCATGCTCATGAATATTCGGGACTGTCCGCCAGACATCTAGTAGTTACGCCGAGTTAATAAATGCAAGAAATACGTCATCAACATGCGTGTGTGTGTGTATATATGGATTAGCCACCGCCATGCGAATGAGTCGTGATCGATAAAATTATTAAAATGAAATGTGGTCTAGCTGCTGTTTATGTCACAGATTCAGCAAAGAAAAGAAGGAAAATATATGGAATAAACAGAGAATGAACATAGCGACAGTTCATGACAGACGGATTGATTTAAAAGAAAAAACACCACCTCTCCATGCATTGTTGGAATATAAAAACGTTGGTACTATCATGTTCCTTTTTCACTAGGTACATCTGGCTATACATTTTTGAAGTGAAATTTTAATGAAACGTTTAGATAACATAAATTTACTGAAGCCGAGAAACATTCAATAATGAAACCATTGTATTTGCACCATAAATCCAGCTGCTATTTCCATAAGCAGTATAAATATAGAATACATCACTATAGTAACTTACGGTATTAAAATAGGATAGGTAGTTGTATAGTTTCTTATCTATATAAGGTTTAATTTTAGTTTGAAAAATGTAGATCTATAAAGAGCATAACATTATTGTCAACAACAAAATAATATACTATAAAAATATGTTGCATCTGTATAAAAACATGTTTTATTTTGAACTGGGAGTGCAATAATTATTTGTTCTATCCATCATTTAGAGTAAAAGATATTGAATTTGTTTCTGTCGAACTCTCGTTTCGATAACAAATAAAATTGCCATTGTATGATGAAAATAATGTTATAAAATTACAAAACTTTAAAAGTAACGCATATAAAATACTGCTTTCAGTCATCATTGGTGTATTTAGCTCAAGAAGATCCCTAAAACATTTTTAATGTTGTGGAACATTTATATTTTATGAATTTTCAAAATTATTGTAGAAGCAACTTTGTCGACACATTTTTGTATACACTATTCTCAGTATAGTTCACTTAACACAAACTTGTTTCAATTTTTTTTGAAGAATATGCTGTAGAACACATTCAAAAAATGATGAGCATAAGAAAGCCAACATTTTATTGTGTATGCCTACTTTTGAAACTCGAAGTGAGGTACAATTTCCCAGTAGATGTCGCACAGGACAGAATGGAGCAGAACAAAGTCAGACATCATCTTATGTCAGGTGACCCATTGTCCAATTAATGGCATAGTTAAGTAGAGCTCTTCAATTTCCTATTTCCAATGTTCCTGCAAATAAACAAAGTTGAATTTAAGAAACTGAGCCTAAATATGAGTTAACTAACTCAACAATGTGCAGATTAATTCAGTTTAGATATTGGATTATGGGACTTATCACCAAGTGTACAGCTGGCTAAATGGAAAAGAAATACAAGAGAACCTTGTTATGTTGATTCAGTCAGACTAAAATCCCAATCCATTACTTTGGTCAAATTTTAATTTGCTTCTACATAATTACCTGTATGCATTGGTCATATACAGTGCACTCCAGATAACTCGAACTCACATAAGTGAATTTTTGCTAAGTTAAGTCAATCTTTTCCTCGGTCCAGGGCAAAGGTCCCAATAAGGGGACCTTCTGATAACTGTTAAGTTATCAGAAATTCCACTTATCAGTATTGTCATGGGTCCCTGCAGAATGCACTGTATATTTTCCTTTATTCTTGCTCTAATAATTAATGTTGTATATAATTATACATATGGGCCAGTCTCGTGAAAAGTGTACAGTAACGGTAAAGTAACATGTCAAAAATAAATGTTTAATTTGCTTTTAGCGAGTACTATTATTATCAAATGTGCTATTCACATGAAGCAGCACAACTTGGTCTGATCTATTATTGTATATTTTTAAAATATATTCATAGATAACAACTTTTGTATACTAGAGTGCAAATCTGCTGGTGTCCAAAAGTCGTGCATCGCAAAATTACGTGGCAACATGGTATTGTGTACTTTTTAACAAACCTAAAACGTTTACATTGCATGATGATATGCCAGCCAGGTTTACTAACAGTCGTAGCCTGTGAACGTACGAATCTCACGTATTTATGTTTAGGTTCAAATAAATGGGGAAACAGGGACTTTTCAAAAAAGGCTGACTGAAATTTGGAAAGGCAAGGCCCGTAGTCGTAGACACACATACAAAAATTCCAGATTTAGGCAACAACAAAATTACACCCACGACCAGGTTACTCCTCTTGCTTTGGTTGCATATACTGATATTTTCGTTCACTGCATGTCTGGGCAATGCAGTTTTACTAACTAGAAAGGCGAGACCCTTGCCTAGGGCTAGGCTACTTACTGAGTGTAGTAAAAGCTCGACAAACTCAAATTCGGTGACAGTCCCAGCAGCAGCTGACACCGATTGCAGCCGTTCGCGTCGGCGGACGTTATAATTCTACTTAATCGAAACGTTACTCGGCTGACGGCATTGGGAAGCAGGATAATTAAACAATGCATACGCTTCCTACACACAATAGCTGTCAATATGCATATGTCTAGAAATTGCATATTTACAATGTCATTGCTTGAATCAACTCACCTCGTAATCTAACATGCCAACGGTGTGTGTGACGTGAACGGTCTTTGAGTGGTTCACTGCGCGTGCATGAATATTCATTATACTCGGGCTGCAGAATTAATCATCCACGTGGCAACAAGCTCAAAATGATTCGCGTAAACACTATTGTTTATTGGCTTTTTGCGCAGATAACACCCAAATTATGCATAAACATGCAAGGCATAAGTAGCAGAGAAAGTACTTATGGGAAATTAATACGTTTCGATACGGTACACCTCGAATGTATATTAGCTTACAAAGAATCCCTTTAAATGAGTCGCTTGATTCGTGCATAACTTAGTCCATGTTGTGTTGCGTAGAATAAGCCAATCTTACCTATGCGTTACGCGTGGTATCACCGGTCTTTCATAATATTCCTACTTTCTTAATATAATTTATGCATTAAAGTGCAATAGTATAAAGAGGATATCACAGTACTAAGCCTTGAAAACATAGGTTTGACTAAAACAGCATTGTGTCTTGACATTTAACACAATAGTGAGTTTAGTCATTATGATTTTGTTGTCGGGTATATTCTAAACATTACGATATGTTTTTCATAAAATATAATGTACTGATTTTCTCATTAATGCATTGCACCATAAAGTGTAGATTATTAGTAGCATGTGTTGTCTATGCATTCTCTTTCATGCATTACCATTACCAGGAATTCACAGACGACGTGCGAACCTTGGTGAACACTCAAGGCAATGGCTGGAAGGTGTGTGTGCCGTGCTATAAAGAGTTAGAGGAAACTGCGCTGTGCCATGGTATAAAGAGTTAGCGGAAACTGCAGAAAGGAGTCGTATTGTGGGACAACAAACCTTCTACAACCGGGCAGGAGGACAGCCACACACATCATAATGTTAATGGCTCATAATACAGCTACTGCAGGCGCAGCTTCACTGCTGACACAGCCACAACTGACAACACAGCCACCACTAATGACATAACCACCTCCGATGTCACATAGAGCGATAATACTGATGATCCTGCTACTGTTCACCCCCATTTGTGAAAGATCATAAAATACACAAAAACGTTATGTTTATCGACGACGATGTCATTGCTATAAAGCATGATAACAAGAGGTATGTTTGTAAGGTAAATCAAAGGACACCATCTTTGTTAAAGGCACCAGCGCGAGGCTGGTTCTAATGCGGAAAGCGGGATGTAATAGGAAATGTTATACCAAGTGACTTCACAAACCTGTTCCCTGTCAAGCTAGATATGAAGTATTCTCAATAAAGCGATGATGTTAATATAAATACGTTAATAGCTATTCGACAGGTATCCAATAATAGCAGATACAAACGATTGCCGCGAAATACCTTTTCTAAGTCGCCTCGTGTGGAATGCCATTTTGTAATTGCATGTGGCCTGGGTCAAAGTTGGAAGCGTTGCATCTGATTAGCAAAACGCGATAGCACCTAACGGCCTATACATATAGGGTAGCCGTCTTACCTCATATTCCGCTACCCCAAATATGTTGTTGTTGTGGGGGCATACCCCATAGTAACATTAATTGCTAAATGCAACCATAATCAGCAGATATGTATGAAGTGTTTATTAGTTTAGATCAAAACAGACGTAGTACACTTGACAACCCCTAGTAGTAAGACAGTGTGTCTTTCGCCAGCGACCAGTAAGCTGCGGCTAACATCGCTTTGATCGGCTCAAAGATGACGAAGTCCCAAACAAGGAGAACGACGAATGAGAGCAGCCAGCGATTGACGTCGTCGGCAGACAGTCCAGCAGCTTCCAGGATACACCATATGTAGCACGCCAAGGCCAGCACCTGAACACGAATGTAATAATAACAACAGTAGTGATTCAACATTGCCATATGCCACGTCGCAATGCGAGAAACACCTCCTACACTCTGGTTAGTATTGGTTACATTCTGAAGTACCTACCTACTTACCGAAGTACCATAGTTCTTCTCTTGGACCCTACTTTGTGGTTGCACTCTGACGTACCTACACCATAAACAGTCCCTACAATTGGTTGCACCCTAGAGTAGGCCTACCTACTATGTTCTGACCTCTGGACCTCCGCGCATTAAGGATGGTTGTTGTTGTTTTGGCTGTATATAAGTAGTCCAGGCAAACTAAGGTTTCACTTGAAACAAATTGCAACATAATTTTTTTGGCCACAGTGGTTTTCTATGAGGTCCCCAGAGCACCATAAGAAAAGTCCTAAGAAATCCCTGCATGGCAAATATGTAGCATTAGCATATATCCAGTATGGTCGCCATAAATCAAAATCTTGCCAAGTCTTTGCTGTCAAATGATATAATTAAGGTATTTTAAATTCTAAGAAGGGGCTTTGGACACAATGATTCACTTTGGATATATTAAGATGTGATTGGGTAAGTAGCTCATTTGCGTAAATCCAATATGGCCGCCATAAATAAAAATATTGCTTTGCTGTCAGATGACATATTTTAGTAATGTTTTATTCTAATAATGCATTTTTGACAGAAGGATACATTTGAAATATATTAAAATGTCACTGGGTGAGTAGCTCATTTGCATACATTCAATATGGCTGCCACATAGCCATATTTTATCATATATTTGCTATAAAACAGCGTCTTGTTTATGATATGGCAGACATGGCAGATGCTCAACATTTTAAACATATTTTGCGCCAATTTGTTCAACAATATCTTTGTTATTTACCGACCCCCGCCACAATAATTGATTTATATAAATACCGCTGTTAAGTTCTTTCATGTTCGCTGGGTGGTATGATTTGGACATTCTTGTAGTTGACCGCATACACATTGAGTATTACAAGATGCCTCCAACAATGCCACCTCTCAATTACCTTGCATATATGACGGCTGAAGGTCCCACGTCACAACTAGATGTGCCGTGGAAGAGCTCCCTACTCCTTCACTCCCCACCCAGCACGGTCCGGTACGATGCAAATGCTGTATTATGGCCAACACCCACGACGGCATTCTGTAATGTTCCTCCCAATGATTGACCTTGATTCCAGTTACCCATCCTGTATCTACTGTACACTGAAGTTTGTGTCAGATGAGGCAATGCAATATCATGTCACTCATGTCATCGAATTAGATAACCCCTTATATTGGAAAGCCTTGACATTTATCCGATCACAGCCAGATGACAGTGATCCCAAAGCGCATGATCCCCAGACTTGTAGATTTTCACGTGCAGATGAGTTTGTCGAGAAGCATCGGACACTTGATGGCAGGTTCGGGATTGCAAGTACTCCTGGAAGTTGTATATACCAGTAAGGCTGTGTCTATAGCTGTGCGTGGGGATACCAGCTGTACAACGAGATACAGTCACGACGGACTTGACATGACGGTAGCAATGCCTTCTATCTTATCTAAAAAAGAGGAGTGCTCAGCAGAGGTGTTAGAAAATAATCCAAAGTAAAGTAAATGAGTCGAATAAATTATCACTACGATGCTTTGGGTGCAATACATGAACATGCTGAACATGCTGCGAAGATTCTTCAAAGTTTAGCACATAGGCAACAGGAGATTACACCTTCAATCAATACATGAAATGCTGTCATGCTTTGCAGTATCTGAACACACACTATTGTGCAAAACCGGCATACTTGTACCTGCAGATGACACTTAACCTGCCAGAAACACACCCAGATGTTCACCAGAAATATACAGAGGGATACCATGTGGTGAGGCGCTGTGACATGTATTGGGCCGAACTGTCTACAGATCTCACCACTGAGCAAGTGCTGATGAGAACTATAAAGACACACGGATGCCTAACATGAGGAAAAGAAGAGAGCCTCAGCGCTTAGTATGGATCCTTTCCATGCCAGCACGTGTAAATACCAACGAAGCCATGCAGACGTTCAGCGGTATCTTCTATGAGACCAGTAACCAGCACATGGACATGTCAACAGCTAGAGATGTCAGTGACACCATTGATCTGATTAGCTATCTAAGTGAGAGAAATCCATTGTTCATAGTCCATCAATATCCAACATTGCCAATGGATTGACGATCCAGGAATGAGTCAATGTTGAAAGAGCAAGTGAGGTTGGAGAACGTATTCTAGGAGACATGACTGGTAAATCGGTAGAAGAATTCTTCATCCAGAAAGCTGACTATGCGGTGACACGTGGCTCACGGTCTGTAATCAAGATCAATATCGAATCGGTGATGGTAGACCCATAGTTGATATTCCAGAGGCTGTAAACGTTCGGGAACGCAGGGTAGATCTACCATCATTGTTCAAACATGAACTCTGTAGTCACCCTTTTGCATTGTTCAAATCATCATCACTTCCGGATGGTGGTACTCCACTCCATCGCCTACCGCGGCCGAGAGGCTCCATGTACGATAGTGTGAGTCAGCTGTATGTTAGATACGTGACACAGAAATATGGTGCTGTTGAACCGACAACCAAAGATGCCAAACACCTAAGGAGAACAAGGACTTGTGTAGGTGTGACAGTGCCACGTCACCGTCTAATAAAAAAGGAGGAATTATTGAAGAATAACACAAACAAACAGCGCGTTACACAATATCTGTGTAACAAACTTTAGAAGGTTGGTTGCAGAACAGATCACGCAAAGCATGACGGTAATGTGTTCATCGTCCAAACGGTGGTCGCATCTGCCAGAACCAAGGATACTGCTATGATTGAGGATGACACGGACTTGTTAGTTCGCATACTGTAGCGTTTCATGCTGAAATGGAAGCACACGAGTTCTTCCTGACATAATAGTGCGAGCAAGCCTCAAGGAAGAACTGAACATGGTGCATCTAGAAATCTAAGGAGGTTCTTGGTCAGGTGTGTGTGCTCATATACTCTTTACTGATGCAATTCTTGATTGTTACACAACCTCTCGCCTGTTTGGATTGGGACTGAGTTTGGCTCTAAAGAAGACCAAGAGGGACGCCCTGTTCTGCCAGCAGGCAAACGTATTATTCAGCATTCAGTGGCGATAAAGGACATCATTGAGACAGGAGAAAATGTTTTCGTGTCATTATATGGTGGTGCCAAAAAGGAAGGAGTGGACACCTTAAGATACATCTGTTTTTTTGTTTTTTACGTTTTCAAAAAGCATATCACATGTGGATCCAAGAATACTACCATGACCTCAGCAGCAACTAGGTACTATAAGAGGCTTCATGTCTAATCTCAATAAAATCAGATGATGCAGTGGAAAGGTACATGTACGAACATGAAGCACCGCCAGAACTATTTGGATATCATCTGCTGCATTTGCAAGAAAGACTATTACTATGAGGTGCAAATGCCGAAAACATGGCCTGCCTTGCTTTGCCGTGTGTAGAAAATGCCGCGGTACCAGATGTAGCAACTCACAGATGCCAGATTTCACTAAACATTGTGATGTGCCTGATGCATCTATTTGTTAAGGTACTTTTCACCAATGAACACGAGTAACCTGCAACATTACATGCACTGAATATAAGTCCCGCATGGTAAAATGTTGGTAATTGGAGGCCATATTGGATCTATGCAAATGAGCTACTCACACAATTACATCTTAATATATCCCAAATGAATCCTTGTCTCCAAAGCCCCTTCTTAGAATTTAAAATTACTTAAATATGTCATCTGTCAGCAAAGATATGGCAAAATTTTGATTTATAGAGGCTATTTTGGATTTATGCAAATGAGCTACTTACCCAATCACAACTCAATTTATTCTAAATGCATCCTTGTGACCAAAGCCCCTTCTTAGAATTTACAGTTACTTAAATATGTCATCTGACAGCAAAGATATGGCAAAATGTTTATTCATGGCGGCCACATTGGATTTATGCTAATTTTACATATTTGCCATGCAGGGATTTCTTAGGACTTTTGTATGGTGTTCTGAAGACGTCATAGAAAACCATTGTGCTAAAATATATGCTGCAATCTGTTCCAAGTTGAGTGAAAAATTAGGCTAGATTTTCTGGACTAAAGGGGCATGGTATAAACACAAGAGACAATACTTACAAACATAATACTGAACACGATAAAGTTGACGTAGTAGGGCAGAACCCGAGAGTAGTTTCCGCTCAAGTAGTCGTCCACGTGCTGTGTCAGCATCTCTGTATTCACTGGACCGTGGGAGACATCGGTTGATCTGTCAACAAATAAAGTTGCATATTCTCTCACTGTTTAATGCTATAAATACATACTTGAGACCGGGAGAAAACCTGACATTACCAGATAATCACAACGACATGTGTTGTACCATTAGTATCTTTTAACGGAAGGTTCTGAATTAGTAGCATAAATATAGCTTAATCATTTGTACAATTTGGTCAGGAGTGTTGGAAGGAGCCAATTTCGGAACAACACGTGTGAAGCAATATAAGTATCTATAACGGCTGTTTACAAATCTACTTATTCTTACAATTTGACTATTTCGTTGGCGAAACGTTCACATCGGGAAGACTCTGTCATTCAGGAAGTAGTCAATTCATTAAGCATACCAGATCTATGAATAATTAGCAAAACTGATGGAATTACCTGCAGAAGCCCTTGGCCGGCATAGAATCAAACACTGGTGCATTGTATCCATATCCTTTCACCATCAGATCACCAGGAGTCGACTTTGGTTGTTCTTGCGGCGTGAAGGCGGCACCGACAGGGTAGTGGGTCTCGCTCTGAAGGTAACTGGCATCTACGTGGGCTAATTGTCTTTGTGTCGTCGGTGTTTTGTCGGCTATCGCTTTCTTGGCCCTCTTAGCTTTGGCAGTTTTCTTTTTTCTTGTTTTCTCGGTCTTCTTCTGTGTTTTGAGATTCTTTAATTCGGACGCCGCCCGAGAGCCACTAACTGCCACTACTTGCTTAGTCGAACCGGTGGAGCTTGCACCAGCCGCACTCCCGTACGGCTCGTGAGGCGTATTGATAGCTTCTTTCGACTCCTGTTTTACCGAGCCATCGACTCCATCTATTGAATTGCGTTTTCCCGTGTTATTTTGCCGATGTGTTTCGTATTCCGCTGATTGTGTTTCGTATTTCGCTGATTGTGACACCGTCGGTAGGCCGATGGATTTTACGGGATCTGCCAGTCCACGGGTGCTAAAATACGTCGGAGCTGTCACTGAGTAGTTCACGAATAATTGGTTTCTCGAGGCCATCGATCTAGTCTCATACGATGTCGAAGAGCTGCTGTCGCCGTCACTAACGACGTTCAATGCCGAGTTGTTACGGTTCGTGTTTCCTTCGTCTTTATCCATGTCAGTGGCATTGTTTCCAACACTCATATAAAGTGTGTCATTTGGACAACTAACACCTCTCCGCACCGGTGGCGTGGTGTCGAATGCGACGTCATCATCGGTTAAGAATGTGGCGTCAGTCGCACATTCGACGCATCTGTCGGTCGCGACACTGGTTACGTCACTTTCGTGACACTGTGATCGACCACGCATACATGGATGGCTTGTCTTCGTGTAGACGTTGGCAGTGCCGCGATGTTTTCTAGTTTCATTCGGAGACAAGACGCCACAGACAACAGACTCCGGAACATCATTCTCCGACAGTGGTGAGTTTGCCTGAACCTTCGACGTATAAATACTAACCATGTTGTCAGTGCTGGCGGCTATATCTACGTTGACGTCTTGACGAGACGGCTCACCAAGCGTTGTAAGATGGGAAAGGCCCAGCTGAATGGCGCTGCTATTAATACTCCTGCCGCCACCACGGCCATAGCTTCGGCTGTCCTCGCCAAAGCTCTCACTGCAACTTGGTATGTGCATGCAATTGCCAGCGCCATCGCAGTCGCTCTGGTCGCTGAAGTTATGGTCCTCACGCGAGATACACATGGAAGGTAAGAGATGAAGCATCTGTTTGAAGTCAGTAACAGGTGGGTGTGTCTCCACCGCCTGGTCACTGTCATGTCTAGCCGCACCGACTCCTTGCTGCGTGTCAATGTCTCCATTGTACACATCCACCGAGTCGTACGAACTGGTCCCCGTCGCGTCTTCGTCTACCGTCAACAACCACGTGTTCAAACTCGACCAATCGTCATAAGCCGAGAGCGTCTCTTCGACAGAGTTACTCGGCTGTGTCAGTTGTAAACAATCCGGGTTTTTGTCTTCGGACAAGCTGTTGGTGGAGTCGTTCTCCAAGTACGACTCGCTGCCGTCGGCAGTTCTACGTACAGTCGCACTCTTCTCGACCTTCTCCGTGACGTCTTTTGGCGACTCACGGAATCCCTGGCACGACTCGGCCAACTCGGCGCAGTATCCGTGGCTATTGTTGCAGCTTGTGTCACTGCTGCAGCTTTCTCTGCTGTTCTCGCCGCCGCTGCTATTGTTATGATCGCCACTGCTACTGCTATTACAGCTGCTTCTAGTGCTGTTGTTATTGATACATGCTGAATCTGACTTGTAGTTGCCGCCGTTAACCCCGTCAATGCGCCATCTTACGACCCTTCCCAGAGTTGTTTCACTGCGACTACGTCTAACTAACAAAGCCTGCTTCATCCCAACGTCGCAGCTGTCAACACAAGCTGTCATGTGGCCATCTGCTGCATGTCCTATCGTCATCGTCGGAGTATTCGTATATTCACTCGCGTCGCCCGAGACACTAGCGGCGCTTCGGGTGGGCCCTTCATTTATACTGCAATGGGAGCAACGGTATGTTATCGCACCAATGTCTGGATTCGAGTCTGACTCGAGACAATGTCGCGCCATCTCTAGTATATCCTGCAAGGCGCCTTGAGACGAGTGAGCGGACATCGAGGACAGATCGTCGGAATCACCACTTTCGCAGTCTCGCGAACCAAATAATACATCATTGGCCGAACTGTCTCGTACAGACGAACTATTATAAAATATGTTCTGGTTTTCGTACAGGCAATCACTGCCTTTGCCCGCATTCATCACCCTGCACGACGTTTCCGATGAAGTCGTTGCAATGGTGCTGGAACCAGCTGCGATGTTGTTTACTTGCGTAGAAACATGAAGCTCTGCGATGTGCAGACTGGCAGCAGATTGTATTTCGCTGAAACACCACGCAGGAGATTTGTCGTCTCGTTCTACCTCGGGGCTGTCCGTGGCTGTTGTGTCGGTCGGTGACAGGAGCTCACAGTGAAGAACTTGTCGCAATGTCACGTCAGTCGGCAGCTTACAGTGAATAACTTGTGTAAATGTGACGTCCGCCCGCTGAAAATTAGTGATTGTAAGTCGAGGGATATGTACTGGAGTAAACGTAATATATTTATTCAAATACCATTGAAGGAAAGAATGGATGAACTAAAATGTTCAATAGTCAGTTGAAGACTTTGGAATGGAACGAGAAATTAATAATAGTATAAAGTTACTTAGGACACAACCAGAAATATTCGACTCACAATCGACGTTTCAATCGCCTTCAGCGGCCTTCATCAGGAACTGTTCTTCCTCTAAGGAAATTGTGTTATTCCGTTTATTCCAACTTGATGAAAATGTTCACGTAATTAAAGTTATATTTTTCTATGTGATATTTGTTATATATTACTGCTAAAACATCTGCGTTCCCATTAGTTACAGTTACATATATTTGAGTCGTGGAGTATTAGGTTTAGGCAACTGTATCGACTTACCGAGTCATTATCAGGCTTTTCCGCCATTGTGCTGTCGTCGCCACATCCGGTCACATGATCACCACTGGAACCACTGGCCAGGTAACTCCCGTTGTTGGTGGATGACGATTGCATCCAACATTCAGAATCGCCAGACGTTGAATTGACATCACTAGACGCCCCCGACCCACGCATCTCTCGTGTGTTGCAGCGGGCAGCCACACTCGTAGATGTTGTCGCATCATCCAGCATGTAGCATGTATCAGCGATACTCGTAGATGTGATCGCATCATCCAGCATGTTGCATGTATCAGCAACACTCATATATGTGGTCGCATCATCCAGCATGTTGCATGTTTCAGCGACATTCGTAGATGTGGTCGCATCATCCAGCATGTAGCATGTATCAGCGACACTCGTATATGTGGTCGCATCATCCAGCATGTTGCATGTATCAGCGACACTTGTAGGTGTGGTCGCATCATCCAGAATGTTTATCGAAAGGTCAATATATGGCTGCGTATCGCTTACGGGGGACGTTTCTGAGTGGAGAGGACCACCAGCAGACTTGACGTGACGAATAAACGACGGTGATTCTGTCGGTGTCACTGTAGTAGTTTCCAACTTCGGTGCAAAGAAAAAGTCCACCAAAACTGGTACGACTTGATCTTTGTCGATATTAATGTTTGTGAAGGACGTTCTTGCTTCAACCATATCGTCGCCGGTTGGTGTTCTTTTGGGTGGGCCTGTCGACGACCCGTCAGTGTCTGCTGTGTCTGGCAGTGGGAGCTGCGGGCACGGAAGACATTCCGACGTGCTCTGGTCGAAAGCATACAGTGCTTTAACCGACTGCTAAAAAGAACCATAGATGGTTTGATCATTATTCCAACAAATGTAATTCATGACATTCTTCTATTAATTAAATATATAAACATGTCTGAGAATAAAAAATCTATATTTATCTGGACTGATGCCGTTTCTTGCTAAACAGCTTTTTTTTATTAACGCCCACTGCACATTTAGGAGGGATATTCAATTTTGAGCAAATTTGTGTTAAGTTTGTTTTACTAAAGCATAGCTATTGTATCACTTAATTTCACAGTAATGAGGAACTCGTGTAAGATTTTATAGAAGCTCGCTTGTCCATGATAACCGTAGTTTTAGGAACAAAACGTTGTGAGATAAATAAGCTGAGCTATCTGGGATATTTAGAAATGCGAAAGATTTGCCACATAGGGTGCTCATTGTGTTTATATGTAATAAATAATATGTTTTACTAGTTTCGATAACACAAAAGCACATTATTCGGGTACATTATATAAACGACATTATACAAAGGTAAGCACAAACCGTTATAGGTGTAAGTAATACCTCTCGACAGTGTGACGTTGCCGCCACGTTAGTTGGTTCAGTCTCACACGACCTCGTTATGTCCCAGCTGTCTCCAGACGTCGACATGTCGCCAGTCGTCATCGCTGAAGACGTATCCTCGTCACGCAGATATGCTGAAATGAAGTCTTCAACGCTGAAGAAACCAGGCCCAAAATGCGACGATGACGAACTTAGCTCGTCGAATAGACCAAGTTCCGACGCGGCGACCGCACATTCGGTCTCATTCCCTCCTACTCGCTCCGTCGAGCAACTGCAGGTGTCGCGCGGTGTCGGCAGGTATACACCGGAACCGAGCATTTTCCTATGGTCGTTCGATCCGCCGACGTGTTCGCACTTCGCCGGTTCTGTATTTATTTGCGAGGTGGTCTGTATCGGAGGTGAATAGCAACCGGTTGTTTCTGCTACATCTGTGGATCGGCCTTTCATCTCGTTTGTTGTAACTTTGTCCGTTTTCTCGCCCATTATGTTCTCCACTCGGACTCTAGCCGTGGAGTCGTCGCAGTGCCACTCACCTCTCGACAACAGCCTTCCAATTTGTTGGAAATCTTTAACCATACAAGACAAATAAACATCATAGTCCGTTTTTGCAGTTGTTATATGCAGAGAAGATGATGAAACACCACACTCGTATATAAATATGCGCTCGCACACAAACACAAACACACACTCACTCACACACTCACTCACACACACACACACACACACACACACGCACACACACACGCACACGCACACGCACACGCACTCTCTCTCTCTCTCTCTCTCTCTCTCTCTCTCTCTCTTGTAGTCAGTGTTGATAAGGAGTGTTTACCAACCGTTAACCATGGCCCTTGTGTTTTCTCTCGTAGTTGGTGTTAGGGAGATGTTGTTGGGAGACGAGACGGTGTCTGTCAGGCTACGGTGTTTTTCAGTAACTCGCTGAAGCCAAACATGTCTGACATCAAACGCAAAAAACAATCAATTTATTAATTTGCCAGTTAAATTACCTAATTACTACGTCACAGTTTCGGAGAGAACATCACTAAAACAAACAAGAACAGACGGCATTCATCGTCATCATTATTAGTTCCATCTCAGCCGTCAGTGTCTTGCCGTAACTGCCGAGAGTCGAGTGTCTGTAGCATTTCTGCTATTTCTGGATGTTTAATCTACTTTCCTGAGGTTTAATTTTATAAATGAGGAAGGTCAAGCCAGTAGATAGACATATTGTTAACCAACCGCCTTAGTTACGTAATTACAGCAACTCGGTTGCAGATGCGCTCAGTGAAGCGTGGTATTATGTTGCTAGTGTTTCTAGGCAAGCAGGTGGTTTCACTGTAATCGTAGAGAGGGTGTTCCACAATGCCTAGTTTGAATAGTATATTGCATTAGCCAATAGAAATGATGGAAACCTGCCATATGATGTGTAATTAGGTCTGCTTATAGAAACGTTTGTTGTACGCATTTCGACATCTGGGCGCTGGCGAAGGACTGGGACAGATCCAGGGTTGAACGAGACAAGTTGCCCTGCTGCCAAGAGAATGGCAAGTCAAGTCGTAAAGCGTGGTGGGAATCGTTAACGTGGGTTACGTTCCCAAGCTTTTGTGTGTGTATAATATTCAGTGTCCAGAGTGACTGTTCGATCGAGTTTCGAAGAATCCATGCCGCCACGTCAGCATTATATTGATACAACGTTCCGGTCGGCCCCAACGTATTTGCGTCGATGAGCGATAATCGCGATGCGCTCACCCAGCTCGGGCCATCCTCGAACAGCGGTCTCACAGCGACATCGTCAGAAAGCTTGACCGAATGCGACTCGCAGCGGCCGGCGGTAAACGTATATTGTCAGGCGTCGTCATTCACGCGAACCCGTTCATTCGACTTCTCGATCGTTTGCGATAGGACATGACCTCTCGATCGAATTCGTAGCGGCCGGCGGTAAGCGTCTACTGCCCGGCTTCGTCTTTCAGTTGAACGTATTCAACTGACTTCGCAATCGTTTGCGACCGTGCGATCATTGAACGGACGCGACTCGAGATTTCGCGGCGTACGACAGCAATCGTCAAGTGCCCGGCATCATCACTCGTGCGGCCGAGATACACCGTTCCAATTATGTTCTGAGCTCGGCGTGTTGACTTCAACAAACGTTCGTATATATTCGAGATGGGACTAGCCCAGTATAAATGTTTATTTTCTGATTGAACGTATCTATTATTTGCTGTATTATGATTAGTAGTTATCTGTGGTTTTTGAAGTGAGGTATTATTACCCATGAAGTATTCACATATATATAAATATATGCGTGTGTTGTAACATATTACTGTAATGAGAGTCCGCGAGGACTAGCATATACTGTGTTTTTATATTATGGGAGTTATTCTTAGATAACACTTGGCGCCTAGTGTATGGTCGTGTAACGGTATAATCCACCTTAGAAAGGATATGGAATTTGATAATCGAATGATTCAGTGTTATTGTTTATTATGTTCTATTAAGATTTAATAAAGTTTATTAAATTGTCCTCGTTCTCTGTTGCTTGTTCACGATAACCGTTATTTCTCATATGCGTTGACCTCGATATATAAGAACCCTACAAGACTGAGCCATCTAGTGTACGGAGACCTCGCTAATCCGTGACATTGTCGTGCCATATCTATTGAGAGTCGTGAGTCCTGCCCTACCTGCCGAGAGACGTGTGTCATGTCTGCGCTCACTGAGACGGCTCGTCTCGGCCGTGTCACTTCTGGTGTCGCGT
>CM034533.1:49810417-49901657 GCA_020002185.1 Paraescarpia echinospica | reverse complement strand
ATTTCCCTTTGAAGCTGCAATGCCGCACTGCTCTGAAACCTTCATATCAGCACTAATGGTTAACCCTAAGTCCTTTTCTTTTACAGTAGTACTTAGTACAGTACCCCCCCATTGTATATTCTACCTCTTCTTGTGTGGAGGCATTTATATTTCCCAAAATTGAACAGCATTTGCCACTTTTCAGACCATTTGATCAACCTGTCAAGATCATCTTCTAAATGCTGTCTATCTCCATCACTTTTAATCCTTCTAAACACTTGTATCATCTGCAAATTTCAACACCTTGCTTGTTATTTCATCATCCAAATCGTTGCTATATATATATTAAGAATAATATAGGTCCTAATACTGATCCCTGTGGTACCCCACTCAATACCGATTTCCAGTTTGAAGCCTCCCCATCAACTACTACACGTTGTCTTCTGTCAATCAGCCATTGTTCTATCCAGTTTATTATACCATTTCCTATGCCATGGGCCTTTAGTTTAAGCAGTAATCTTTGATGCGTACTTTGTCGAAAGCTTTTTGAAAATCTAAGTAGACGATATCTACTGGTGATCCCTCATCTACCCACTTAGTGATGTCTTCCAAAAAACATAACATATTTGTTAAGCATGACCTCGCTTTTAGAAACCCATGTTGAGATGGGTTTATCAAGTTATGTTTAACAAGAAAATCCACCATGTGATCTTTAATTAGTCTTTCTAATAATTTGCAAATCACTGATGTTAAACTCACTGGTCTATAGTTATCTGACTTGTTTCTCGAACCTTTTTTTAAATAACGGTATAATGTTTACCTCTTTCCATTCCAATGGAACCACTCCCTCTTCTAATGACAAATTGAAAACTGTTGCCAGCGGTATGCTAATTTGTTCTACAATTTCCAATAGTAGTTTGGGCGGAATCCCATCCACTCCAGGTGATTTATTATCCTTCATAGCCCTTATTTTCTTAGCTACCATTTCCGGGGTTACAATTAATTGTCCTAAATAGTCTGAATCTGCCTCCTTGAACTTAGCCTCTGGTACTGGCAGTGAACTAATATCTTCTCTGGTAAACACTGAACTAAAATACTAATTCAGGACTTCTGCCATTAAGAATCCCTCTGATATTATATTTCCAGCACTATCTTCTAGAGGACCGACCTTATCTTGAACTTTCTATTTGCTTCGAACATACGCATAAAAACTCTTGCTGTCATGTTTTAAATTACTAGCTAATTGTTGTTCATAGCTTCTCTTTGAATTTCTAATTTCAGCTGTAGTTTGGTTAAGTGCTTCTTTATAACTGTTGTAGTCTTCATCATTTCCTGTACATCTATATGACTTCCACATCATTTGTTTATACTTAATTTTTCTAATGGCTTCTTTCGATAAGTGTTTCTTTTTGGACTGTTTCCCTTATTTTTGAAGGGTACAAATTTATCGACTATGCACTTAATTTCACTCTTTAAAGTATTTCAGCATTCTGCTGCTGTCTTATTTTTCAGTGTGTTATTCCAGTCTATCTTTGCTAAATATTTCCTCATGTCTTTATACCTTCCTTTGTGGACATTTCTCCTATACTGTTTTTTACTATTCCTTTCTGATTTTACTTTGATGGTAAAATGTATCTGGTTGTGATCGCTACTCCCCAGTGGCTCACATATCTTGACATTGTCAACTAATTCATTCTGTGAGGACAAAACTAAATCTAACACATTCTCTCCCCTGGTTGGTTCTAGCACATGTTGAGAAAGGAAAGTATCTTGAACTAAAAACCTGTGGTCCTCACTCCCCATACTCTGTAGAGATTTCCATTGTATATGCCCGTGGTTAAAATTCCCCATAATAATACAGTCCCGTTTGCTTACTTCCCTTATAGCGTTTTGTATTTTTTTATTCTCTTCTATGCTTATGTTTGGACTTTGATAAACTAACCCAACTGTTAACGTTGAGTTTCTTGTAACTATGTTACACCAAACAGCTTCTTCGCAATCTGCTTCTCTTTCTAATTTTATTTCATAAGCCTGGATAGATTCTTTAATATATAAAATAACTCCACCTCCCTTTCTTCCTATTCTATCTTTTCTAAACATTACATATCCTGTCAGTCCCAATTCAGCATCTGATATATCGGTGGTGGTCCAGGATTCGGTTATACCTATTATATGAGGGTCAATATCTTCTACCATAATGTTTAGTTTATTTCTTTTGTTTACTATACTCCTTGCATTTAAACAAACACATTTATATCCAGCTTCAGAAGAGTTTTTCAGACTGTTATTTGCTGATTTATTTATGCTGTCTTTATCTATGCCTCCATTTTCAGGCTTTTCTGTGAGTCCCCCCTGCGAATCTAGTTTAAATAGATGCAACCTGTCCCACTGTCAACAGATCGCAGCAGGTTCTCTGAGAAAACTGCTGTCCCTTTTCCACTAAGATGGAGGCCATCTCTCATGTACATATCTTCCCTCCCAACAAACTATCCCCATAAATATGTGAATCCCACCCCCTCTTCTTCACACATCTCCTCTTGCAGTTTCTATACGTTGCCCCCCTTCCTCCCATTACTGGCAAAATTCCTGACAGGATAACCTGTTCAACTGTTGTCTTCTTTAGCTTCCTCACTAACTGTCTATACTTCTGTACTATTGCAGTTGTTCCCTCCCTGTCTGCATTATTTGTTCCTACATGTACCAGTATATGTTATAATCGGACATTCTGTAGTCGTTACATCGGGTATAATCTTTTCTGTGTATACGGCGCGCTGTTGCGCGCTTTGTGTGTGTAGTTGGTTTCCGCCGCAGGCGTGGTTCTTCGTTTATTATAAAAGGTTTATAATACTTACTACTCTCTAGTTATACATTAATAGTCAAGTTGGCGACGAGGATAATGGCAGGCTACATCGGTCAGTTAGGAGAGTTCAATGAGGCTAAAGAGGACTTTGAGAGTTACGTAGAGAGGCTGGATCAGTGGTCTGAATTGAACGGAATCGATTCGACGAAGAAAGCAAACGTGCTTCTTTCTGTGATCGAGCCTACGTCATATAAACTACTCAAAGATATCCTGACGCCGGAGAAACCGAAGGATAAGTCCTACGTTGAACTATGTGATGCCTTAAAGGGGCATTATTCGCCAAAACCTGGTTATTGCTGAGAGATTCCGATTTTACAAGAGAGGACAGAAGGAGGGAGAGTCGGTGGCAGACTACGTGATCACCTTGATTGAAGCAGCTGAGTGGTACGTGCGAGTTTGGAGAGTTCCTACCGCACGCCCCGAGAGACCGTCTGGTGTGTGGTCTTCGGGATGAGAACATTCAGAGGCGATTGCTAACCACCAAAGAGCTCACCTTCCAATCAGCAAAAGAAGTAGCGATTGCAATGGAGCTGGCGACCAGAACTTCAGAAGTGAGGTCTGTCTACGGGCCACTGGTGAATCCGTAAATAAAGTCACTTACTCGCCGCGTTAAGGAAGTGGTCGTGCTGCACGCAAGCCTGAGAAGTCGAGACGGAATGAGTGTTATCGCTGTGGCGAGGACCATAATCCTGAAAGATGTCACTTCAGGACGGCAGTGTGTCAGTCAGTGAAGAATCAGCCAGCCGTAGCACCACTGCATCCATGGCCTTGGCCCACACGCATATGGCAGAGAATTCACATTGACTTTGCTGAGAAGGACGGTGTGAACTATCTGATTGTGGTTGACAGCCATTCGAAATGGTTGGAAGCTGTGGCGATGAGGTCCACTACATCCGCTAAGACCATTGAGGTACTCAGAGGAATGTTCGCATCTCATGGTCTACCGGAGGAGGTCGTGTCAGATAACGGGCCTCAATTTATCGCACACGAGTTCAAAACGTTCATGGACAAGAACGGCATCAAGCATACGAGGGTGGCTCCATACCATCCAGCGTCGAACGGTGCTGCTGAACGCTGTGTGCAGACTGTGAAGCAGAGTCTTCGGAAGTACTCTGTTGGAACTCAACTGACGAAGGAGAGTTGGCTTGCTAATTTCCTCCTGCGTTATCGGTGCACTCCGCATACCGTGACCGGTGTGTCTCCTGCGGAACTCTTCCTCAAGCGTCGACTGAGGAATCGCTTCAGTATTCTCAAACCGCACCTAGAGAGACACATGGAGGAGAAACAGACGCAACAAAAAGAGCAACACTATCGGAGTAGAGTGAAGCTTTGAGAGCTGGTCAGCGGTGATCCAGTACACGTTCGCAATCATCGTGGCAGCGGTCCTCCGAAATGGGTCGCGGGCAAGATCATCAGACGACTGGGTCCGCTCACCTACTTAGTGCAAGTACGTGCACAGCGTCGCTATGTGCACGTAGACCATCTACGGCTGACAGCTGAAGGTGACTGTACCTATGGTTCCGGAGATTCCAGAGTCGGTGTGTGTTACCCTTCCTTCATCTTCTACGGAGCCGTGTGTTCAAGCAGAGTCACTTCCGTCTGAGGCAGATGAAACTGTTCGAGCACCAAGTGATGTGACTGTGGTTCCTGATGAATCATCGTCTCCTGTGCTACGCCGATCAAACAGGTGTGTCAAACAACGGAAAATACTGGACCTTTAATTGATTCAGTATTCTGACACTGTTCCATGTTATTACATTAGTTAGTGACTTAAAAGCTTAAGAGGAAGGAGTGTTATAATCGGACATTCTGTAGTCGTTACATCGGGTATAATCTATTCTGTGTATACGGCGCGCTTTGTGTGTGTAGTTGGTTTCCGCCGCAGGCGTGGTTCTTCGTTTATTATAAAAGGTTTATAATACTTACTACTCTCTAGTTATACATTAATAGTCAAGTTACGACAGTATAGACCCCCCCTTGCCATGTCCCAATACCTTCTCTACCGTGTCAGTCACATGTTCAATCCTAGCCCCCGGTAGACAAACATCGACGTCCTTCCCCTCGCTCAGTGTCTTGTCCGTCTTTCTCATAATGGAGTCGCCCATAAACACCCTCTCTTTCCTCATTGCCCCCTCAATCACTGCCTTAGAATAGCTCCTTCTTCGGTTTGCATCTGTCTGGTTGTTGTCTTTCCCCCCTGTCGTCTTCTCTCCTGTCACATTCTCTTCCGATCCATTCTTTCCTGTCGCTTTTTCTCTTGTCACCTTTCCTCCTGTCAGCGTCCCTTTTATCGACTTCTATCACATTTGCTCTCACTTCCTTTCGTCCCATCTCATTTTCTTCTCTCCTCTCCCGTCCCATCTTCCCTCCCTCTTTCTCTATGGTCACTTTCTTCCCTGTCACCTTCACGCTTGTCACGTTTTATGTTGTCGATTTTCCAATTTCTTCCCCTCCAATCACCTTCCCTCCTCTCAATCTCCTTTCCTTTGCCACTGCTATTCTCCTTCAGTCTTGCCGTATTCTCACCTCTCTCCCTGTCGTCTCTCTCCATTCGACCTGCCTCCTTGCTAATTCCCATCTCCATTCCCTTCACGATATCTGTCAACCTAACTATCTCCTTCTGCAGACACTCCACCTTCCAGCACCCAATGCACTGAAAGGTGAATCCTTCCTCCATGGTTTCTGCCCATGACTTCCCACAGCCACGGACACTGCAAAATCTACCCAGCTGTGGCAGTGATCGCACACCAAGTTTCGCTTTGCCTTGACTTGCCGCTTGCAAGGCGCCATATCCCGATCAGAATTTATTTAATAACTTAACTAACTTAGTCTTTATAAAGACTTTCCTGTGTAATACAGCACACTTTAGGTTACAAATTTCAATTACACAGCCGACTATTTATCCTATCACGAACGCTAACATTACCGGTAGTGACCTGATTTAAATACAATCAATTACGTTACGTTAGGGCTTTAGGCTGCTTTATTTATTAAGGTTACGCCGCCCGACTATCGCCCTTGCTTAATTTTAACAACAATGCTACCTAATCAAAATATCTAGCAAGTACTGGCTTACACAGATATTATCTTATGTAAGTAGTTTGATGGTTGTTACTTTATCTCCTATATATTCTACCACATAATCAGGTTTGTTAAATCTTGTTTACAACTTATCGAAGGCTAAGTGAGTTACCCTATTATCACTCACTGTACTAAGGTGTTCTAAAATACTTTAACTAACTAACTTTAAGCACAACTGCTACTCAATATATGTTTGTTGCAACTTTATGAATGATATTAAGGCAAGAATAATATTTATCAATCAGTAATTCCACTTGTTTATCAACTTTTCTGCACCACCAATTTCTACGATCTATCTCCGCTAAATATAGCCTCGAAGTTCTTTATTTGTTCAATATTTGTATTAATTAACTGATATGTTCTTTGCACACGGCACTCTTCTAATGACAAGTTGAAAACTGTTGCAAGCGGTATGCTACTTCGTTCTACAATTTCCAGTGTAGTTTGGGCGGAATCCCATCCACTCCAGGTGATTTATTATCCTTCATAGCCCTTATTTTATTAGCTACCATTTCCGGGTGTTTCAATTAGCTGTCCTAAGTAGTCTGATTTCGCCTCCTTGAACTTAGTCTCTGGTACTAGCAGTGAACTAATATATTTCCTGGTAAACACGTCCTTTGTCCACCCCCAGCCATCTGGGATGGGCATCTGCTGATGAACCAAATTGACCGGTCAACCAAATAAAAGCTTGTTACGTTATGCGCTCTGAATACTGCTAAAGAGCATCCGGGGTTATTGGAATATCTTAGTGATATTATTCCTTTGATAGAATATATTTTTCATTGCCTCGATAACGGCCGCCACGCACGCTGCAACTCTATTTACAGAGGGCAATGGAGTTGGAGTTGAAGTGTCGCGAATCCAGATCCAAATGAATGTGTGAATGCTGTGGTTCCTTTGTGGTATGAAATGTAGATTCTCCATGCTATTGACACCTGGCAATGACGTGGACAGGTCGTTTTCCAGAGCATGAAGGATGCCGTTGCCATTATGATGAATAACGTTATTGCCTGTCCAAAAGCCTATATCCACATGTATGCAGCTGGATATAAACTTGACAAACTCCTAACTCTTAACAACCGGAAACACATTGCGAATAATGCATGGCTTTGATCCCTTTTCCACAAAGCATTTTGCACAAGGCTCAACAGTTGCGCGCCAGGTTCTTCAAGGTCTTACTGGATGTAGCATGTCACATTTGCACCTAGTGACGACGGCTGAGGTGTCTGAAGTGTCAAACACTTCCTTTCAACCTTGATAGTGGAGCTTTGCAACCGTAATGGAGAGAAATGCAAATAGCTCCTGTATGTTGGTAACATCGTGATGAAAGTATTTCCAGTTTATTGGCACATTGTTGTCCAATGTTACTTTCCACAGAATCCCGTTACCACGCTTCTCTCTTGCGGACTATTTTATCATGCTGGCGAGGTACGTGTCCCGGTCGACGCCAATATTGTTGGAGTGATTTTAGTGCTTCATGATTTGCGGAACGAAAAGTTATGCATACTCATCAAACGTGGTGATGTTGGTTGATGCATCTTTTGACGGCGATGCTGGTTGGTGCATCATTTGACAGTCACCTTCAACCTTCATTTTCAACCTTCACTCCTCACTTAGACCACCCTTTTACAACTCTATGCCATGCCTCATTTTGACGGGGATACACTACACATATAGATGTATAACATGAGTAGTAAAGGAGGTTAAGTAGCGGGGATGTTGGATTCGGAGTGAAGCAAAAGCAAAGTACCCGGATGTAGGTCAAGGTCAAGTACCCGGATGTAGGTCAAGGTCAAGTACCCGGATGTAGGTCAAGGTCAAAGGTCACGTGACCCGGATGTAGGTCAAGGTCACGTGGCGCCCCTACCGGAATTTTTCGGAACTAAAACACAGAGCCACCTAGCGGATTTTTTCGGGACTAAAATAGTTCCCGCCAAAACTAAAATAGCGCCACCTAGCGGATAAGTGGCGCCCCTACCGGAATTTTTCGGAACTAGAATAGCACGCCACCTAGCGGATTTTTCCGGAACTAAAATATTTCCCTCCAGAAATCTCATCACGCCCCCTGGCGGATAGTTGGTGAACTAATTATTTCCCGCCAAAACCAAAATAGCGCCCCCTGGCGGATAGTTGGTGAACTGAAATTATTTCCCGCCAAAACTTTGGAAGCGCCCCCTGACGGATAGTTGGTGAATTAAAATAGCTCCCCCTGGCGGATAGTTGGTGAACTAATTATTTCCCGCCAAAACTATGGAAGCGCCCCCTGACGGATATTTGGTGAATTAAAATAGCTCCCCCTGGTGGATAGTTGATTAACTAAAACAGTGCCCCCTATCGGAATTTGTCGGTACTAGTTATACAAGTGGTGTCATATTGTGGACAAGTTGTAAATTAAATATTCTAGTACTGCAAATATTCGTGTCTCTTGCACGCTTGCGTGCAATAGAGCCCCCTGACGGATACATCACGAACTACAAACATCATCCCCTAGTGGACAAATGTTCGTTCGGCACGACCACGTGACCTTTATGTTCTGTCGAACTGTTATAAAAGACCTGCGTCTGTTTGTTGTGGTCATTATATCTTACATTTTGGAAGATGAACAACATGACTAGTGATAACGTCCGACAAGGGTCAAAGGAAGCAAGATAAACAGCGGCGACGTAAAGAACAACTTGAAGAACAGCTTGAAGAACAACTTGAAGAGATAACAGTAAGCTTCAATTTTTCATAGTGTTCAAATGGTATTCGTGCTATTTTGTTAGAACATTTTTCAAAAGACCATAATATTATATTTTTTCTTATACATATCAGTTGACCATTCATTACTAAGCTCATCTCGTTACTGTTTCAGCGACAAGAAAAGAAGGGCATCGCTACTGCTGACAGTGTTCCAACTACCTCTGCGTCACGAAAACGTCGACGGTCACTGTCATCTTCAGCATCACCATCTGTCAACCGACCACCATCACAGTTGTACCACGATAGTACTATGCCTAACGTCATCCTCGAATCACATGTTGTCTCGTTATACTTGCTGTATGTGTGGCAGTACCTTCAAGTATAAAGGGAATCGGTCCGCTCATGTGAAGCAGGGCTGCTGTCAAAGGAAGCAAGATAAACAGCGGCGACGTAAAGAACAACTTGAACAACAGCTTGAAGAACAACTTGAAGAGATAACAGTAAGCTTCAATTTTTCATAGTGTTCAAATGGTATTCATGCTATTTTGTTAGAACATTTTCAAAAGAACATAATATTATATTTTTTCTTATATATATCAGGTGAACATTCATTACTAAGCTCATCTCGTTACTGTTTCAGCGACAAGAAAAGGCATCCTCAAATCACACATCACGTCCATGAACTCAGACCAATTAGATGGTGAAAGACTGTTTGAGCGTTTTGTTAGACGCAGGTGTGAAGCTATCCGATGTGACAGTCGAACAGTTGTGTAATATCAATACATGGTTGCAAGAATCTGTTTCGAAACAGTGGCGAAACACTATGAAACATATGGTTCTTGCAGTTATGGAGCGTGACATGTAAATACGTTTGTGTTGTTCACGAATAAACTGTGCAAACCTCATCTTGTATCTTTTTCATAGTGTAATGCAAAGCATATGTTGGCAACCTTACTAATAGTCTTACCCTTCACAAGTATGTCTGTGTAGTTCAGTAGAGATGATAGCCACTTATGCCTGTGTAGTTCAGTAGAGATGATAGCCACTTATGTCTGTGTAGTTCAGTACAGAGATGTTAATGTACTCAGACCAACTAGTGGTGCAAACGAAACACTATTCTTTGACCAACACACGGCACGAATCGGACTCAGACCAACTAGTTGCGTAAACGAAACAGAAACTTAACCGATTACGCTGCACAAATTGAACTCAGACCAACTAGTTGCGTAAACGAAACAGAAACTTAACCGATTACGCTGCACAAATTGAACTCAGACCAACTAGTGGTGCAAACGAAACACTATGCTTTGACCAACACACGACACGAATCGAACTCAGATCAACTAGTTGCGTAAACGAAACAGAAACTTAACCGATTACACGGCACGAATTGAACTCAGACCAACTAGTTGGACAAACGAAACACTATTCTTTGACTAACACATGTCACAAATTGAACTCAGATCAACTGGTCACACAAACGAAACACTATGCTTTGACCAACACGCTGAACGAATCGAACATTAAACTCAGACCAACTAGTTGTGCAAACGAAACACTATGCTTTGACCAGCACGTGTCACGAATTGAACTTAGATCAACTAGGCAAATCACACGAGACTATGACCGATATATGGCACGAGACTTCGGATGACACGTCACACGAGAGTACCGACGAGGCAAGAGACGAGACTATGACCGAGATATGTCAAGAGATTACGGATGACACATCACACGAGACTACGGATGACACGATACTACAGATGGCACAACAGAATAGACGTGTTATCGCGTGAGATTTGCTTCAAAAGGAAGCAAAGCAAAGCAAATAGGCGTGTTATCGTGTGAGATTTGCTTCAGAAGCAAAGCAAAGCAAATAGGCGTGTTATCAAAGCAAAGCAAAGCAAATAGACGTGTTATCGCGTGAGATTTGCTTCAGAAGCAAAGCAAAGCAAAGCAAATAGACGGGTTATCGCGTGAGATTTGCTTCAGAAGCAAAGCAAAGCAAAGCAAATAGACGGGTTATCGCGTGAGATTTGCTTCAGAAGCAAAGCAAAGCAAAGCAAATAGACGGGTTATCGCGTGAGATTTGCTTCAGAAGCAAAGCAAAGCAAATAGACGGGTTATCGCGTGAGATTTGCTTCAGAAGCAAACAAAGCAAAGCAAATAGACGGGTTATCGCGTGAGATTTGCTTCTGAAGCAAAGCAAAGCAAAGCAAATAGACATGTTATCAAAGCAAAGCAAAGCAAATAGACATGTTATCAAAGCGAAGCAAAGCAAATAGACGGGTTATCAAAGCAAAGCAAAGCAAATAGACAGGTTATCGCGCATTTCAACTAGTGGTTCATTTCGTTGTTTGTCACGAATTGAACTTAGATCAACTAGGCACATCACACGAGACTATGACCGATATATGGCACGAGACTTCGGATGACACGTCACACGAGAGTACCGACGAGACAAGAGACGAGACTGTGACCGAGATATGGCACGAGACTACGGATGACACACCACACGAGACTTCGGATGACACGTCACACGAGAGTACCGACGAGACAAGAGACGAGACTATGACCGAGATATGTCACGAGACTATGGATGACACATCACACGAGAGTACGGTCTATAGACACGAGTTGTACAAACGAAACACTACACTTTGACCAACACGTGACACAAATTGAACTCAGATCAACTAGTCACGCAAACGAAACACTACACTTTGACTAACACGTGTCAAACGAATTGAACTTAGCTCAACTAGACACATCACACGAGACTATGACCGAGATATGGCACGAGACTTCGGATGACACGTCACACGAGACAAGAGACGAAACTATGACCGAGATATGTCACGAGATTACGGATGACACATCACACGAGACTATGGCCGATATATATCACGAGACTTTGGATGACACGTCACACGAGAGTACCGGTGAGACAAGAGACGAGACTATGTCCGAGATATGTCACGAGACTATGACCGAGATATGTCACGAGACTATGGCAGAGATATGTCACGAGACTATGACCGAGACTACGGATGACACATCACACGAGAGTACGGACGAGACAAGAGATATGCTACGAGACTACGGATGACACATCACACGAGACTACGGATGTCACATCACACGAGAGTACGGACGAGACAAGAGATATGCTACGAGACTACGGATGACACATCACACGAGACTACGGATGACACGTCACACGAGAGTACCGACGAGAAAAGAGACGAGACTATGACCGAGATATGTCACGAGACTACGGATGACACATCACACGAGAGTACCGACGAGACACGAGTTGTACAAACGAAACACTATGCTTTGACCAACACGTGTCACGAATTGAACTTAGATCAACTAGTTGGACAAACGAAACACTAATCTTAACGTGTTATTGCATCAATTCCTTCCTTTTTCAGGAAAATAGACGTGTTATTGCATCAATTCCTCTAGACTTAACCGAGATATGTCACGAGACTACGGATGCCACGTCACACGAGAGATTTTAGTGTCGGTAGTACTCGGAACTTTTTAGTGTCGTTAGTACTCGGACCATTTTAGTGTCGATAGTACTCGGAACTTTTTAGTGTCGGTAGTACTCGGAACTTTTTAGTGTCGTTAGTACTCGGAACTTTTTAATGTCGGTAGTACTCGGAACTTTTTAGTGTCGGTAGTACTCGGAACTTTTTAGTGTCGGTAGTACTCGGAACTTTTTAGTGTCGTTAGTACTCGGAACTTTTTAGTGTCGGTAGTACTCGGAACTTTTTAGTGTCGGTAGTACTCGGAACTTTTTAGTGTCGGTAGTACTCGGAACTTTTTAGTGTCGGTAGTACTCAGAATTTTTTAGTGTCGGTAGTACTCGGAACTTTTTAGTGTCGGTAGTACTCGGAACTTTTTAATGTCGTTAGTACTCGGAACTTTTGGTGTCGGTAGTACTCGGAACTTTTTAGTGTCGGTAGTACTCGGAACTTTTTAGTGTCGTTAGTACTCGGAACTTTTTAGTGTCGGTAGTACTCGGAACTTTTTAGTGTCGGTAGTACTCGGAACTTTTTAGTGTCGGTAGTACTCGGAACTTTTTAGTGTCAGTAGTACTCGGAACTTTTAACACACGACCATAGCAAGCGAATTTGAAAACTACTACGATCGAAAACGGCTATAATCAATAACATGGGACAACCACCTGACAGGACTTCATTCAATGGGGTGCCAAACATGCATACCTTCATGTCAAAGAGACGATCGTTTTGGTCGGATTCGTCCAGCAGAGGCGACCATGGGACTCGTATGAGGTATCGCTTCTTTTAATGGAAAACATATGTATATGAAGCAGCTTCGTCTTTTCAACGTAACAATTCCATATTTTCAAATAGTGCGAGCGACCAGATACGATACGACCTTCTCGAGAGTCGAAAAAGGAAAGACCAGAATCGTCGGAAGCACGGTATATACACTAGTTTTCGACGTGATCTCATTTGCATAGTCAATCAGACCGAACGTACATCACGTGACTTCCCTTAACACAAAAACTGTACACGTTCATGAGACAGGCGGCATCTGATGGCCCCAACGGATAGCAGTGTAACTACTCAGAATAACGCCAACTACCGGCCATGATAGATATCTATTCGTTGACACACTTCCGGGAATACCGGAAGCGTAGAGGCCGCCATGACAGGCAAGTAACTTCCGGTGCGACGTCACTTCCGACGGGCCGTTCCTAGTAGAGGCTGCCATGACAGTCAAGTAACTACGTCACATGGTGGCGCCATCTAGCGGTTAAAAATATATAATTAGGGTATCTAGAGAAAAAAAAGTTGGGGTTAACCTCGCGAAAATTTAATGTTTTTGTCCCTCTGCGACAAAAACAGAAAATTTTCAGAAAATTTATACAACCACTTTAGTGGTTGTTGTTAAAATTTTCGCGAGGTTAACCCCAACTTTTTTCTCTCTAGCTACCCTAATTATATATTTTTAACCGCTAGATGGCGCCACCATGTGACGTAGTACTCCGATTATCCGCTAGGGGCGCTACACCGGAAGTGACGTCGTACCGGAAGTTACTTGACTGTCATGGCAGCCTCTACTAGGAACGGCCCGTCGGAAGTGACGTCGCACCGGAAGTTACTTGCCTGTCATGGCGGCCTCTACGCTTCCGGTATTCCCGGAAGTGTGTCAACGAATAGATATCTATCATGGCCGGTAGTTGGCGTTATTCTGAGTAGTTACACTGCTATCCGTTGGGGCCATCAGATGTCGCCTGTCTCATGAACGTGCACAATTTTTGTGTTAAGGGAAGTCACGTGATGTACGTTCGGTCTGATTGACTATGCAAATGAGATCACGCCGAAAACTAGTGTATATACCGTGCTTCCGACGATTCTGGTCTTTCCTTTTTCGACTCTCGAGAAGGTCGTATCGTATCTGGTCGCTCGCACTATCCGTTATTCTGAGTAGTTACACTGCTATCCGTTGGGGCCATCAGATGTCGCCTGTCTCATGAACGTGCACAGTTTTTGTGTTAAGGGAAGTCACGTGATGTACGTTCGGTCTGATTGACTATGCAAATGAGATCACGCCGAAAACTAGTGTATATACCGTGCTTCCGACGATTCTGGTCTTTCCTTTCCGGTAGTTGGCGTTATTCTGAGTAGTTACACTGCTATCCGTTGGGGCCATCAGATGTCGCCTGTCTCATGAACGTGCACAGTTTTTGTGTTAAGGGAAGTCACGTGATGTACGTTCGGTCTGATTGACTATGCAAATGAGATCACGCCGAAAACTAGTGTATATACCGTGCTTCCGACGATTCTGGTCTTTCCTTTTTCGACTCTCGAGAAGGTCGTATCGTATCTGGTCGCTCGCACTATTTGAAAATATGGAATTGTTACGTTGAAAAGACGGCTGCTTCATATACATATGTTTTCCATTAAAAGAAGCGATACCTCATACGAGTCCTATGGTCGCCTCGTTGGACGTGAATCCGACCAAATGATCGTCTCTTGACATGAAGGTATGTGATGTTTGGCACCTCATTGAATGAAGTCCTGTCAGGTGGTTGTCCTTACATGTTATTGACATAGTCGTTTTCGATCGTAGCAGTTTTCAAATTCGCTTGCTACGGTCGTGTGTTAAAAAGTTCCGAGTCCTACCGACACTAAAAAGTTCCGAGTACTACCGACACTAAAAAGTTCCGAGTACTACCGACACTAAAAAGTTCCGAGTACTAACGACACTAAAAAGTTCCGAGTACTACCGACACTAAAAAGTTCCGAGTACTACCGATACTAAAAAGTTCCGAGTACTATCGACACTAAAAAGTTCCGAGTACTATCGACACTAAAAAGTTCCGAGTACTATCGACACTAAAAAGGTCCGAGTACTAACGACACTAAAAAGTTCCGAGTACTACCGACACTAAAATCTCTCGTGTGACGTGGCATCCGTAGTCTCGTGACATATCTCGGTTAAGTCTAGAGGAATTGATGCAATAACACGTCTATTTTCCTGAAAAAGGAAGGAATTGATGCAATAACACGTTAAGATTAGTGTTTCGTTTGTCCAACTAGTTGATCTAAGTTCAATTCGTGACACGTGTTGGTCAAAGCATAGTGTTTCGTTTGTACAACTCGTGTCTCGTCGGTACTCTCGTGTGCTGTGTCATCCGTAGTCTCGTGACATATCTCGGTCATAGTCTCGTCTCTTTTCTCGTCGGTACTCTCGAGTGACGTGTCATCCGTAGTCTCGTGTGATGTGTCATCCGTAGTCTCGTAGCATATCTCTTGTCTCGTCCGTACTCTCGTGTGATGTGACATCCGTAGTCTCGTGTGATGTATCATCCGTAGTCTCGTGACATATCTCGGTCATAGTCTCGTCTCTTGTCTCGTTGGTACTCTCGTGTGACGTGTCATCCGAAGTCTCGTGATATATCTCGGACATAGTCTCGTCTCTTGTCTCGTCGGTACTCTCGTGTGACGTGCATCCGAAGTCTCGTGACATATCTCGGTCATAGTCTCGTGTGATGTGTCTAGTTGATCTAAGTTCAATTCGTGACACGTGTTGGTCAAAGCATAGTGTTTCGTTTTCGTGACACGTGTTGGTCAAAGCTTAGTGTTTCGTTTGTCCAACTAGTTGGTCTAAGTCCAATTCGTGACACGTGTTGGTCAAAGCATAGTGTTTCGTTTGTACAACTAGTTGGTCTGAGTTCAAGAGTGAGTGAGTGAGTGAGTGAACAGATACGAAGGCATGAGTGAGTGAGTGAGTGAGTGAGTGAGTGAGTGAGTGAGTGAGTGAGTGAGTGAGTGAGTGAGTGAGTGAGTGAGTGAGTGAGTGAGTGAGTGAGTGAGTGAGTGAGTGAGTGAGTGAGTGTGCGAGCGAGTGGGAGAGAGTGAGTGGGTGGGTGAGTGAGTGAGTGAGTGAGTGAGTGAGTGAGTGAGTGAGTGAGTGAGTGAGTGAGTGAGTGAGAGTGAGTGAGTAAATGAGTGAGTGAGTGAGTGAGTGAGTGAGTGAGTGAGTGAGTGAGTGTGCGAGTGAGTGAGTGAGTGAGTGAGTGAGTGAGTGAGTGAGTGAGTGAGTGGGTGGGTGAGTGAGTGAGTGAGTGAGTGAGTGAGTGAGTGAGTGAGTGAGTGAGTGAGTGAGTGAGTGAGTGAGTGAGTGAGTGAGTGAGTGAGTGAGTGAGTGAGTGAGTGAGTGAGTGAGTGAGTGAGTGAGTGAGTGAGTGAGTGAGTGAGTGAGTGAGTGAGTGAGTGAGTGAGTGATTGAGTGAGTGAGTGAGTGAGTGATTGAGTGAGTGAGTGAGTGAGTGAGTGTGCGTGTATGTTTTTGTGTGCGTAAGCCAGAATGTCTTGTCACTTACTAAGACAGGTTTCCTTCTTTACAGTCGATGGCGCTCGTGTCATAAGAAGTATTGTACAGTTTTGCTAATTTGAATTTATTTTATTTTATGTATGGTCAAATCTCGCGAACGTTGTACACATTGTCAAGTTGGCGACTTAATATCTCGTTTTAAAATAATATATAGTAGGCATATTAAACATTTGACCCCCGGAATATGAGATAACTTAATATGTTTATTCCTGCCAGAGAGAGAGGGAGGGTATGAAGATACATGTCCGATTCTTGTGATACCACGCAAAACGCAACATCTCGTGTCTCTCTAATATTAATCAGTACGCATTTGTGTTGGCCTTCTGGTACGTAGAATACATAAACAATTATGTGAAGTCTAAGTTCATTAGCTGTCAACGCATAGTTTTCTTTTTGTTAAAATTGGTGATATTTGTGTGCACTTCTTCCACGTCATACGTCACCCGATGTCAAATCTTATACGTTTACTTACGTTGTGCAAATGAAACAATATTGTTATGTTTGTCTAAACAGAACAATATGGCTTTGCAATGTTATCGAATTTATGTTGCTGGATCCATAATGATAATGGTGAATACTGGCTTACAACACTGTGTATCGCGGGTATCACTTACAGTTCTTAAAATTGGGTACCTGTCGAATAATTAAGAACTTATTTACGTTAACTCCGTCGCCTTACTGAGAATACTTCATATCTAGTTTGACATGTAAGATATGATCAAACATATATAACAACATACTACGATTTATAAATTAGTTTCAGACTTAGCCATAAAACAAGTAACACAACTTGTTCTTAACAGTCCCATAAGTATACGAAGAATAGTGGGTTAAACATCATTATTTTACGTTAATGTAGTGGCGCGGAAACGAAATTCACATTGGGGGGCCACCGGAGCTTCAGCACCACTGAACACAGTTTAGCAGCCGCGCCGCCGCATATCTTCACATCTTCCTTCACCTTGTGGCTGTCTCGGTTGACTCGACTGTGACAGGAAATTTTTCGCCTCTCGACAAAACTACACATTAATCGTCTCATAGAATTTACATTTCCACCCGCCATTGACGCTCGCCACAAAAACAAACATTCACGCTCACATTTAATGGGGAGCAGAACCATATGCTGCCCCTGTCCCCACCCTCCGTTTCCGCGCCTATGCTTTAAAGGTAAGTGATGGGTGTACTTACAACAATACAATATCAATAACAATTTTTAAATAAGTCTCGGCACAACAGTTACAAAAAACGTGTGTTATTCGTCTACTATCGCCGTTGGCGCTAATCCATGTCCTGACTATTTTCTATTTTCATATTTTTCTAAGAAAAAAATATATCGGTAAAACTTGACTGGGATAAAATATAAATTAATCATTAGTATACATGCAAACTGTACTATTGCATGCGTATAATATTTAACTTTGGAATTAAGCATGTTTCTTTCTCCACAGCCCAACCTTTTTTACATATCCATTACCCACATTTATTATACATTATATAGCGCATTATTTATGCATATGTTATGAATTATGTTTGAATGGCGGATCATTTAATGAAATAAGACAAATGTGTACATATTTCGTGACATTCAAGAACACACAGACACACACGCACGCACGCACGCACACACACACACACACACACACACACACACACACACACACAGCAAAACGGAAACCTCCTCCTAAAGGTGCAAAGTTTCGAGGTACTGGCCTCGTGGCAACGCCAGGTGGACCAGTATGGGTGCGAAGGCAACGGGAACTACGCCTGCCGCCTGGCGCAATAATAAATGGCGCTGGTGTGAGGTGGAAAGTGACCGCGGGAGAGTGTACACATGCTGAGATAAAGGCTGCAACAAACGCGACAAATGCTGTTCCAAGTAGAGGCAGCCGTCGCTAGGTGGCATATGTGGGTCACTACTTGCCCGTCAAGGGTCGCCACAATTTAAGATTTAACAAGATTGCCATCCACAAAATTAACTCTAGATGGCAGGTGGACAAGGAAGCCTTTTGGCCATGCCAGCAGACGACTACAAGCCAATGCAAGGCGGTGTCAACGAACATTATCACTTTACTGTAATTGACGCTCTTTAACTGACTTTCCCTATACAATCATAGTTTCCCCTTTGGTATATATTTTCCTCTCTCCGCCTGATAGCTTGGTTATGATTTTGTGCGATCTTGGAATCATGGAATATAAACAAGGAAATTGTGTATGCAATTAATCCTTTCATACGTAAGGTATATCACCAGTAACTTGCTACTTGGTATGACATATTTTACCACGGTGAGTTGTCTTGAAACTTTGTATGATACTATACGTTGTCAGAGAATCAGTGATAACAAAACGTACTCCGCCAAAATGTATGTGTTACGATTTACATATGACCATAGATTTTCGGCAATCACTAAAACAAGTCTTGTTCTAAAACGATTAATTTAGTAAAATGGCAACATACTTAGATAATGCACGTATTATATACCGTCTAACGAGATAATCGAGAACACGTCCCACGTACCACCTCACACACGTCACACGCCACACCTCACACACGTCACACCTCACACACGTCACAACATATTTCCACAAATGCATGAACTTGAGCGAAAGAAATTGCCTGCAATTTGAGACGTTAGCACAATTACTCCAACCACGATTATCTCCATTATGTATTCAACTGCACATGCTATTCCAAGATAAACTGTTATTGAAACTAGCCGAGTTCACTTTTCAACACAAGGGGTACTTCAATCCAAGATGCCAATACTTCATAATCAACTATGCGCACAGTTCCATGATCGAACATAGTTTAGTAACCACTAGTTCTAAGCATGAACTTCACGTTGGCCACACAAGTGAAAATGAAATATGGAAATTTGAGTCACGTAAGGAAATCCGTTAAGAACTGTTATTACATATTACTAAAAACATTCAAGTAGACACTGAGGCCTAGAATTATACTAAGTTTAAGATAATGTTGAAAGCAGCGTCACACTGAGAGCAGCTTTATTGTATTGTACTTCGTGTCTGTAGTCAAAGTAGTACAATACAACAACACCAAAAAAGATCTTATTCCAGATGCTTTTGGTTCTCGTCATCTAGATGTTGTATCTTACGTCACAATCGGGAAACGCAACGAGGGCGCCACCAGTAGGTACGCCTTTCATTGCACTGCCGCAAACTGATTTATATATAAATCAATGGCCGATAGTGCCCTGAAAGTAACGTTCAACGAAATACGTGGATTGGAATCATGAGTCCGCCATCTTGCTTATCATTGTTCGCCATCTTGCTTTCCCAAATAATGTATATCATTGAGTAGTCACATTCATCATCTTTGCTGATGCTCTCTCAGTACTACATGCTCTCTCGGTACTACATGCTCTCTCGGTACTACATGCTCTCTCGGTACTACATGCTCTCTCGGTACTACATGCTCTCTCGGTACTACATGCTCTCTCGGTACTACATGCTCTCTCGGTACTACATGCTCTCTCGGTACTACATGCTCTCTCGGTACTACATGCTCTCTCGGTACTACATGCTCTCTCAGTACTACATGCTCTCTCGGTACTACATGCTCTCTCGGTACTACATGCTCTCTCAGTACTACATGCTCTCTCGGTACTACATGCTCTCTCGGTACTACATGCTCTCTCAGTACTACATGCTCTCTCGGTACTACATGCTCTCTCGGTACTACATGCTCTCTCGGTACTACATGCTCTCTCGGTACTATATGCTCTCTCGGTACTACATGCTCTCTCGGTACTACATGCTCTCTCGGTACTACATGCTCTCTCTCAGTACTACATGCTCTCTCTCAGTACTACATGCTCTCTCAGTACTACATGCTCTCTAGCACTACATGCCCTCCAGAACCCCAAATGAAGGACTTGAATAAATTGACTACTATTTTGTTGGAACTGAATGCGAAGTCAAAAGTAATACAAGAGTGGATCCCTGCACAGTGGATCCATGCACACTGCGGAATCAGAGGAAACGAAACAACTGACAGGCTTGCAAAACAAAAGGTAACTGGAACAAAACAGGTGTGTCATACAGTGATGAAATGACTACCACCAAGACCATGACAGAGAGAAAATGGCGCCAACAGCACACCAAGAACACAAGACTGACATATACTACCATCTCAGCAGAGCTGAACTGGTTCTGTTTAGACTCCGAAGAGGGCACAACAGAATGAAAGCACATTTCTACAGCAAAATGAAAATCATCCAGCCCGATCTCTGCTCCTGTGAAAACGCCCCGATGACCAGTGAGCACCTACTCGAACACTGTCCCGTACAAGATATATGGCGATCTCGAGGCACTGAGGTGGACATAAGTGTGAAGGCGACAGGCGTTCCTATGTAGGTGATCGATGAAAGAGAAGAATGAGAAGGTCATATTCGTATTGCTCTTTACACTTAACTCCCTCACATATCTGTTCCATCGAACGCCATCTCGACTTCTTCTCTGGAAAGCTTTCAGCCACGCTGCAATTAATGCGCGAAGACTATTCGTACACAAATATCCACCACTGTCTATAGCCTAGTACTCATTCAGTGAATTGGAGCAACGTAGAATGGACGAACTAAGTCAATGTTCGAAATGTCAGCAAGAAGATTCTCACATTCACACACATTTCACACACACAAACACACACCCACACACCCACACACCCACACACCCACACACCCACACACCCACACACCCACACACCCACACACCCACACACCTACACACCCACACACCCACACACCCACACACCCACACATACACACACCCACACACCCACATACCCACACACCCACACATACACACATACACACGCACACACGCGCACACACACACACACACGCACACGCACACACATCGCACACCGCGCACACACACTCACACTCACACGCACACGCACACGCACACACACACACACACACACACACACACACACACACACACACACACACATACATACACACACACAAAATATGATTCTTATAATAATTGTTCTACTAACAATATGTCAGTTAAGATTATAACGTTACTATGGCCACTCTATATTGTTCACTTATGTACAAGAGGAGCCTTTTTGAAAAATCCGTTTAAATTTTACACCGTGACAGTCTCAAGCATTAACTAAATGTTTATTATGTACGAACTAAATGTTGATCATGTACGTACACGCCTAATCTACACGGTGTATCTAAATGCAAGCATCTGTCAAAGTTGATATAAACTGGTCTAAAATAACATTTCATTATTCATATCAAACTATAAAATTTCTTTTGAAATCATCCATGTTGCATACTGGCACTGTTTGCTTGAAATTATATTTACTGTGATTGGGCAAATGTTTTAATTGATACACTTCTTCTCGCCCATACGTGGTTTGTAATTGTATATTTTGCAAATCTTGTGTTGTAATTGTTGTTGTTGTTTTTGTTGAAATAAACTAATTTGTATTGCGATAATAAAACTCAAAAACATTACGCCACCGCGCTCAGTGCTTCGAGTAGACGAATAACTTGATGGTATATGTGTGAGGTATGACGTGCGTGAGGTTGACGTATGAGGTGTGGGGTGTGTGAGGTGTGACGTGTGTGAGGTGTGACGTGTGACGTATGTGGGGTGCGACGTGTGTGCGACTTGACGTATGTGAGGTATGACGTGAGTTGTATGAGAACGCTATATCTTTCTTTCTTTCTCAAGGAAGTTACCTTCCTGTGCTTTTTGTCGGTACATTTTTAAAGCCAGCATCACCGAGCTTTAAGATAACGATTACTGAATCGATACCCGGCTGCATTCATTACTCTCTGTCTGATTGGATATGTTCTCGTGCATTGAAACAACGGGTTGCGACCTGATGTGCAAAGTTGCGTTTTGTAAGTGATTATGATGCTAAGTTAGCTAAACCCTGAGATAAATATGTATCCAGCTTCCAAGTGGTGACGCACCCGTCATTTCGGGTTGAAGAATAATTGTGACATTAATAATGGCGTGAATTTTTGCGACAGTTTCTCGATTACCCCTTCCAACAGGTCGAACGTATTATCACCCACAACATACTTAATAGACCAAATTCAGCGATATGTTTGTGGCCGCAAGATGGAGATGGGTGGTTGATCCTAATACATGTGGGAGATGTGAGATTGAGACCCCTGACACGTCTTCTCTCGTGGGATAAATATCGAGTCGACAAAGTTGTGCTGTATACGAGTAACGTCGTGTGTAGTATTCACAGATATATTGAATATGCCGAATGTTCCGATCTTTAAAGCAGATGTTATCGATTTTCTTTAAAACGATGCATAATACGTGTCCTAATTATGCATGTTCGCAGCTTATTCAACTAATCGTTCCACTACAATATTTTTATAGGTAATATACGTTCATATATAATTTGCAACACATCATTTTTGGCGGAATACGTTTTATTATCACTGATTCACTGACCACATATAATGTCGTACAATGTTTCAAGACAGCTCACCGTGATACAAGAAATCATACCATGTAGCAAGTTACCGGCAATAGCTCAGGTAGGTAAGGAGTAATTACGTGTACAGTTTCTATGTTTTCATTCCTTGCCATGTTTCCAAGATCGCACTAAATTATAACCGCGCTATGAGGCGGGGAGAGAGAAATTTATATATATATTTATATATATATCGACGGGAGAACTATAACTGGTAAGGAGATTCAATGAGAAAGAGTCAATCACAGTCAAATGATAACGTTCGTTGACACCGCCTGGCAGTCGGCTGCTGGCATTGTGGCGACACTTGACGGATAAGTGTGGCGAACCACATGAGCCACGCGGCGAGCGCTCCCTCTACCGAGACCAGCATTTGACGCGTTTGTTCCAGCCTTTGTCCCAGCATTTGCACACGCCCCCGCGGTCACCTTCCACCTGGCACCAGCGCCATTTATTATTGCGCCAGACGTAAGCTCCGCACCCTCTGTTCCCTTTGCTTTTGCAACCATACGATTTCCACGCGGCGTAGCCTGAGTTCCAGAACCAGCAGTAACAACCACCCCAGCTACGAGAAGATCCTCGACTTTTCGACGGACCCTTCGCACCAGAGTGAGTAGGTGGTGGTGGAGGTTTCGAAGCTGCAACACATACGTCTTACTATTTGAAAAAAGCCGCTGTACATTATATATTGTGTTTTGACAACAATTTGAATTTAGATACAAAAGTTTGATTAATGAAATGAAATGTAAAATTAAAACGGATTTTTCAAAACATTTTACATTTCTACAATGTGGCAGTTGTAACATAGTTGTCATTATTAACGTATTGTTAACAAAACGTGTGTATGTGTGTGTATGTGTGTGTGTGTGTGTGTAGGTGTGTATATGTGTGTGTGTGTGTGTGTGTGTGTGTGTGTGTGTGTGTGTGTGTGTGTGTGTGTGTGTGTGTGTGTGTGTGTGTGTGTGTGTGTGTGTGTGTGTGTGTGTTTGTGTGTGTGTGTGTGTGTGTGTGTGTGTGTGTGTGTGTGTGTGTGTGTGTGTGTGTGTGTGTGTGTGTGTGTGTGTGTGTGTGTGTGTGTGTGTGTGGAGTGTGTGTGTGTGTGTGTGTGTGTGTGTGTGTGTGTGTGTGTGTGTGTGTGTGTGTGTGTGTGTGTGTGTGTGTGTGTGTGTGTGTGTGTGTGTGTGTGTGTGTGTGTGTGTGTGTGTGTGTGTGGCGTATTTAAACAAATAAAACCGTACAATACCTCTCATAGCACGAACGACATCAACTGTAAAGAAGGAAGCACATCTACGTTAGTGACTTGACATCCTGTCTTACTTACCCAGATAGAAATCAAAGTCAAAGATAAAAGGTGTAAACGTAAGTTATTATATAGCGCAGTATCCAGTCCTCAGGTCTGCTCAAAGCGCTTTACACTTTTCTCCCTGGCAGACCTGTTCAATCGAACACCATCTCCACTTCTCTGGGAAGCATTCAGACATACTGCAATTAACGCGTGAAGACTATTCGTACACAAATATCCACCACTGTCATTAACCAGGTACTCATTCATGTAGCTGAGTGAACTGACGCAATGCAGAGTAAACGAACTTGTCCCTGGTTCGATACCGCCGCACAGGATCCAAAAGTAATGTGCTAATTACGACTGCACTATTTTCTGAGAGTATAATGTGAACAAAATCTAAAAAAGTTAAAAGTGTACATTTCAATACAGCACCCGTAGACACTGATACACTGTGAAACAAATAGCAATTACATAATTAAAATCCTCGACTAAGATACCAAATAACTAATTGGAGCACACGCACGAATGCATGGACCACACACTACACACACACACACACACACACACACACACACACACACACACACACTCACCGGACATGTCTTCGCTGTCTTCATTCACTGACACGCTTGGTTCGTCCGCGTCTTCCTGTTTATCAGCCCCATAATTAATTACGTTCACTATTGAAAGTATAACTGTGTGGTACGTATAATCTAAAAAACATTAATTCCTGAGACGAAAGTACAATATCTTAACCAACACATTTTGTTTAGCATATATCTATGTGTGTGCGTGTGCGTGTGCGTGTGCGTGTGCGTATGTCATGTATTATCAATTGTAAGACGACTAACGCTAGATGGCGACATGGTACAAAACAACATTAATCGAGACGAGGGCCGGTGCCGACTTCTACGACAATCTGCTGTCGACCCACCCAGACCGCGGCCGGGGAACACCAGAGAAAACACTACGAAGAACGACTACCGTGTCGCCGTATAGTGGTAGTATTCACTCATAATGAATGAAATGTTACGAGAAAAATAATTAAATTTAATGAAAAATACATAATAAGAATAACAATTTAACTTCTTTTTACATTCACAAAGCTAGTATTATGTAAATATTTGTGAGAGAGATTCCCTGTGATGCTTTCTAGACAATAATACGTTGTCTTCGATTGCGCTAATTATCATGAGGCAGTGCCCCTTCTGTCTACAGTCGCCCAGTACACAACGTCAAAGGCGAAATCACCAGCAATATTAACGTGGACGCTTACTTCGTCACCTGCGTGAGCCGCTACAAACGACAACGCCAGGAAGAGCAAGAGGACACTCGCACGCATTGTCTCTACACGGCAACTCTGTAAGAGAAAATAACTACAGTAGTTGAAACATACATAACTGTCATTCAACAGTACTTTTCAATGCTTGGAGAACAACTTTTAACATAATCGTCTTCTATTAAAAGCAAAAGCCAAACCCAATTACCTGATTCTGCAACAAGAAGGACTTCGTTCAGATGTCGAGTCTTGCTCTGTCGGTGTTGAATCACATATACCCCCTCTTTATATAGCAACCAACCCTAGCTGTCATGCAGTGTCTACGTCATCCAGGCAGTCCTGGATCAAAACACCGAAACAAACTTTTTTCAGAAGCAAACATGTCCGTTGTCAAGGTGTCAAACAAACCACACATTACTTCAGCGTGAAAACGTGTTCTTGGTTACCTGAATGACTTTTTACCCCGAAATTTTCACAAAATAATTGAGCGTTTTTAGTTGAGTGTGTTCGTCACCATCATCTTGTCGTACGGAGACCCCGAGTCCCGTGAATGTCGCTCACAATATGCCCTGCACAGTTTCTTTTGTCCAGGGACCATTATTCTAAAAGCAGACGCGCATAGTTATTGTGAGACATTCACCAGAAAGCACCAAAAAGACGTTGCATTCGTCTTATCGGAAACCTATTATCGGTTACAAGAAAGTCGTAATTTGCAACAGCAGAAAGTAAATGGTCATGGGAATGGGTCTAAGTTCCAAATACTGTAGTGTAACAGCTGGGTTTCTTGCGACGTGTTTGGATGTAAGCTTGGGCATGTTCAATCACTCTACGTTCACTCAGCTTTAGGAATGAGTACCTGCCTTTACACAAAGCTGTATGCTTCCAACAAAAATAGAGATGGTGTTCGATTGAACAGATTTGCCAGAGAGTAAAGTGTATAGCTCTTTGAGCAGTGCGATTAAAAATAAAGAATATGACGGGCCGAGATCCGTGAAGTATCAGGTAAATCATAATGTAATTTGTAAATCGACACGTTTATACGTCGCTGGTAGCTACTTTAGGTGTGCAGCTTTTGCTTTTTAATTATGTTGTATATTACGTGGGTGAGGAAGAAGGCAAAATGGAGGGAAAGAGAGGAAGGGGAAGACCAAGGAGACGATGGGAGCAGGACATCAGCGACTGGTTGGAAGACGACATCGTGAGAGCAGGGAAACAAACGGCAGACAGAGCAGCGTATCGTGGGATCCTCTGGGCAGCTACGTCTCGCATAGATATGCTGAACTGAAGAAAAGGAAGAAGAGGAAGTACATTTACTTTACTTCGCTTTATTATTCACATTATTTGAGTGCTAAATATAGTTTTGATTGAATTGAATTGATAAAATTGTGTAATCAAATATAGCTCTCGATGAGCACAATTTGCGTATCATTTAGTTATGTCATCATGCACCAGAAATATAATTAATTACTGAGCACTATGTATTCTCAGATAAACATGATGGTAGTTATTGTTCACTACCGATCTACTCTGGTGTGTGTGGTTTGTTTGTTTGTGTGTGTGTGTGTGTGTATGTGTGTGTGTGCGCGCGTGTGTGTGGGGGGTCTGCGAGCGTGCGTGCGTGCGTGCGTGCGTGCGTGTATCTATGTATTAGCGGCTGAGTCTTTCCATGCGCTTCACGAACATAATATATCTAACTACCGAGTTAACTAAAAACGCAGACACCAGGCACGAAGGATATATTTAACTTCTTTCTTGAAATGTTCTTTCTTCTCAAACTAACATAACGTATATAATTTAACTTAAACACCAGGTTGTCTTCTCTGTGGGGAGTATACTTCACATTTTGCGTTGCAAAAACACAACCACGGTTTGTCGGCGGGACGCAATTCGTCATGTATTTTTTCACAAAACTGGTTCGCCTGAATTTGACACCGCTGCACTAGCGTGTTTGTTGTTGAGGTGATGCAGCCGCAAAGGTAACCTGATGTACATCAAATTAACGTATCAATCGATATCCGCGAATGCGATACCACTCGAAACACAAGAAAAGGGAAAAGGTAAAGGTAAGTTACTATAGAGCATTATTACTCTTACCCGGTGCACATTATATGGCTCGTCCATTATTTACTTTTGCATTTCGTACGCCAATCTTAACTATGCATTTCGCATGGCAATGTTACATATGTATTTTGCGTGGTATCATCGGTGACTCACATTGTTCCTTTTCATGGCATTAGCCAATCACTAAATGTGCAGTATAATGAAAACAACAGACCACTATGTTTTGGAAACGTTGTTGCTGTTTGAAGCCAACATGTCT
This sequence comes from Paraescarpia echinospica, assembly GCA_020002185.1. Classification (NCBI taxonomy): domain Eukaryota; kingdom Metazoa; phylum Annelida; class Polychaeta; order Sabellida; family Siboglinidae; genus Paraescarpia; species Paraescarpia echinospica. The sequence goes on along the minus strand of CM034533.1, from coordinate 49,873,812 downwards.
AGTTGTCACTTCACTGTTGCATAATATTTTCAAGTAATTGACAAGTAATAATAATACTAAGGTGGCTTCTTTTGCGCCTAAGTCCTCGGAAAACAACATTGTTTTACGCACAACATAGGGATGATTTGTGTTTGTCCGTGCGTGCGTACGTGTGTGCGTGTGTGCGTGCGTGCGTGCGTGCGTGCGTGCGTGCGTGCGTGCGTGCGTGCGTGCGTGCGTGCGCGTGTGTGGTCGATCACGAAAATCCACACATTGGTGATTTGATGGCTTTTAGGTGTTGTTTTAATGTTTTATTAATATGATGAAGATTTGAAAAAACAAACATTGGTAAATTAATAAATACATTCAGGCTATATGTGCCAGTGAGAGGTGTTTCGAGTTGTATTTCTCATTTATCGTCATACAACGCGAAGCACGAAAAAAATTCATCTTGCAACATGCCGTGTCTCAATGGTGTTAATCAGTTCGTATTTTTGTGTTCTCTTGTGCATAGAAAACCTAAACGCTCATGTGAAATATCAATTCATCAGTAGTAAAAGCAAAGTTTAATTGTCTTCTTGTTGATTGTGCTGATAGTTTTTGTTTGCCGTTTTTGTACGTCAAATGTCATACGGTGTGAACTTTGGTATTACCTACCACGTTAAAAGTTATACATTATACTTCTGTTTTGCACAAAATAATACTGGTATTTATGACAAAATAGAACAGGATGTTTTTCAAAGAAATTGGATTTGTTTTTGTGCTATTATCAATTGTATGGATATCGCTTATACTTCTATAATGAGATACCCAAAAATCGCTAATAACATATTTTGCGCTCTGCAAACAAGTTACTCCTAGTAAAACACAACGGAAAAACTCGTGGGGAGCACGATCGTTTACAGTATCCGCAGCAAAGATCTGGAATGCGCTTCCAAACAATGTTAGAGCTACTACAACAATCAACACCTTCCAAACAATGTTAGAGCTACTACAACAATCAACACCTTCAAAACAATGTTAGAGCTACTACAACAATCAACACCTTCCAAACAATGTTAGAGCTACTACAACAATCAACACCTTCAAAACAATGTTAGAGCTACTACAACAATCAACACCTTCCAAACAATGGTAGAGCTACTACAACAATCAACACCTTCAAAACAATGTTACAGCTACTACAACAATCAACACCTTCCAAACAATGTTAGAGCTACTACAACAATCAACACCTTCAAAACCCACCTCTTTAAAATATATTTAGAATAAGACATGATCTGGACATGTGGACATTTCCTGGACATTGTATAATGCTGATCTTATACTATTTATGAATATAATTTTATTGTATTTATTATTTAGTAGATTACTTATAATATCGTAAAATTTATTATTTATACTATATATAGATTTTTAGAAATGTTGTATTAACGAGTGTACATTACAATGATAACGATATTTTTTATGGATTTTATGATGTATAATTAATGATACTCATTTTATAATTTCAAGAATGTTGCTCTCAGTACTACATGTTCTCTCAGTACTACATGTTCTCTCAGTACTACATGCTCTCTCAGTACTACATGCTCTCTCAGTACTACATGTCCTCTCAGTACTACATGCTCTCACATTATTACATGCTCTCTCAGTACTATATGCTCTCGCAGTACTACATGCTCTCTCAGTACTACATACTCCGTCAGTACTACATGATCTCTCAGTACTACATGCTCTCTCAGTACTACATGTTCTCTCAGTACTACATGCTCCGTCAGTACTACATGCTCTCGCAGTACTACATGTTCTCTCAGTACTACATGCTCTCTCAGTACAATATGCTCTCTCAGTACTACATGCTCTCACAGTATTACATGCTTTCTCAGTACTACATGTTCTCTCAGTATTACACGCTCTCTCAGTACTACATGCTCTCTCTCTCAGTACTACATTCTCTCTCAGTACTACATGTTCTCTCAGTACTACATGCTCCGTCAGTACTACATGCTCTCTCAGTACTACTTGCTCTCTCAGTACTACTTGCTCTCTCAGTACTACATGCTCTCGCAGTACTACATGTTCTCTCAGTAGAACTACATGCACTCTCAGTACTACATGCTCTCTCAGTACTACATGTTCTTTCAGTACTACATGCTCTCACAGTACTACATGCTCTCTCAGTACTACATGCTCTCTTAGTACTACATGTTCTCTCAGTACTACATGCTCTCTCAGTACTACATGCTCTCTCAGTACTACATGCTCTCTTAATACTACATGTTCTCTCAGTACTACATCCTCTCTCAGTATTACATGTTCTCTCAGTAGTACTACATGCTCTCTCAATACTACATGCTCTCTCAGAATTACATGATCTCTCAGTACTACATGTTCTCTCAGTAGTACTACATGCTCTCTCAGTACTACATGCTCTCTCAGTACTACATGCTCCCTCTGTACTACATGTTCTCTCAGTAGTACTACATGCTCTCTCAGTATTACATGCTCTCTCAGTACTACATGCTCTCTCAGTACTACATCCTCTCTCAGTACTATATCCTCTCTCAGTATTACATGCTCTCTCAGTACTACATGCTCTCTTAGTACTACATGTTCTCTCAGTACTGCATGCTCTCTCAGCACTACATGTTCTCTCTCAGTACTACATGCTCTCTCAGTTCTACATGCTCTCTCAGTACTACATGCTCTCTTAATACTACATGCTCTCATAGTACTACATGCTCTCTCAGTACTATATGTTCTCTCAGTACTACATGTTCTCTCAGTACTACATGCTCTCTCTCAGTACTACGTGCTCTCTCAGTACTACATGCCTTGTAGAACCCCAAATTAAGGAATTGAATGAATTGACTACTATTTTGTTGGAACTGAATGCGCAGTTAAAAGTAATACTAGAGTGGATCTCTGCACAGTGGATCCATGCACACTGCGGAATCAGAGGAAACGAAACACTTGACAGACTTGCAAAACAAAAGGTAACTGGAACAAAACAGGTGTGTCATACAGTGATGAAATGATTACCACCAAGACACTGACAGAGAGAAAATGGCGCCAACAGCACACCAAGAACACAAGACTGACAGATACTACCATCTCAGCAGAGCTGAACTGGTTCTGTTCAGACTCCGAAGAGGGCACAACAGAATGAAAGCACATTTCTACAGCAAAATGAAGATCATCCTGTCCGATATGTGCTCCTGTGAAAACGCCCCGATGACCAGTGAGCACCTACTCGAACACTGTCCCGCACAAGATATATGGCGATCTCGAGGCACTGAGGTGGACAAAAGTGTGATGGCGACAGGCGTTCCTATGTAGGTGATCGATGAAAGAGAAGAATGAGAAGGTCATATTCGTATTGCCCGCTCTTTACACTTAACTCCCTCACATATCTGTTCCATCGAACGCCATATCGACTTCTCTGGAAAGTTTTCAGCCACGCTGCAATTAATGCGCAAAGACTATTCGTACACAAATGTACACTACTGTCTATAGCCTAGTACTCATTCAGTGAATTGGAGCAACGTAGAATGGACGAACTAACACAATGTTCGAAATGTCAGCAAGAAGATTCTCACACTCACACACATTTCACACACACACCCACACACCCACACACCCACACACCCACACACTCACACACCTACACACCCACACACCCACACACCCACACACCCACACACCCACACATACACACATACACACGCACACACGCGCACACCCACACACACACGCACACGCACACACATCGCACACCGCGCACACACACTCACACTCACACGCACACGCACACACACATACACACACACACACACACACACACACACACACACACACACACACACACACACACACACATACATACACACACACAAAATATGATTCTTATAATAATTGTTCTACTAACAATATGTCAGTTAAGATTATAACGTTACTATGGCCACTCTATATTGTTCACTTATGTACAAGAGGAACCTTTTTGAAAAATCCGTTTAAATTTTACACCGTGACAGTCTCAAGCATTAACTAAATGTTTATTATGTACGAACTAAATGTTGATCATGTACGTACACGCCTAATCTACACGGTGTATCTAAATGCAAGCATCTGTCAAAGTTGATATAAACTGGTCTAAAATAACATTTCATTATTCATATCAAACTATAACATTTCTTTTGAAATCATCCATGTTGCATACTGGCACTGTTTGCTTGAAATTATATTTACTGTGATTGGGCAAATGTTTTAATTGATACACTTCTTCTCGCCCATACGTGGTTTGTAATTGTATATTTTGCAAATCTTGTGTTGTAATTGTTGTTGTTGTTTTTGTTGAAATAAACTAATTTGTATTACGATAATAAAACTCAAAAACACTACGCCACCGCGCTCAGTGCTTCGAGTAGACGAATAACTTGATGGTATATGTGTGAGGTATGACGTGCGTGAGGTTGACGTATGAGGTGTGAGGTGTGTGAGGTGTGACGTGTGACGTATGTGGGGTGCGACGTGTGTGCGACTTGACGTATGTGAGGTATGACGTGAGTTGTATGAGAACGCTATATCTTTCTTTCTTTCTCAAGGAAGTTACCTTCCTGTGCTTTTTGTCGGTACATTTTTAAAGCCAGCATCACCGAGCTTTAAGATAACGATTACTGAATCGATACCCGGCTGCATTCATTACTCTCTGTCTGATTGGATATGTTCTCGTGCATTGAAACAACGGGTTGCGACCTGATGTGCAAAGTTGCGTTTTGTAAGTGATTATGATGCTAAGTTAGCTAAACCCTGAGATAAATATGTATCCAGCTTCCAAGTGGTGACGCACCCGTCATTTCGGGTTGAAGAATAATTGTGACATTAATAATGGCGTGAATTTTTGCGACAGTTTCTCGATTACCCCTTCCAACAGGTCGAACGTATTATCACCCACAACATACTTAATAGACCAAATTCAGCGATATGTTTGTGGCCGCAAGATGGAGATGGGTGGTTGATCCTAATACATGTGGGAGATGTGAGATTGAGACCCCTGACACGTCTTCTCTCGTGGGATAAATATCGAGTCGACAAAGTTGTGCTGTATACGAGTAACGTCGTGTGTAGTATTCACAGATATATTGAATATGCCGAATGTTCCGATCTTTAAAGCAGATGTTATCGATTTTCTTTAAAACGATGCATAATACGTGTCCTAATTATGCATGTTCGCAGCTTATTCAACTAATCGTTCCACTACAATATTTTTATAGGTAATATACGTTCATATATAATTTGCAACACATCATTTTTGGCGGAATACGTTTTATTATCACTGATTCACTGACCACATATAATGTCGTACAATGTTTCAAGACAGCTCACCGTGATACAAGAAATCATACCATGTAGCAAGTTACCGGCAATAGCTCAGGTAGGTAAGGAGTAATTACGTGTACAGTTTCTATGTTTTCATTCCTTGCCATGTTTCCAAGATCGCACTAAATTATAACCGCGCTATGAGGCGGGGAGAGAGAAATTTATATATATATTTATATATATATCGACGGGAGAACTATAACTGGTAAGGAGATTCAATGAGAAAGAGTCAATCACAGTCAAGTGATAACGTTCGTTGACACCGCCTGGCTGTCGTCTGATGGCATTGTGGCGACACTTGACGGATAAGTGTGGCGAACCACATGAGCCACCTGGCGAGCACTGCCTCTACCGAGACCTGCATTTGACGCGTTTGTTCCAGCCTTTGTCCCAGCATTTGCACACGCCCCCGCGGTCACCTTCCACCTGGCACCAGCGCCATTTATTATTGCGCCAGACGTAAGCTCCGCACCCTCTGTTCCCTTTGCTTTTGCAACCATACGATTTCCACGCGGCGTAGCCTGAGTTCCAGAACCAGCAGTAACAACCACCCCAGCTACGAGAAGATCCTCGACTTTTCGACGGACCCTTCGCACCAGAGTGAGTAGGTGGTGGTGGAGGTTTCGAAGCTGCAACACATACGTCTTACTATTTGAAAAAAGCCGCTGTACATTATATATTGTGTTTTGACAACAATTTGAATTTAGATACAAAAGTTTGATTAATGAAATGAAATGTAAAATTAAAACGGATTTTTCAAAACATTTTACATTTCTACAATGTGGCAGTTGTAACATAGTTGTCATTATTAACGTATTGTTAACAAAACGTGTGTATGTGTGTGTATGTGTGTGTGTGTGTGTGTAGGTGTGTATATGTGTGTGTGTGTGTGTGTGTGTGTGTGTGTGTGTGTGTGTGTGTGTGTGTGTGTGTGTGTGTGTGTGTGTGTGTGTGTGTGTGTGTGTGTGTGTGTGTGGCGTATTTAAACAAATAAAACCTACAATACCTCTCATGGCACGAACGACATCAACTGTAAAGAAGGAAGCACATCTACGTTAGTGACTTGACATCCTGTCTTACTTACCCAGATAGAAATCAAAGTCAAAGATAAAAGGTGTAAACGAAAGTTATTATATAGCGCAGTATCCAGTCCTCAGGTCTGCTCAAAGCGCTTTACACTTTTCTCCCTGGCAGACCTGTTCAATCGAACACCATCTCCACTTTTCTTGGAAGCATTCAGCCATACTGCAATTAACGCGCGAAGACTATTCGTACACAAATATCCACCAATGTCATTAACCAGGTACTCATTCATATAGCTGAGTGAACTGACGCAATGTAGAGTAAACGAACTTGCCCATGGTTCGACACCGCCGCACAGGATTCGAAAGTAATGTGCTAATTACGACTGCACTATTTTCTGAGAGTATAATGTGAACAAAATCTAAACAAGTTAAAAGTGTACATTTCAATACAGCACCCGTAGACACTGATACAAATAGCAATTACATAATTAAAATACTCGACTCGATTAAGATACCAAATAACTAATTGGAGCACACGCACGTATGCATGGACCACACCCTACACACACACACACACACACACACACACACACACACACACACACACACACACACACACTCACCGGACATGTCTTCGCTGTCTTCATTCACTGACACGCTTGGTTCGTCCGCTTCTTCCTGTTGATCAGCCCCATAATTAATTACGTTCATTATTGAATGTATAACTGTGTGGTATGTACAATCTAAAAAACATGAATTTCTGCTAACGGCATTGAAACGAAAGTATAGTATCTTAACCAACAAACGTCTGTGCGTGTACGTATATCATGTATTATCAATTGTAAGACGTCTAACGCTAGATGGCGACATGGTACAAAACAACATTAATCGAGACGAGGGCCGGTGCCGACTTCTACGACAATCTGCTGTCGAGCCACCCAGACCTCGGCCGGGTGGGACACCAGTAACAACACTACGAAGAACGACTACTTTGTCGCCGTGTAGTGGTAGTATTCACTTATAATGAACGAAATGTTACGAGAAAAAACTTGAATTTAATGACAAATAGATAATAAGAATAACAATTTAACTTCGTTTTACATTCACAAAGCTAGTATTCTGTAAATATTTGTGAGATAGATTCCCTGTGATGCTTTCTAGACAATAATACGTTGTCTTCGATTGCGCTAATTATCATTAAGCAGTGTCCCTTCTGTCTACAGTCGCCCAGTAAACAACGTCAAAGGCGAGATCACCAGCAATAATAACGTGGACGCTTACTTCGTCACCTGCGTGAGCCGCTACAAACGACAACGCCAGGAAGAGCAAGATGACACTCGCACGCATTGTCTCTACACGGCAACTCTGTAAGAGAAAATAACTACAGTAGTTGAAACATACATAACTGTCATTCAACAGTACTTTTCAATGCTTGGAGAACAACTTTTAACATAATCGTCTTTTATTAAAAGCAAAACCCAAATCCACTTACCTGATTCTGCAACAAGAAGGACTTCGTTCAGATGTCGAGTCTTGCTCTGTCGGTGTTGAATCATATATACCCCCTCTTTATATAGCAACCAACCCTAGCTGTAATGCAGTGTCTACGTCATCCAGGCAGTCCTGGATCAAAACACCGAAACAAACTATTTTCAGAAGCAGACATGACCGTTGTCAAGGTGTCAAACAAATCACACATTACTTCAGCGTGAAAACGTGTTCTCGGTTACCTGAATGACTTTTTACCCCGAAGTTTCCACAAAATAATTGAACGTTTTTAGTTGAGTGTGTTCGTCACCATCATCTTGTCGTACGGAGAACGAGTCCCGTGAATGTCGCTCACAATATGACCTGCACAGTTTCTTTTGTTCAGGGACCATTATTCTAATAGCAGACGCGCATAGTTATTGTGAGACATTCACCAGAAAGCACCAAAAAGACGTTGCATTCGTCTTATCGGAAACCTATTATCGGTTACAAGGAATGTCGTAATTGGCAACAGCAGAAAGTAAATGGTCATGTAAATGGGTCTAAGATCCAAATACTGTAGTGTAACAGCTGGGTTTCTTGCGACGTGTTTGGATGTAAGCTTGGGCATGTTCTATCACTCTATGTTCACGCAGCTTTAGGAATGAGTACCTTCCTTTACACAATGGTGGATATTTGTGTTCGAATAGTCTTCGCGCAGTCATTGCAGCGTGGCTGTATGCTTCCAAGAAAAATAGAGATGGTGTTCGATTGAACAGATTTGCCAGAGAGTAAAGTGTATAGCTCTTTGAGCAGTGCGATTGAAAATAAAGAATATGACGGGCCGAGATCCGTGAAGTATCAGGTAAATCATAATGTAATTTGTAAATCAACACGTTTATACGTCGCTGGTAGCTACTTTATGTGTGTAGCTTTTGCTTTTTAATTATGTTGTATATTACGTGGGTGAGGAAGAAGGCAAAATGGAGGGAAAGAGAGGAAGGGGAAGATCAAGGAGACGATGGGAGCAGGACATCAGCGACTGGTTGGAAGACGACATCGTGAGAGCAGGGAAACAAACGGCAGACAGAGCAGCGTATCGTGGGATCCTCTGGGCAGCTACGTCTCGCATAGATATGCTGAACTGAAGAAAAGAAAGAAGAGGAAGTACATTTACTTTACTTCGCTTTATTATTCACATTATGTGAATGCTAAATATAGTTTTGATTGAATTGAATTGATAAAATTGTGTAATCAAATATAGCTCTCGATGAGCACAATTTGCGTATCATTTAGTTATGTCATCATGCACCAGAAATATAATTAATTACTGAGCACTATGTATTCTCAGATAAACATGATGGTAGTTATTGTTCACTACCGATCTACTCTGGTGTGTGTGGTTTGTTTGTTTGTGTGTGTGTGTGTGTGTGTGTGTGTGTGTGTGTGTGTGTGTGTGGGGGGTGTGTGTGTGTGTGTGCGTGCGTGCGTGCGTGCGTGTATCTATGTATTAGCGGCTGAGTCTTTCCATGCGCTTCACGAACATAATATATCTAACTACCGAGTTAACTAAAAACGCAGACACCAGGCACGAAGGATATATTTAACTTCTTTCTTGAAATGTTCTTTCTTCTCAAACTAACATAACGTATATAATTTTACTTAAACACCAGGTTGTCTTCTCTGTGGGGAGTATACTTCATCTTTTGCGTTGCAAAAACACAACCACGGTTTGCCGGCGGGACGCAATTCGTCATGTATTTTTTCACAAAACTGGTTCGCCTGAATTTGACACCGCTGCACTAGCGTGTTTGTTGTTGAGGTGATGCAGCCGCAAAGGTAAACTGATGTACATCAAATTAACGTATCAATCGATATCCGCGAATACGATACCACTCGAAACACAAGAAAAGGGAAAAGGTAAAGGTAAGTTACTATAGAGCATTATTACTCTTAGCCGGTGCATATTATATGGCTCGTCCATTATTTACTTTTGTATTTCGTACGCCAATCTTAACTATGCATTTCGCGTGGCAATGTTACATATGTATTTTGCGTGGTATCATCGGTGACTCACATTGTTTCTTTTCATGACATTAGCCAATCACTAAATGTGCAGTATAATGAAAACAACAGACCACTATGTTTTGGAAACGTTGTTGCTGTTTGAAGCCAACATGTCTAGTTGTCACTTCACTGTTGCATAACATTTTCAAGTAATTGACAAGTAATAATAATACTAAGGTGGCTTCTTTTGCGCCTAAGTCCTCGGAAAACAAGCTCAGAGGCGCATCAATACAAAAGGGTTAGTCAATATCAAAAATCGATAAGCCATATTAAAGTCGTCAACAGATGGATTGATACGCCAGGGAGCTAAGGGGGATACGCAAGTTTATAAAGGTACGTTTTTAATGACGGCGAAATTGTTTAATATGTTTAACTGATATTATACAATTAGGAATGAGCTGAATTATTATAATCTGACTATCGGGCACATACTAACATGCTTTATATCATAAGCGTAATGTATTGACTTCTCATTAATGATCTTCACCATTAATTGTAGATATGTCAGTATATTAAAGTATTAAGTTTAATGCAACGTCGGTGTGTTTCGCGGGGTATCGTTTAGTTTTAAACAAAATGTTGCTTCTTTGAATTTTCAATAATGCATATGTTAAATATCCATGGGAACTAACATTACACTGGGAAACATATGTGGAAGTTGAAGCTGGTTAATGTGAGCTCTTCTAAGGTCTGCTCTAGCAGGTATTCACTAACGACATAGCGAACCTTGCTGAACACTCAAGGAAATGGCTGAAAGAGTGCCATGGGAAATTCGATGCTATTGCGAAACCATCTTTTTCTATTTACTCCTAAATAACAACATTGTTTTACGCACAACATAGGGATGATTTGTGTTTGTCCGTGCGTGCGTGTGTGCGTGCGTGCGTGCGTGCGTGCGCGTGTGTGGTCGATCACGAAAATCCACACATTGGTGATTTGATGGCTTTTAGGTGTTGTTTTAATGTTTTATTAATATGATGAAGATTTGAAAAAACAAACATGGGTAAATTAATAAATACATTCAGGCTATATGTGCCAGTGAGAGGTGTTTCGAGTTGTATTTCTCATTTATCGTGTTGCAACGCGAAGCACGAAAAAAATTCATCTTGCAACATGCCGTGTCTCAATGGTGTTAATCAGTTCGTATTTTTTGTGTTCTCTTGTGCATAGAAAACCTAAACGCTCATGTGAAATATCAATTCATCAGTAGTAAAAGCAAAGTTTAATTGTCTTCTTGTTGATTGTTCTGATAGTTTTTGTTTGCCGTTTTTGTACGTCAAATGTCATACGGTGTGAACTTTGGTATTACCTACCACGTTAAAAGTTATACATTATACTTCTGTTTTGCACAAAATAATACTGGTATTTATGACAAAATAGAACAGGATGTTTTTCAAAGAAATTGGATTTGTTTTTGTGCTATTATCAATTGTATGGATATCGCTTATATTTCTATAATGAGATACCCAAAAATCGCTAATAACATATTTTGCGCTCTGCAAACAAGTTACTCCTAGTAGAACACAACGGAAAAACTCGTGGGGAGCACGATCGTTTATAGTATCCGCAGCAAAGATCTGGAATGCGCTTACAAATAATGTTAGACCTACTACAACAATCAACACCTTCAAACAATGTTAGAGCTACTACAACAATCAACACCTTCCAAACAATGTTAGACCTACTACAACAATCAACACCTTCCAAACAATGTTAGAGCTACTACAACAATCAACACCTTCCAAATAATGTTAGACCTACTACAACAATCAACACCTTCCAAACAATGTTAGAGCTACTACAACAATCAACACCTTCAAAACAATGTTAGAGCTACTACAACAATCAACACCTTCCAAATAATGTTAGACCTACTACAACAATCAATACCTTCCAAACAATGTTAGAGCTACTATAACAATCAACACCTTCCAAATAATGTTAGACCTACTACAACAATCAACACCTTCAAAACAATGTTAGAGCTACTACAACAATCAACACCTTCCAAATAATGTTAGACCTACTACAACAATCAACACCTTCCAAACAATGTTAGACCTACTACAACAATCAACACCTTCAAAACCCACCTCTTTAAAATATATTTAGAATAAGACATGATCTGGACATGTGGACATTTCCTGGACATTGTATAATGCTGATCTGATACTATTTATGAATATAATTTTATTGTATTTATTATTTAGTAGATTACTTATAATATCGTAATATTTATTATTTATACTATATATAGATTTTTAGAAATGTTGTATTAACGAGTGTACATTACAATGATAACGATATTTTTTATGGATTTTATTATGTATAATTAATGATACTCATTTTATAATTTCAAGAATGTTGCTCTCAGTACAACATGTTCTCTCAGTACTACATGTTCTATCAGTACTACATGCTCTCTCAGTACTACATGTTCTCTCAGTACTACATGTACTATCAGTACTACATGCTCTCTCAGTACTACATGCTCTCTCAGTACTACATGTCCTCTCAGTACTACATGCTCTCACAGTATTACATGCTCTCTCAGTATTATATGCTCTCGCAGTACTACATGCTCTCTCAGTAATACATACTCCGTCAGTCCTACATGCTCTCTCAGTATTACATGCACTCTCAGTACTACATGTTCTCTCAGTACTACATGCTCCATCAGCACTACGTGCTCTCGCAGTACTACATGTTCTCTCAGTACTACATGCTCTCTCAGTACAACATGCTCTCTCAGTACTACATGCTCTCACAGTACTACATGCCTTCTCAGTACTACATGTTCTCTCAATACTACACGCTCTCTCAGTACTACATGCTCTCTCTCAGTACTACATTCTCTCACAGTACTACATGTTCTCTCAGTACTACATGCTCCGTCAGTACTACATTCTCTCTCAGTACTACATGTTCTCTCAGTACTACATGCTCCGTCAGTACTGCATGCTCTCTCAGCACTACATGTTCTCTCTCAGTACTACATGCTCTCTCAGTTCTACATGCTCTCTCAGTACTACATGCTCTCTTAATACTACATGCTCTCTTAGTACTACATGCTCTCTCAGTACTATATGCTCTCTCAGTACTACATGTTCTCTCAGTACTACATGCTCTCTCTCAGTACTACGTGCTCTCTCAGTACTACATGCCTTGTAGAACCCCAAATTAAGGAATTGAATGAATTGACTACTATTTTGTTGGAACTGAATGCGCAGTTAAAAGTAATACTAGAGTGGATATCTGCACAGTGGATCCATGCACACTGCGGATGATGCCAATACTTCATAATCAACTATGCGCACTGTTCCATGATCGAACATAGTTTAGTAACCACTAGTTCTAAGCATGAACTTCACGTTGGCCACACAAGTGAAAATGAAATATGGAAATTTGAGTCACGTAAGGAAATCCGTTAAGAACTGTTATTACATATTACTAAAAACATTCAAGTAGATACTGAGGCCTAGAATTATACTAAGTTTAAGATAATGTTGAAAGCAGCGTCACACTGAGAGCAGCTTTATTGTATTGTACTTCGTGTCTGTAGTCAAAGTAGTACAATACAACAACACCAAAAAAGATCTTATTCCAGATGCTTTTGGTTCTCGTCATCTAGATGTTGTATCTTACGTCACAATCGGGAAACGCAACGAGGGCGCCACCAGTAGGTACGCCTTTCATTGCACTGCCGCAAACTGATTTATATATAAATCAATGGCCGATAGTGCCCTGAAAGTAACGTTCAACGAAATACGTGGATTGGAATCATGAGTCCGCCATCTTGCTTATCATTGTTCGCCATCTTGCTTTCCCAAATAATGTATATCATTGAGTAGTCACATTCATCATCTTTGCTGATGCTCTCTCAGTACTACATGCTCTCTCGGTACTACATGCTCTCTCGGTACTACATGCTCTCTCGGTACTACATGCTCTCTCGGTACTACATGCTCTCTCAGTACTACATGCTCTCTCGGTACTACATGCTCTCTCGGTACTACATGCTCTCTCGGTACTACATGCTCTCTCGGTACTACATGCTCTCTCGGTACTACATGCTCTCTCAGTACTACATGCTCTCTCGGTACTACATGCTCTCTCGGTACTACATGCTCTCTCGGTACTACATGCTCTCTCGGTACTACATGCTCTCTCGGTACTACATGCTCTCTCGGTACTACATGCTCTCTCGGTACTACATGCTCTCTCGGTACTACATGCTCTCTCGGTACTACATGCTCTCTCGGTACTACATGCTACATGCTCGGTACTACATGCTCTCTCGGTACTACATGCTCTCTCGGTACTACATGCTCTCTCGGTACTACATGCTCTCTCGGTACTATATGCATACTACATGCTCTCTCGGTACTACATGCTCTCTCGGTACTACATGCTCTCTCGGTACTACATGCTCTCTCAGTACTACATGCTCTCTCGGTACTACATGCTCTCTCAGTACTACATGCTCTCTCGGTACTACATGCTCTCTCGGTACTACATGCTCTCTCAGTACTACATGCTCTCTCTCAGTACTACATGCTCTCTCTCAGTACTACATGCTCTCTAGCACTACATGCCCTCCAGAACCCCAAATGAAGGACTTGAATAAATTGACTACTATTTTGTTGGAACTGAATGCGAAGTCAAAAGTAATACAAGAGTGGATCCCTGCACAGTGGATCCATGCACACTGCGGAATCAGAGGAAACGAAACAACTGACAGGCTTGCAAAACAAAAGGTAACTGGAACAAAACAGGTGTGTCATACAGTGATGAAATGACTACCACCAAGACCCTGACAGAGAGAAAATGGCGCCAACAGCACACCAAGAACACAAGACTGACATATACTACCATCTCAGCAGAGCTGAACTGGTTCTGTTTAGACTCCGAAGAGGGCACAACAGAATGAAAGCACATTTCTACAGCAAAATGAAAATCATCCAGCCCGATCTCTGCTCCTGTGAAAACGCCCCGATGACCAGTGAGCACCTACTCGAACACTGTCCCGTACAAGATATATGGCGATCTCGAGGCACTGAGGTGGACATAAGTGTGAAGGCGACAGGCGTTCCTATGTAGGTGATCGATGAAAGAGAAGAATGAGAAGGTCATATTCGTATTGCTCTTTACACTTAACTCCCTCACATATCTGTTCCATCGAACGCCATCTCGACTTCTTCTCTGGAAAGCTTTCAGCCACGCTGCAATTAATGCGCGAAGACTATTCGTACACAAATATCCACCACTGTCTATAGCCTAGTACTCATTCAGTGAATTGGAGCAACGTAGAATGGACGAACTAAGTCAATGTTCGAAATGTCAGCAAGAAGATTCTCACATTCACACACATTTCACCCACACACCCACACACCCACACACCCACACACCCACACACTCACACACCTACACACCCACACACCCACACACCCACACACCCACACACCCACACATACACACATACACACGCACACACGCGCACACCCACACACACACGCACACGCACACACATCGCACACCGCGCACACACACTCACACTCACACGCACACGCACACACACATACACACACACACACACACACACACACACACACACACACACACACACACACACACACACATACATACACACACACAAAATATGATTCTTATAATAATTGTTCTACTAACAATATGTCAGTTAAGATTATAACGTTACTATGGCCACTCTATATTGTTCACTTATGTACAAGAGGAACCTTTTTGAAAAATCCGTTTAAATTTTACACCGTGACAGTCTCAAGCATTAACTAAATGTTTATTATGTACGAACTAAATGTTGATCATGTACGTACACGCCTAATCTACACGGTGTATCTAAATGCAAGCATCTGTCAAAGTTGATATAAACTGGTCTAAAATAACATTTCATTATTCATATCAAACTATAACATTTCTTTTGAAATCATCCATGTTGCATACTGGCACTGTTTGCTTGAAATTATATTTACTGTGATTGGGCAAATGTTTTAATTGATACACTTCTTCTCGCCCATACGTGGTTTGTAATTGTATATTTTGCAAATCTTGTGTTGTAATTGTTGTTGTTGTTTTTGTTGAAATAAACTAATTTGTATTACGATAATAAAACTCAAAAACACTACGCCACCGCGCTCAGTGCTTCGAGTAGACGAATAACTTGATGGTATATGTGTGAGGTATGACGTGCGTGAGGTTGACGTATGAGGTGTGAGGTGTGTGAGGTGTGACGTGTGACGTATGTGGGGTGCGACGTGTGTGCGACTTGACGTATGTGAGGTATGACGTGAGTTGTATGAGAACGCTATATCTTTCTTTCTTTCTCAAGGAAGTTACCTTCCTGTGCTTTTTGTCGGTACATTTTTAAAGCCAGCATCACCGAGCTTTAAGATAACGATTACTGAATCGATACCCGGCTGCATTCATTACTCTCTGTCTGATTGGATATGTTCTCGTGCATTGAAACAACGGGTTGCGACCTGATGTGCAAAGTTGCGTTTTGTAAGTGATTATGATGCTAAGTTAGCTAAACCCTGAGATAAATATGTATCCAGCTTCCAAGTGGTGACGCACCCGTCATTTCGGGTTGAAGAATAATTGTGACATTAATAATGGCGTGAATTTTTGCGACAGTTTCTCGATTACCCCTTCCAACAGGTCGAACGTATTATCACCCACAACATACTTAATAGACCAAATTCAGCGATATGTTTGTGGCCGCAAGATGGAGATGGGTGGTTGATCCTAATACATGTGGGAGATGTGAGATTGAGACCCCTGACACGTCTTCTCTCGTGGGATAAATATCGAGTCGACAAAGTTGTGCTGTATACGAGTAACGTCGTGTGTAGTATTCACAGATATATTGAATATGCCGAATGTTCCGATCTTTAAAGCAGATGTTATCGATTTTCTTTAAAACGATGCATAATACGTGTCCTAATTATGCATGTTCGCAGCTTATTCAACTAATCGTTCCACTACAATATTTTTATAGGTAATATACGTTCATATATAATTTGCAACACATCATTTTTGGCGGAATACGTTTTATTATCACTGATTCACTGACCACATATAATGTCGTACAATGTTTCAAGACAGCTCACCGTGATACAAGAAATCATACCATGTAGTAAGTTACCGGCAATAGCTCAGGTAGGTAAGGAGTAATTACGTGTACAGTTTCTATGTTTTCATTCCTTGCCATGTTTCCAAGATCGCACTAAATTATAACCGCGCTATGAGGCGGGGAGAGAGAAATTTATATATATATTTATATATATATCGACGGGAGAACTATAACTGGTAAGGAGATTCAATGAGAAAGAGTCAATCACAGTCAAATGATAACGTTCGTTGACATCGCCTGACTGTCGTCTGCTGGCATTGTGGCGACACTTGACGGATAAGTGTGGCGAACCACATGAGCCACCTGGCGAGCACTGCCTCTACCGAGACCTGCATTTGACGCGTTTGTTCCAGCCTTTGTCCCAGCATTTGCACACGCCCCCGCGGTCACCTTCCACCTGGCACCAGCGCCATTTATTATTGCGCCAGACGTAAGCTCCGCACCCTCTGTTCCCTTTGCTTTTGCAACCATACGATTTCCACGCGGCGTAGCCTGAGTTCCAGAACCAGCAGTAACAACCACCCCAGCTACGAGAAGATCCTCGACTTTTCGACGGACCCTTCGCACCAGAGTGAGTAGGTGGTGGTGGAGGTTTCGAAGCTGCAACACATACGTCTTACTATTTGAAAAAAGCCGCTGTACATTATATATTGTGCTTTGACAACAATTTCAATTTAGATACAAAAGTTTGATTAATGAAATGAAATGTAAAATTAAAACGGATTTTTCAAAACATTTTACATTTCTACAATGTGGCAGTTGTAACATAGTTGTCATTATTAACGTATTGTTAACAAAACGTGTGTATGTGTGTGTATGTGTGTGTGTGTAGGTGTGTAGGTGTGTATATGTGTGTGTGTGTGTGTGTGTGTGTGTGTGTGTGTGTGTGTGTGTGTGTGTGTGTGTGTGTGTGTGTGTGTGTGTGTGTGTGTGTGTGTGTGTGTGTGTGTTTGTGTGTGTGTGTGTGTGTGTGTGTGTGTGTGTGTGTGTGTGTGTGTGTGTGTGTGTGTGTGTGTGTGTGTGTGTGTGTGTGTGTGTGTGTGTGTGTAGGTGTTTGTGTGTGTGTGTGTGTGTTTGTGTGTGATTGTGCGTGTATGTGTGTTTGTGTGTGTTTGTGTGTAGGTGTGTATGTGTGTGTGTGTGTGTGTGTGTGTGTGTGTGTGTGTGTGTGTGTAGGTGTGTGTGTGTGTGTGTGTGTGTGTGTGTGTGTGTGTGTGTGTGTGTGTGTGTGCGTATTTAAACAAATAAAACCTACAATACCTCTCATGGCACGAACGACATCAACTGTAAAGAAGGAAGCACATCTACGTTAGTGACTTGACATCCTGTCTTACTTACCCAGATAGAAATCAAAGTCAAAGATAAAAGGTGTAAACGAAAGTTATTATATAGCGCAGTATCCAGTCCTCAGGTCTGCTCAAAGCGCTTTACACTTTTCTCCCTGGCAGACCTGTTCAATCGAACACCATCTCCACTTTTCTTGGAAGCATTCAGCCATACTGCAATTAACGCGCGAAGACTATTCGTACACAAATATCCACCAATGTCATTAACCAGGTACTCATTCATATAGCTGAGTGAACTGACGCAATGTAGAGTAAACGAACTTGCCCATGGTTCGACACCGCCGCACAGGATTCGAAAGTAATGTGCTAATTACGACTGCACTATTTTCTGAGAGTATAATGTGAACAAAATCTAAACAAGTTAAAAGTGTACATTTCAATACAGCACCCGTAGACACTGATACAAATAGCAATTACATAATTAAAATACTCGACTCGATTAAGATACCAAATAACTAATTGGAGCACACGCACGTATGCATGGACCACACCCTACACACACACACACACACACACACACACACACACACACACACACACACACACACACACTCACCGGACATGTCTTCGCTGTCTTCATTCACTGACACGCTTGGTTCGTCCGCTTCTTCCTGTTGATCAGCCCCATAATTAATTACGTTCATTATTGAATGTATAACTGTGTGGTATGTACAATCTAAAAAACATGAATTTCTGCTAACGGCATTGAAACGAAAGTATAGTATCTTAACCAACAAACGTCTGTGCGTGTACGTATATCATGTATTATCAATTGTAAGACGTCTAACGCTAGATGGCGACATGGTACAAAACAACATTAATCGAGACGAGGGCCGGTGCCGACTTCTACGACAATCTGCTGTCGAGCCACCCAGACCTCGGCCGGGTGGGACACCAGTAACAACACTACGAAGAACGACTACTTTGTCGCCGTGTAGTGGTAGTATTCACTTATAATGAACGAAATGTTACGAGAAAAAACTTGAATTTAATGACAAATAGATAATAAGAATAACAATTTAACTTCGTTTTACATTCACAAAGCTAGTATTCTGTAAATATTTGTGAGATAGATTCCCTGTGATGCTTTCTAGACAATAATACGTTGTCTTCGATTGCGCTAATTATCATTAAGCAGTGTCCCTTCTGTCTACAGTCGCCCAGTAAACAACGTCAAAGGCGAGATCACCAGCAATAATAACGTGGACGCTTACTTCGTCACCTGCGTGAGCCGCTACAAACGACAACGCCAGGAAGAGCAAGATGACACTCGCACGCATTGTCTCTACACGGCAACTCTGTAAGAGAAAATAACTACAGTAGTTGAAACATACATAACTGTCATTCAACAGTACTTTTCAATGCTTGGAGAACAACTTTTAACATAATCGTCTTTTATTAAAAGCAAAACCCAAATCCACTTACCTGATTCTGCAACAAGAAGGACTTCGTTCAGATGTCGAGTCTTGCTCTGTCGGTGTTGAATCACATATACCCCCTCTTTATATAGCAACCAACCCTAGCTGTAATGCAGTGTCTACGTCATCCAGGCAGTCCTGGATCAAAACACCGAAAAAAACTTTTTTCAGAAGCAGACATGACCGTTGTCAAGTTGTCAAACAAATCACACATTACTTCAGCGTGAAAACGTGTTCTTGGTTACCTGAATGACTTTTTACCCCGAAGTTTCCACAAAATAATTGAACGTTTTTAGTTGAGTGTGTTCTTCATCATCATCTTGTCGTACGGAGAACGAGTCCCGTGAATGTCGCTCACAATATGCCCTGCACAGTTTCTTTTGTTCAGGGACCATTATTCTAATAGCAGACGCGCATAGTTATTGTGAGACATTCACCAGAAAGCACCAAAAAGACGTTGCATTCGTCTTATCGGAAACCTATTATCGGTTACAAGGAATGTCGTAATTGGCAACAGCAGAAAGTAAATGGTCATGTAAATGGGTCTAAGATCCAAATACTGTAGTGTAACAGCTGGGTTTCTTGCGACGTGTTTGGATGTAAGCTTGGGCATGTTCTATCACTCTACGTTCACGCAGCTTTAGGAATGAGTACCTTCCTTTACACAATGGTGGATATTTGTGTTCGAATAGTCTTCGCGCAGTAATTGCAGCGTGGCTGTATGCTTCCAAGAAAAATAGAGATGGTGTTCGATTGAACAGATTTGCCAGAGAGTAAAGTGTATAGCTCTTTGAGCAGTGCGATTGAAAATAAAGAATATGACGGGCCGAGATCCGTGAAGTATCAGGTAAATCATAATGTAATTTGTAAATCAACACGTTTATACGTCGCTGGTAGCTACTTTATGTGTGTAGCTTTTGCTTTTTAATTATGTTGTATATTACGTGGGTGAGGAAGAAGGCAAAATGGAGGGAAAGAGAGGAAGGGGAAGATCAAGGAGACGATGGGAGCAGGACATCAGCGACTGGTTGGAAGACGACATCGTGAGAGCAGGGAAACAAACGGCAGACAGAGCAGCGTATCGTGGGATCCTCTGGGCAGCTACGTCTCGCATAGATATGCTGAACTGAAGAAAAGAAAGAAGAGGAAGTACATTTACTTTACTTCGCTTTATTATTCACATTATGTGAATGCTAAATATAGTTTTGATTGAATTGAATTGATAAAATTGTGTAATCAAATATAGCTCTCGATGAGCACAATTTGCGTATCATTTAGTTATGTCATCATGCACCAGAAATATAATTAATTACTGAGCACTATGTATTCTCAGATAAACATGATGGTAGTTATTGTTCACTACCGATCTACTCTGGTGTGTGTGGTTTGTTTGTTTGTGTGTGTGTGTGTGTGTATGTGTGTGTGTGCGCGCGTGTGTGTGGGGGGTCTGCGAGCGTGCGTGCGTGCGTGCGTGCGTGCGTGTATCTATGTATTAGCGGCTGAGTCTTTCCATGCGCTTCACGAACATAATATATCTAACTACCGAGTTAACTAAAAACGCAGACACCAGGCACGAAGGATATATTTAACTTCTTTCTTGAAATGTTCTTTCTTCTCAAACTAACATAACGTATATAATTTTACTTAAACACCAGGTTGTCTTCTGTGTGGGGAGTATACTTCATCTTTTGCGTTGCAAAAACACAACCACGGTTTGCCGGCGGGACGCAATTCGTCATGTATTTTTTCACAAAACTGGTTCGCCTGAATTTGACACCGCTGCACTAGCGTGTTTGTTGTTGAGGTGATGCAGCCGCAAAGGTAAACTGATGTACATCAAATTAACGTATCAATCGATATCCGCGAATACGATACCACTCGAAACACAAGAAAAGGGAAAAGGTAAAGTTAAGTTACTATAAAGCATTATTACTCTTAGCCGGTGCATATTATATGGCTCGTCCATTATTTACTTTTGTATTTCGTACGCCAATCTTAACTATGCATTTCGCGTGGCAATGTTACATATGTATTTTGCGTGGTATCATCGGTGACTCACATTGTTCCTTTTCATGACATTAGCCAATCATTAAATGTGCAGTATAATGAAAACAACAGACCACTATGTTTTGGAAACGTTGTTGCTGTTTGAAGCCAACATGTCTAGTTGTCACTTCACTGTTGCATAACATTTTCAAGTAATTGACAAGTAATAATAATACTAAGGTGGCTTCTTTTGCGCCTAAGTCCTCGGAAAACAAGCTCAGAGGCGCATCAATACAAAAGGGTTAGTCAATATCAAAAATCGATAAGCCATATTAAAGTCGTCAACAGATGGATTGATACGCCAGGGAGCTAAGGGGGATACGCAAGTTTATAAAGGTACGTTTTTAATGACGGCGAAATTGTTTAATATGTTTAACTGATATTATACAATTAGGAATGAGCTGAATTATTATAATCTGACTATCGGGAACATACTAACATGCTTTATATCATAAGCGTAATGTATTGACTTCTCATTAATGATCTTCACCATCAATTGTAGATATGTCAGTATATTAAAGTATTAAGTTTAATGCAACGTCGGTGTGTTTCGCGGGGTATCGTTTAGTTTTAAACAAAATGTTGCTTCTTTGAATTTTCAATAATGCATATGTTAAATATCCATGGGAACTAACATTACACTGGGAAACATATGTGGAAGTTGAAGCTGGTTAATGTGAGCTCTTCTAAGGTCTGCTCTAGCAGGTATTCACTAACGACATAGCGAACCTTGGTGAACACTCAAGGAAATGGCTGAAAGAGTGCCTTGGGACATTCGATGCTATTGCGAAACCATCTTTTTCTATTTACTCCTAAATAACAACATTGTTTTACGCACAACATAGGGATGATTTGTGTTTGTCCGTGCGTGCGTGTGTGCGTGCGTACGTGCGTGCGTGCGAGCGTGCGCGTGTGTGGTCGATCACGAAAATCCACACATTGGTGATTTGATGGCTTTTAGGTGTTGTTTTAATGTTTTATTAATATGATGAAGATTTGAAAAAACAAACATTGGTAAATTAATAAATACATTCAGGCTATATGTGCCAGTGAGAGGTGTTTCGAGTTGTATTTCTCATTTATCGTCATACAACGCGAAGCACGAAAAAAATTCATCTTGCAACATGCCGTGTCTCAATGGTGTTAATCAGTTCGTATTTTTTGTGTTCTCTTGTGCATAGAAAACCTAAACGTTCATGTGAAATATCAATTCATCAGTACTAAAAGCAAAGTTTAATTGTCTTCTTGTTGATTGTGCTGATAGTTTTTGTTTGCCGTTTTTGTACGTCAAATGTCATACGGTGTGAACTTTGGTATTACCTACCACGTTAAAAGTTATACATTATACTTCTGTTTTGCACAAAATAATACTGGTATTTATGACAAAATAGAACAGGATGTTTTTCAAAGAAATTGGATTTGTTTTTGTGCTATTATCAATTGTATGGATATCGCTTATACTTCTATAATGAGATACCCAAAAATCGCTAATAACATATTTTGCGCTCTGCAAACAAGTTACTCCTAGTAAAACACAACGGAAAAACTCGTGGGGAGCACGATCGTTTATAGTATCCGCAGCAAAGATCTGGAATGCGCTTCCAAACAATGTTAGAGCTACTACAACAATCAACACCTTCAAAACCCACCTCTTTAAAATATATTTAGAATAAGACATGATCTGGACATGTGGATATTTCCTGGACATTGTATAATGCTGATCTTATACTATTTATTAATATAATTTTATTGTATTTATTATTTAGTAGATTACTTATAATATCGTAACATTTATTATTTATACTATATATAGATTTTTAGAAATGTTGTATTAACGAGTGTACATTACAATGATAACGATATTTTTTATGGATTTTATGATGTATAATTAATGATACTCATTTTATAATTTCAAGAATGTTGCTCTCAGTACTACATGTTCTCTCAGTACTACATGTTCTCTCAGTACTACATGCTCTCTCAGTACTACATGCTCTCTCAGTACTACATGTCCTCTCAGTACTACATGCTCTCACATTATTACATGCTCTCTCAGTACTATATGCTCTCGCAGTACTACATGCTCTCTCAGTACTACATACTCCGTCAGTACTACATGCTCTCTCAGTACTACATGCTCTCTCAGTACTACCTGTTCTTTCAGTACTACATGCTCCGTCAGTACTACATGCTCTCGCAGTACTACATGTTCTCTCAGTACTACATGCTCTCTCAGTACAATATGCTCTCTCAGTACTACATGCTCTCACAGTACTACATGCTTTCTCAGTACTACATGTTCTCTCAGTATTACACGCTCTCTCAGTACTACATGCTCTCTCTCTCAGTACTACATTCTCTCTCAGTACTACATGTTCCCTCAGTACTACATGCTCCGTCAGTACTACATGCTCTCTCAGTACTACTTGCTCTCTCAGTACTATATGCTCTCTCAGTACTACATGCTCTCGCAGTACTACATGGTCTCTCAGTAGAACTACATGCACTCTCAG
Organism: Paraescarpia echinospica; assembly: GCA_020002185.1. NCBI lineage: Eukaryota > Metazoa > Annelida > Polychaeta > Sabellida > Siboglinidae > Paraescarpia > Paraescarpia echinospica. The sequence continues at coordinate 49,849,401 of CM034533.1, read as the reverse complement.
TACTACATGTTCTTTCAGTACTACATGCTCTCATAGTACTACATGCTCTCTCAGTACTACATGCTCTCTTAGTACTACATGTTCTCTCAGTACTACATGCTCTCTCAGTACTACATGCTCTCTCAGTACTACATGCTCTCTTAATACTACATGTTCTCTCAGTACTATATCGTCTCTCAGTACTACATGTTCTCTCAGTAGTACTACATGCTCTCTCAATACTACATGCTCTCTCAGAATTACATGATCTCTCAGTACTACATGTTCTCTCATTAGTACTACATGCTCTATCAGTACTACATGCCTCTCAGTACTACATGCTCCCTCTGTACTACATGTTCTCTCAGTAGTACTACATGCTCTCTCAGTATTACATGCTCTCTCAGTACCACATGCTCTCTCAGTACTACATCCTCTCTCAGTACTATATCCTCTCTCAGTATTACATGTTCTCTCTCAGTACTACATGCTCTCTCAATACTACATGCTATTTTAATACTATATGTTCTCTCAGTACTACAAGCTCTTTCAGTAATACATGTTCTCTCGGTACTACATGCTCTCTCAGTACTACATGGTCTCTCAGTACTACATGCTATCTCAGTACTACATGCTCTCTCAGTACTACATGCTCTCTCAGTACTACATGCTCTCTCAGTACTATGTGCTCTCTCAGTATTACAAGGTCTCTCAGTACTACATACTCTCTCTCAGTATTACATGCTCTCTCAGTACTGCATGCTCTCTTAGTACTATATGTTCCCTCAATACTACAAGCTCTCTCAGTACTATATGCTCTCTCCGAACTACATGCTCTCTCAATACTATATGCTCTCTCAGTACTATATGCTCTCTCGGTATTACATGCTCTCTTAGTACTATATGCAATCTCAGTACTATATGCTGTCTCAGTATTACATGCTCTCTTAGTACTACATGCTCTCTCAGTACTACATGCTCTCTCAGTACTACATGCTCTCTCAGTACTATATGCTCTCTCAGTATTACATGCTCTCTCAGTACTACATGCTCTCTCAGTACTATATGCTCTCTCAGTATTACATGCTCTCTCAGTACTACATGCTCTCTCAGTATTATATGCTCCCTCAGTACTACATGCTCTCTCAGTACTATATGATCTATCAGTATTACATGCTCTCTCAGTATTACATGCTCTCTCAGTACTACATGCTCTCTCAGTACTATATGCTCTCTCAGTATTACATGCTCTCTCAGTATTACATGCTCTCTCAGTACTGTATGCTCTCTCAGTATTACATGCTCTCTCAGTATTACATGCTCTCTCAGTACTACATGCTCTCTCAGTACTACATGCTCTCATAGTACTACATGCTCTCTCAATACTACATGCTCTCTTAGTACTTTATGTTCTCTCAGTACTACATGCTCTCTCAGTACTACATGGTCTCTCAATACTACATGCTATCTCAGTACTACATGCTCTCTCAGTACTACATGCTCTCTTAGTACTATATGTTCTCTCAGTACTAAAAGCTTTCTCAGTACTACATGCTCTCTCAGTACTACATGGTCTCTCAGTACTACATGCTATCTCAGTACTACATGATCTATCAGTAGTACTACATGCTCTCTCAGTACTATATGCTCTCTCAGTATTACATGCTCTCTTAGTACTATATGCTCTCTCAGTACTACACGCTCTCTCATTATTACATACTCTCTCAGTACTACATGCTTTCTCAGTACTATATGCTCTCTAAGTATTACATGCTGTCTCAGTATTACATGCTTTCTCGGTACTACATGCTCTCTCAGTAATATATGCTCTCTCGGTATTACATGCTCTCTCAGTATTACATGCTCTCTCAGTACTACATGCTCTCTTAGTACTACATGTTCTCTCAGTACTGCATGCTCTCTCAGCACTACATTTTCTCTCTCAGTACTACATGTTCTCTCAGTACTATATGCTCTCTCTCAGTACTACGTGATCTCTCAGTACTACATGCCTTGTAGAACCCCAAATTAAGGAATTGAATGAATTGACTACTATTTTGTTGGAACTGAATGCGCAGTTAAAAGTAATACTAGAGTGGATCTCTGCACAGTGGATCCATGCACACTGCGGAATCAGAGGAAACGAAACACTTGACAGACTTGCAAAACAAAAGGTAACTGGAACAAAACAGGTGTGTCATACAGTGATGAAATGATTACCACCAAGACACTGACAGAGAGAAAATGGCGCCAACAGCACACCAAGAACACAAGACTGACAGATACTACCATCTCAGCAGAGCTGATTCTGTTCAGACTCCGAAGAGGGCACAACAGAATGAAAGCACATTTCTACAGCAAAATGAAGATCATCCTGTCCGATATGTGCTCCTGTGAAAACGCCCCGATGACCAGTGAGCACCTACTCGAACACTGTCCCGCACAAGATATATGGCGATCTCGAGGCACTGAGGTGGACAAAAGTGTGATGGCGACAGGCGTTCCTATGTAGGTGATCGATGAAAGAGAAGAATGAGAAGGTCATATTCGTATTGCCCGCTGAAAGCTCTTTACTCTTAACTCCCTCACATATCTGTTCCATCGAACGCCATATCGACTTCTCTGGAAAGTTTTCAGCCACGCTGCAATTAATGCGCAAAAACTATTCGTACACAAATATACACTACTGTCTATAGCCTAGTACTCATTCAGTGAATTGGAGCAACGTAGAATGGACGAACTAACGCAATGTTCAAAATGTCAGCAAGAAGATTCTCACACTCACACACATTTCACACACACAAACGCACACCCACACACCCACACATACACACACCCACACACCCACACATACACACACCCACACATACACACATAGACACGCGCACACACGCGCACGCACACGCACGCACACGTACACACTCACACACAAACACACAAACACACACGCACACACACTGCACACCCCACACCCCACACCGCACACCGCACACCGCACACCGCACACCGCACACCGCACACCACACACCGCACACTGGACACAGCACACCGCACACACACGCACACACACACACACACACACACACACACACACACCGACACACGCACACACCCACACACACACACATACATACACCGCGCCCACACACACACACACCCACACACGCACACACACACACACAACACACACACACACACACACACACACACACACACACATACATACACACACAAAATATGATTCTTATAATATTTGTTCTACTAACAATATGTCAGTCAAGATTATCACGTTACTAAGGCCACCCTATATTGTTCACTTATGTACAAGAGGAACCTTTTTGAAAAATCATTTTAATTTTACACCGTGACAGTCTCAAGCAACTAAATGTTTATTATGTACGAACTAAATGTTGATCATGGACGTACACGCCTAATCTTCACGGCGTATCTAAATGCAAGCATCTTTCAAAGTGGCGATAAACTAGTCTAAAATAACGTTTCATTATTCATATCAAACTATAAAATTTCTTTTTAAATCATCCATGTTGCATACTGGCACTTTTTGCTTAAAATTATATTTACTGTGATTGGGCAAATGTTTTAATTGATACACTTCTTCTCGCCCATACATGGTTTGTAATTGTATATTTTGCATATATTGTCTTAAAACACTACGCCACCGCGCTCAGCGCTTCGAGTAGACGAATAACTTGATGGTATACATGTATGTGTGAGGTATGACGTGCGTGAGGTCGACGTATGAGGTGTGACGTGTGTGATGTGTGTGAGGTGTGACGTGTGTGAGGTGTGACGTGTGTGAGGTGTGACGTGTGTGAGGTGTGACGTGTGTGAGGTGTGATGTGTGTGAAGTGTGACGTATGTGGGGTGCGACGTGTCTGCAATTTGACGTATGTGAGGTATGACGTGAGATGTATGAGAACGCAATATCCGGCTGCATTCATTACTCTCTGTCTGATTGGAGATGCTCTCGTGCATTGAAACAACGGGTTGCGACCTGATGTGCAAAGTTGCGTTTCGTAAGTGATTATGATGCTAAGTTAGCTAAACCCTGAGAGAAATATGTATCCAGCTTCCAAGCGGTGACGCACCCGTCACTTCGGTTGAAGAATAATTGTGACATTAATAATGGAGTGATTTTTTGCGACAGTTTCTCGATTACCTTTTCCGACAGGTCGAATATATTATCACCCACAACGGACTTAATAGAAAAAATTCAGCGATCTGTTTGTGGCCGCAAGATGGAGAGGGGTGGTTGATCCTAATACATATGGGAGATGTGAGGTTGAGACCCCTGACACGTCTTCTCTCGTGAGGTAAATATCGAGTCGACAAAGTTGTGCTGTATACGAGTAACGTCGTGTGTAGTATTCATGTATATATATATATATTGAATATGTCCAATGTTCCGATCTTTAAAGCAGATGTTATCGATTTTCTTTAAAAACGATGCATAATACGTGTCCTAGTTATGCATGTTCGCAGCTTATTCAACTAATCTTTCCACTACAATATTTTTTATAGTAATATACGTTCATATATAATTTGCAACACATCATTTTTGGCGGAATACGTTTTATTATCACTGATTCACTGACACCATATGTCGTACAATGTTTCAAGACAGCTCACCGTGGTTACAAGAAATCATACCATGTAGCAAGTTACCGGCTATAGCTCAGGTAGGTAAGGAGTAATTACGTGTACAGTTTCTATGTTTCCATTCCATGTCATGTTTCCAAGATCGCACTAAATTATAACCGCGCTATGAGGCGGGGAGAGAGAAATATATATATATATATCGACGGGAGAACTATAACTGGTAAGGAGATTCAATGACAAAGAGTCAATTACAGTCAAGTGATAACGTTCGTTGACACCGCCTGGCAGTCGTCTGCTGGCTTTGTGGCGACACTTGACGGATAAGTGTGGCGAACCACATGAGCCACCTGGCGAGCACTGCCTCTACCGAGACCTGCATTTGACGCGTTTGTTCCAGCCTTTGTCCCAGCATTTGCACACGCCCCCGCGGTCACCTTCCACCTGGCACCAGCGCCATTTATTATTGCGCCAGACGTAAGCTCCGCACCCTCTGTTCCCTTTGCTTTTGCAACCATACGATGTCCACTTGGCGTAGCCATAGCCCCAGTACCAGCAGTAACAACGACCCCAGCGACGAGAAGATCCTCGACTTTTCGACGGACCCTTCGCACCAGAGTGAGTGTGTGGTGGTGCAGGTTTCGAAGCTGCAACACACACGTCTTACAGTTTGAGAAAAAACACGCTGTACATAAATATTGTGCTTTGAAAACAATTTGAATTTAGATACAAAAGTTTGATTAATGAACTGTAATGTAAAATTAAAACGGATTTTTCAAAAGATTTTACATTTCTGCAATGTGGCAGTTGTACCATGGTTATCGTTATTAACGTATTATTAGAAAAAATTGTATTTGTGTGTGTGTGTGTGTGTGTGTGTTTGTGTATTTTTGTGTGTAGGTGTGTGTGTGTGTGTGTGTGTGTGTGTGTGTGTGTGTGTGTGTGTGTGTGTGTGTGTGTGTGTGTGTGTGTGTGTGTGTGTGTGTGTGTGTGTAGTGTGTGTGTGTGTGTGTGTGTGTGTGTGTGTGTGTGTGTGTGTGTGTGTGTGTGTGTGTGTGTGTGTGTGTGTGTGTGTGTGTGTGTGTGTGTGTGTGTGTGTGTGTGTGTGTGTGTGTGTGTGTGTGTGTGTGTGTGTGTGTGTGTGTGTGTGTGTGTGTGTGTGTGTGTGTGTGTGTGTGTGTGTGTGTGTGTGGCGTATTTAAACAAATAAAACCGTACAATACCTCTCATGGCACGAACGACATCAACTGTAAAGAAGGAAGCACATCTACGTTAGTGACTTGACATCCTGTCTTACTTACCCAGATAGAAATCAAAGTCAAAGATAAAAGGTGTAAACGAAAGTTATTATATAGCGCAGTATCCAGTCCTCAGGTCTGCTCAAAGCGCTTTACACTTTTCTCCCTGGCAGACCTGTTCAATCGAACACCATCTCCACTTTTCTTGGAAGCATTCAGCCATACTGCAATTAACGCGCGAAGACTATTCGTACACAAATATCCACCAATGTCATTAACCAGGTACTCATTCATATAGCTGAGTGAACTGACGCAATGTAGAGTAAACGAACTTGCCCATGGTTCGACACCGCCGCACAGGATTCGAAAGTAATGTGCTAATTACGACTGCACTATTTTCTGAGAGTATAATGTGAACAAAATCTAAAAAAGTTAAAAGTGTACATTTCAATACAGCACCCGTAGACACTGATACAAATAGCAATTACATAATTAAAATACTCGACTCGATTAAGATACCAAATAACTAATTGGAGCACACGCACGTATGCATGGACCACACCCTACACACACACACACACACACACACACACACACACACACACACACACACACACACTCACCGGACATGTCTTCGCTGTCTTCATTCACTGACACGCTTGGTTCGTCCGCTTCTTCCTGTTGATCAGCCCCATAATTAATTACGTTCATTATTGAATGTATAACTGTGTGGTATGTACAATCTAAAAAACATGAATTTCTGCTAACGGCATTGAAACGAAAGTATAGTATCTTAACCAACAAACGTCTGTGCGTGTACGTATATCATGTATTATCAATTGTAAGACGTCTAACGCTAGATGGCGACATGGTACAAAACAACATTAATCGAGACGAGGGCCGGTGCCGACTTCTACGACAATCTGCTGTCGAGCCACCCAGACCTCGGCCGGATGGGACACCAGTAACAACACTACGAAGAACGACTACTTTGTCGCCGTGTAGTGGTAGTATTCACTCATAATGAACGAAATGTTACGAGAAAAAACTTGAATTTAATGACAAATAGATAATAAGAATAACAATTTAACTTCGTTTTACATTCACAAAGCTAGTATTCTGTAAATATTTGTGAGATAGATTCCCTGTGATGCTTTCTAGACAATAATACGTTGTCTTCGATTGCGCTAATTATCATTAAGCAGTGTCCCTTCTGTCTACAGTCGCCCAGTAAACAACGTCAAAGGCGAGATCACCAGCAATAATAACGTGGACGCTTACTTCGTCACCTGCGTGAGCCGCTACAAACGACAACGCCAGGAAGAGCAAGATGACACTCGCACGCATTGTCTCTACACGGCAACTCTGTAAGAGAAAATAACTACAGTAGTTGAAACATACATAACTGTCATTCAACAGTACTTTTCAATGCTTGGAGAACAACTTTTAACATAATCGTCTTTTATTAAAAGCAAAACCCAAATCCACTTACCTGATTCTGCAACAAGAAGGACTTCGTTCAGATGTCGAGTCTTGCTCTGTCGGTGTTGAATCACATATACCCCCTCTTTATATAGCAACCAACCCTAGCTGTAATGCAGTGTCTACGTCATCCAGGCAGTCCTGGATCAAAACACCGAAAAAAACTTTTTTCAGAAGCAGACATGACCGTTGTCAAGTTGTCAAACAAATCACACATTACTTCAGCGTGAAAACGTGTTCTTGGTTACCTGAATGACTTTTTACCCCGAAGTTTCCACAAAATAATTGAACGTTTTTAGTTGAGTGTGTTCTTCATCATCATCTTGTCGTACGGAGAACGAGTCCCGTGAATGTCGCTCACAATATGCCCTGCACAGTTTCTTTTGTTCAGGGACCATTATTCTAATAGCAGACGCGCATAGTTATTGTGAGACATTCACCAGAAAGCACCAAAAAGACGTTGCATTCGTCTTATCGGAAACCTATTATCGGTTACAAGGAATGTCGTAATTGGCAACAGCAGAAAGTAAATGGTCATGTAAATGGGTCTAAGATCCAAATACTGTAGTGTAACAGCTGGGTTTCTTGCGACGTGTTTGGATGTAAGCTTGGGCATGTTCTATCACTCTACGTTCACGCAGCTTTAGGAATGAGTACCTTCCTTTACACAATGGTGGATATTTGTGTTCGAATAGTCTTCGCGCAGTAATTGCAGCGTGGCTGTATGCTTCCAAGAAAAATAGAGATGGTGTTCGATTGAACAGATTTGCCAGAGAGTAAAGTGTATAGCTCTTTGAGCAGTGCGATTGAAAATAAAGAATATGACGGGCCGAGATCCGTGAAGTATCAGGTAAATCATAATGTAATTTGTAAATCAACACGTTTATACGTCGCTGGTAGCTACTTTATGTGTGTAGCTTTTGCTTTTTAATTATGTTGTATATTACGTGGGTGAGGAAGAAGGCAAAATGGAGGGAAAGAGAGGAAGGGGAAGATCAAGGAGACGATGGGAGCAGGACATCAGCGACTGGTTGGAAGACGACATCGTGAGAGCAGGGAAACAAACGGCAGACAGAGCAGCGTATCGTGGGATCCTCTGGGCAGCTACGTCTCGCATAGATATGCTGAACTGAAGAAAAGAAAGAAGAGGAAGTACATTTACTTTACTTCGCTTTATTATTCACATTATGTGAATGCTAAATATAGTTTTGATTGAATTGAATTGATAAAATTGTGTAATCAAATATAGCTCTCGATGAGCACAATTTGCGTATCATTTAGTTATGTCATCATGCACCAGAAATATAATTAATTACTGAGCACTATGTATTCTCAGATAAACATGATGGTAGTTATTGTTCACTACCGATCTACTCTGGTGTGTGTGGTTTGTTTGTTTGTGTGTGTGTGTGTGTGTATGTGTGTGTGTGCGCGCGTGTGTGTGGGGGGTCTGCGAGCGTGCGTGCGTGCGTGCGTGCGTGCGTGTATCTATGTATTAGCGGCTGAGTCTTTCCATGCGCTTCACGAACATAATATATCTAACTACCGAGTTAACTAAAAACGCAGACACCAGGCACGAAGGATATATTTAACTTCTTTCTTGAAATGTTCTTTCTTCTCAAACTAACATAACGTATATAATTTAACTTAAACACCAGGTTGTCTTCTCTGTGGGGAGTATACTTCACATTTTGCGTTGCAAAAACACAACCACGGTTTGTCGGCGGGACGCAATTCGTCATGTATTTTTTCACAAAACTGGTTCGCCTGAATTTGACACCGCTGCACTAGCGTGTTTGTTGTTGAGGTGATGCAGCCGCAAAGGTAACCTGATGTACATCAAATTAACGTATCAATCGATATCCGCGAATGCGATACCACTCGAAACACAAGAAAAGGGAAAAGGTAAAGGTAAGTTACTATAGAGCATTATTACTCTTACCCGGTGCACATTATATGGCTCGTCCATTATTTACTTTTGCATTTCGTACGCCAATCTTAACTATGCATTTCGCATGGCAATGTTACATATGTATTTTGCGTGGTATCATCGGTGACTCACATTGTTCCTTTTCATGGCATTAGCCAATCACTAAATGTGCAGTATAATGAAAACAACAGACCACTATGTTTTGGAAACGTTGTTGCTGTTTGAAGCCAACATGTCTAGTTGTCACTTCACTGTTGCATAATATTTTCAAGTAATTGACAAGTAATAATAATACTAAGGTGGCTTCTTTTGCGCCTAAGTCCTCGGAAAACAACATTGTTTTACGCACAACATAGGGATGATTTGTGTTTGTCCGTGCGTGCGTACGTGTGTGCGTGTGTGCGTGCGTGCGTGCGTGCGTGCGTGCGTGCGTGCGTGCGTGCGTGCGTGCGTGCGTGCGCGTGTGTGGTCGATCACGAAAATCCACACATTGGTGATTTGATGGCTTTTAGGTGTTGTTTTAATGTTTTATTAATATGATGAAGATTTGAAAAAACAAACATTGGTAAATTAATAAATACATTCAGGCTATATGTGCCAGTGAGAGGTGTTTCGAGTTGTATTTCTCATTTATCGTCATACAACGCGAAGCACGAAAAAAATTCATCTTGCAACATGCCGTGTCTCAATGGTGTTAATCAGTTCGTATTTTTGTGTTCTCTTGTGCATAGAAAACCTAAACGCTCATGTGAAATATCAATTCATCAGTAGTAAAAGCAAAGTTTAATTGTCTTCTTGTTGATTGTGCTGATAGTTTTTGTTTGCCGTTTTTGTACGTCAAATGTCATACGGTGTGAACTTTGGTATTACCTACCACGTTAAAAGTTATACATTATACTTCTGTTTTGCACAAAATAATACTGGTATTTATGACAAAATAGAACAGGATGTTTTTCAAAGAAATTGGATTTGTTTTTGTGCTATTATCAATTGTATGGATATCGCTTATACTTCTATAATGAGATACCCAAAAATCGCTAATAACATATTTTGCGCTCTGCAAACAAGTTACTCCTAGTAAAACACAACGGAAAAACTCGTGGGGAGCACGATCGTTTACAGTATCCGCAGCAAAGATCTGGAATGCGCTTCCAAACAATGTTAGAGCTACTACAACAATCAACACCTTCCAAACAATGTTAGAGCTACTACAACAATCAACACCTTCAAAACAATGTTAGAGCTACTACAACAATCAACACCTTCCAAACAATGTTAGAGCTACTACAACAATCAACACCTTCAAAACAATGTTAGAGCTACTACAACAATCAACACCTTCCAAACAATGGTAGAGCTACTACAACAATCAACACCTTCAAAACAATGTTACAGCTACTACAACAATCAACACCTTCCAAACAATGTTAGAGCTACTACAACAATCAACACCTTCAAAACCCACCTCTTTAAAATATATTTAGAATAAGACATGATCTGGACATGTGGACATTTCCTGGACATTGTATAATGCTGATCTTATACTATTTATGAATATAATTTTATTGTATTTATTATTTAGTAGATTACTTATAATATCGTAAAATTTATTATTTATACTATATATAGATTTTTAGAAATGTTGTATTAACGAGTGTACATTACAATGATAACGATATTTTTTATGGATTTTATGATGTATAATTAATGATACTCATTTTATAATTTCAAGAATGTTGCTCTCAGTACTACATGTTCTCTCAGTACTACATGTTCTCTCAGTACTACATGCTCTCTCAGTACTACATGCTCTCTCAGTACTACATGTCCTCTCAGTACTACATGCTCTCACATTATTACATGCTCTCTCAGTACTATATGCTCTCGCAGTACTACATGCTCTCTCAGTACTACATACTCCGTCAGTACTACATGATCTCTCAGTACTACATGCTCTCTCAGTACTACATGTTCTCTCAGTACTACATGCTCCGTCAGTACTACATGCTCTCGCAGTACTACATGTTCTCTCAGTACTACATGCTCTCTCAGTACAATATGCTCTCTCAGTACTACATGCTCTCACAGTATTACATGCTTTCTCAGTACTACATGTTCTCTCAGTATTACACGCTCTCTCAGTACTACATGCTCTCTCTCTCAGTACTACATTCTCTCTCAGTACTACATGTTCTCTCAGTACTACATGCTCCGTCAGTACTACATGCTCTCTCAGTACTACTTGCTCTCTCAGTACTACTTGCTCTCTCAGTACTACATGCTCTCGCAGTACTACATGTTCTCTCAGTAGAACTACATGCACTCTCAGTACTACATGCTCTCTCAGTACTACATGTTCTTTCAGTACTACATGCTCTCACAGTACTACATGCTCTCTCAGTACTACATGTCTCTTAGTACTACATGTTCTCTCAGTACTACATGCTCTCTCAGTACTACATGCTCTCTCAGTACTACATGCTCTCTTAATACTACATGTTCTCTCAGTACTACATCCTCTCTCAGTATTACATGTTCTCTCAGTAGTACTACATGCTCTCTCAATACTACATGCTCTCTCAGAATTACATGATCTCTCAGTACTACATGTTCTCTCAGTAGTACTACATGCTCTCTCAGTACTACATGCTCTCTCAGTACTACATGCTCCCTCTGTACTACATGTTCTCTCAGTAGTACTACATGCTCTCTCAGTATTACATGCTCTCTCAGTACTACATGCTCTCTCAGTACTACATCCTCTCTCAGTACTATATCCTCTCTCAGTATTACATGCTCTCTCAGTACTACATGCTCTCTTAGTACTACATGTTCTCTCAGTACTGCATGCTCTCTCAGCACTACATGTTCTCTCTCAGTACTACATGCTCTCTCAGTTCTACATGCTCTCTCAGTACTACATGCTCTCTTAATACTACATGCTCTCATAGTACTACATGCTCTCTCAGTACTATATGTTCTCTCAGTACTACATGTTCTCTCAGTACTACATGCTCTCTCTCAGTACTACGTGCTCTCTCAGTACTACATGCCTTGTAGAACCCCAAATTAAGGAATTGAATGAATTGACTACTATTTTGTTGGAACTGAATGCGCAGTTAAAAGTAATACTAGAGTGGATCTCTGCACAGTGGATCCATGCACACTGCGGAATCAGAGGAAACGAAACACTTGACAGACTTGCAAAACAAAAGGTAACTGGAACAAAACAGGTGTGTCATACAGTGATGAAATGACTACCACCAAGACCCTGACAGAGAGAAAATGGCGCCAACAGCACACCAAGAACACAAGACTGACAGATACTACCATCTCAGCAGAGCTGAACTGGTTCTGTTCAGACTCCGAAGAGGGCACAACAGAATGAAAGCACATTTCTACAGCAAAATGAAGATCATCCTGTCCGATATGTGCTCCTGTGAAAACGCCCCGATGACCAGTGAGCACCTATTCGAACACTGTTCCGTACAAGATATATGGCGATCTCGAGGCACTGAGGTGGACAAAAGTGTGAAGGCGACAGGCGTTCCTATGTAGGTGATCGATGAAAGAGAAGAATGAGAAGGTCATATTCGTATTGCCCGCTGAAAGCTCTTTACACTTAACTCCCTCACATATCTGTTCCATCGAACGCCATATCGACTTCTCTGGAAAGTTTTCAGCCACGCTGCAATTAATGCGCAAAAACTATTCGTACACAAATATACACTACTGTCTATAGCCTAGTACTCATTCAGTGAATTGGAGCAACGTAGAATGGACGAACTAACGCAATGTTCAAAATGTCAGCAAGAAGATTCTCACACTCACACACATTTCACACACACAAACGCACACCCACACACCCACACATACACACACCCACACACCCACACATACACACACCCACACATACACACATAGACACGCGCACACACGCGCACGCACACGCACGCACACGTACACACTCACACACAAACACACAAACACACACGCACACACACTGCACACCCCACACCCCACACCGTACACCGCACACAGCACACCGCACACAGCACACCGCACACCGCACACCGCACACAGGACACAGCACACCGCACACACACGCACGCACGCACGCACGCACGCACACACACACACACCGACACACGCACACACCCACACACACACACATACATACACCGCGCCCACACACACACACACCGACACACGCACTCACACACACACAACACACACACACACACACACACACACACACACACACATACATACACACACAAAATATGATTCTTATAATATTTGTTCTACTAACAATATGTCAGTCAAGATTATCACGTTACTAAGGCCACCCTATATTGTTCACTTATGTACAAGAGGAACCTTTTTGAAAAATCAGTTTAATTTTACACCGTGACAGTCTCAAGCATTAACTAAATGTTTATTATGTACGAACTAAATGTTGATCATGGACGTACACGCCTAATCTTCACGGCGTATCTAAATGCAAGCATCTTTCAAAGTGGCGATAAGCTAGTCTAAAATAACATTTCATTATTCATATCAAACTATAAAATTTCTTTTTAAATCATCCATGTTGCATACTGGCACTGTTTGCTTGAAATTATATTTACTGTGATGGGGCAAATGTTTTAATTGATACACTTCTTCTCGTCCATACATGGTTTGTAATTGTATATTTTGCATATCTTGTCTTAAAACACTACGCCACCGCGCTCAGCGCTTCGAGTAGACGAATAACTTGATGGTATACATGTATGTGTGAGGTATGACGTGCGTGAGGTCGACGTATGAGGTGTGACGTGTGTGATGTGTGTGAGGTGTGACGTGTGTGAGGTGTGATGTGTGTGAAGTGTGACGTATGTGGGGTGCGACGTGTCTGCAATTTGACGTATGTGAGGTATGACGTGAGATGTATGAGAACGCAATATCTTTCTTTCTTTCTCATGGAAGTTACCTTCCTGTGCGTTTTGTCGGTACATTTTCAAAGCCAGCATTGCCGAGCTTTAAGATAACGATTACTGAATCGATACCCGGCTGCATTCATTACTCTCTGTCTGATTGGAGATGCTCTCGTGCATTGAAACAACGGGTTGCGACCTGATGTGCAAAGTTGCGTTTCGTAAGTGATTATGATGCTAAGTTAGCTAAACCCTGAGAGAAATATGTATCCAGCTTCCAAGCGGTGACACACCCGTCACTTCGGTTGAAGAATAATTGTGACATTAATAATGCCATCCAAGAAGCTTGATGGTGTAGCATATGTACAAAGACACTATGTAGACTGGACACGGGTGGAAAAATCCAAAATATCAGAGGATTTTTCACTAAGCTCATAAGGAAAATTCAGCATTAAACAGAATCTTTTTAAACTGGAGCTTTTTCAAAATTACAAATAACTGCTGCTGTATTATTGAGGACACTATTTCTGTTATACACCAGTGAAAGAGCACCAGTAGTACATCCTGGTGCTGATAGTTTTCAATATAAATGTTCACTGTTAAGGTGCAAAATTGGTTTTAAAGAGCAAAATATGGATTATGAGCTGGTAGGAATATTAGTGAAATGGTACCCAGATGCATACACACTTTGGTCTTGAATATGGTCATAAGTAACTTGACGTTACTGATAGTGTTGCACTGATCTGTCTGTGACTGTCTAAGTCATGTCTCTGATGTTACAGCAGCTGTTGAATGTCACCAAATGGATTTTGCGACAGTTTCTCGATTACTTTTTCCGACAGGTCGAATATATTATCACCCACAACGGACTTAATAGACAAAATCCAGCTATCTGTTTGTCGCCGCAAGATGGAGATGGGCGGTTGATCCTAATACATATGGGAGATGTGAGGTTGAGACCCCTGACACGTCTTCTCTCGTGAGGTAAATATCGAGTCGACAAAGTTGTGCTGTATACGAGTAACGTCGTGTGTAGTATTCATATATATATATATATTGAATATGCCCAATGTTCCGATCTTTAAAGCAGATGTTATCGATTTTCTTTAAAAACGATGCATAATACGTGTCCTAGTTATGCATGTTCGCAGCTTATTCAACTAATCGTTCCACTACAATATTTTTTATAGTAATATACGTTCATATATAATTTGCAACACATCATTTTTGGCGGAATACGTTTTATTATCACTGATTCACTGACAACATATGTCGTACAATGTTTCAAGACAGCTCACCGTGGTACAAGAAATCATACCATGTAGCAAGTTACCGGCTATAGCTCAGGTAGGTAAGGAGTAATTACGTGTACAGTTTATATGTTTCCATTCCATGTCATGTTTCTAAGATCGCACTAAATTATAACCGCGCTATGAGGCGGGTGAGAGATATTTCGATTGGAGAACTATATCTGGTAAGGAGATTCAATGAGAAAGAGTCAATTACTGTCAAGTGATAACTTTCGTTGACATCGCCTGGCTGTCGTCTGATGGCATTGTGGCGACACTTGACGGTTAATTGTGGCGAACCTCATGAGCCACGTGGCGAGCACTGCCTCTACAGAGACCTGCATTTGACACGTTTGTTCCAGCCTTTGTCCTAGCATTTGCACACGCCCCAGCGGTCACTTTCCACCTGGCACCAGCGCCATTTATTATTGCGCCAGACGTAAGCTCCGCACCCTCTGTTCCCTTTGCTTTTGCAACCATACGATGTCCACTTGGCGTAGCCATAGTCCTAGTAGCAGCAGTAACAACCACCCCAGCTACGAGAAGATCCTCGACTTTTCGACGGACCCTTCGCACCAGAGTGAGTAGGTGGTGGTGCAGGTTTCGAAGCTGCAACACACACGTCTTACCGGAGAAAAAACACGCTGTACATAAATATTGTGCTTTGAAAACAATTTGAAATTAGATACAAAAGTTTGATTAATGAACTGTAATGTAAAATTAAAACCGATTTTTCAAAAGATTTTACATTTCTGCAATGTGGCTGTTGTACCATGGTTATCGTTATTAACGTATTGTTAGAAAAAATAGTATTTGTGTGTGTGTGTGTGTGTGTGTGTGTGTGTGTGTGTGTGTGTGTGTGTGTGTGTGCGTGTATGTGTGGGTATGTAGGCGTGTGTGCGTGGGTGTGTGAGTGTGTGTGTGTGTGTAGGTGTGTGCGTGTGTATGTGTGTATGTGAGTAGGGGTGTGTGCAGGTATGTAGATATGTTTGTGTGTGTGTGTGTGTGTGTGAGTGTGTGTGTGTGTGTGTGTGTGTGTGTGTGTGTGTGTGTGTGTGTGTGTGTGTGTGTGTGTGTGTGTGTGTGTGTGTGTGTGTGTGTGTGTGTGTGTGTGTGTGTGTGTGTGTGGTGTGGTGTGGTGTGGTGTGGTGTGGTGTATTTAAACAAGTAAAAACCATACAATACCTCTCATGGCACGAACGACATCAACTGTAAAGAAGGAAGCACATCTAAGTTAGTGATTTGACATAGTGTCTTATTTGCCCAGATAGAAATCAAAGTAAAATGTGAAAAGTAAAGGTAAGTTCTTCGTTCTCCAGTCCTCAGGACTGTTCAAAGCGCTTTACACTGTTTCCCCTGGCAGACCTGTTCAATCGAACACCATCTCGACTTCTCTGGGAAGCATTCAGCCATGCTAAATTTAACGCGCGAAGACTATTCATACACAAATATCCACCACTGTCAATAGCCAGGTACTCATTCATACAGTTGAGTGAACTGAACCAAAGTAGAGTAAACTAACTTGTCCAAGGTTCGACACCACCGCACAGGATTCGAAAGTAATGTGCTAATTACGAGTGCACTATTTTCTGACAGTGTAAAGTGAAAAAAATAAAAAAAAGTTAAAAGTGTACATTTCAATAAGCACCGTAGACATTGATACAAATAGCAATTACATAATTAAAATACTCGACTCGATTAAGATACCAAATAACTAATTGGAGCACACGCACGTATGCATAGAGCACACCCTACACACACACACACACACACACACACACACACACACACACACACACACACACTCACCGGACGCTTGGTTCGTCCGCGTCTTCCTGTTTATCAGCCCCATAATTAATTACGTTCACTATTGAAAGTATAACTGTGTGGTACGTATAATCTAAAAAACATTAATTCCTGAGACGAAAGTACAATATCTTAACCAACACATTTTTTTTAGCATATATCTGTGCGTGTGCGTATGTCATGTATTATCAATTGTAAGACGACTAACGCTAGATGGCGACATGGTACAAAACAACATTAATCGAGACGAGGGCCGGTGCCGACTTTCACATATCTACGACCATTTCCTATCGAGCCACCAAAACCGCGGCCGGAGGACACCATTACGCAGGACTACCGTGTTGCCATGTTGTGGTAGTCGTCTGAAGAAGTTCACTCATAACCAACGAAACATTACGAGAAAAAACTTGAATTGAATGAGTAAATTTGATGAAAAATACATAATAAGAATAACGATTTAACTTCTTTTTACATTCGCAAAGGGAGTATTCTGTAGATATGTGTGACAGGGATTCCCTGTGATGCTTTCTAGACAATAATACGTTGACCTCGATTACACTAATTATTATGAAGCAGTGTCTCTTTTGTCTACATTCGCTCATTACACAACTTCAAAGGCGACATCACCAGCAATATTAACGTGGACACTTACTTCGTCACCTGCGTGAGCCGCTACAAACGACAACGCTAGGAACAGCAAGAGGACACTCGCACGCATTGTCTCTACACGGCAACTCTGTAAGAGACAATAACTAGAGTAGTTGATACAGACATAACTGTCATCCAACGCACTTTTCAATGCTTGGAGAACAACTTTTAACATAATCTTCTTTTATAAAAATCAAACGCCAAACCCACTTACCTGATTCTTCAACAAGAAGGTCTTCGTTCAGATGTCGAGTCTTGCTCTGTCGGTGTTCAACCACATAAACCCCTCTTTATATAGCAACCAACCCTAGCTGTCATGCAGTGTCTACGTCATCCAGGCAGTCCTGGATCAAAACACTGAAACACATTTTTGTCAGAAGCAAACATGACCGTTGTCAAGGTGTCAAACAAACCACACATTACTTCAGCGTGAAAACGTGTTCTCGGTTACCTGAATGACTTTTCATCCCGAATTTTCCACAAAACAATTGTGCATTTTTAGTTGAGTGTGTTCGTCACCATCATCTTGTCGTACGGAGACCGAGTCCCGTGAATGTCGCTCACAATATGCCCTGCACAGTTTCTTTTGTTCAGGGACCATTATTCTAAAAGCAGACGCGCATAGTTATTGTGAGACATTCACCAGAAAGCACCAAAAAGACGTTGCATTCGTCTTATCGGAAACCTATTATCGGTTACAAGGAATGTCGTAATTGGCAACAGCAGAAAGTAAATGGTCATGGGAATGGGTCTAAGATCCAAATACTGTAGTGTAACCGCTGGGTTTCTTGCGATGTGATTGGATGTAAGCTTGGGCATGTTCAATCACTCTACGTTCACTCAGCTTGAGGAATGAGTACCTGCTTTTACACAATGGTGTATATTTGTGTTCGTGCAGTAATTGCAGCGTGGCTGAATGCTTCCCAAAAAAGTAGAGATGGTGTTCGATTGAACAGATTTGCCAGAGAGTGAAGTGTATAGCTCTTTGAGCAGTGCGATTGGAAATAAAGAATATGACGGGCCGAGATCCGTGAAGTATCAGGTAAATCATCATGCAATTTGTAAATCGTTTGAATAGTTTGCCCGTTTGAATCATCCTTATTGAGATATAAAATCGTATGATTCTGCAAAGCTACAGGTGCCGTGTGTCCAATGATCTATCAAATGGCTTGTGCATATTTGGATCAGAGACACTGAAAGATGGCCGTCACCTGACAGGATGCCTTAGCAGATGACAGTCGTGATAGTAATATTTACCAAATGTTAGAAAACATATAGTATGATAAAATAAACGCCACAACGCGCTCGCAGATACTCATCGTTTGTTAAAAATTACGAAGGTCAGAGATAATGTGAAGTTCACGTCCATCGATAGGCCCTGGACGTTATAGTGTACAATTGTCAAGTAGTATTGCTATGCTATTGGATTGACGGTAGACTCATTGTGTCAGCGTCTACTCCATGTTAGGAAGTCTAAGAAACAGGCGCCGTTTTCCCGAAGTATTTGCCGCTCGCGCGTGGTTCGTGTGATTGTTAGATTACGTTTTATGTACTACGCGCACATTACGTTTTACGTTCCGAACAGCTGATTTACCTAATAAAATGTGAACATTTTATTTTGAAATACTAGGGGTAGTAAACTAATCCCTGAAAGTTTGGCGCTCGAGGTTCAAGCCAGCTAAGAGAAAAACGTTAACCTACCCGCACACGCAAGCCCGATTATAACTAGGTTCAGTACGTGGAAGGTATACTTTACGCGTGTACGTGTACGGCCAGCCACGGTTGCATATATATATAGTATAATATCAAAGAAAATATGTTAAAAACGCCACATTTAAAACCGTCACTCGCACATACGCGCATACGCACACGCACATATGCACGCGCAAACGCATACGAGTTCCCGAACTCCCGCTTTGACGTAAAAAACATTGTTTCACTGGCAAATATTCACTTTTAAGGGACAAGGGCCCGTATGCATGAAGACAAGGGCCCGTATCCCTTATCCGCGTTTAGCGGCTATCCGGCGGATAAACGTAACAAATCGGTATGCACAAAGCGCGGATAGGTCTATCTGGTGACGTAAACGCGGATAAAGTTATGCATATATTGTTATATGTTTAGTGGCCTATCCGCCGGATAAAAATGGCTGCCATTATTTTACAACATTACCGGCAGCGACGAATGTTGAGAAGAAATAGAATTTTCAGAGATCGAAGCCATCCTTTTGATGTGTTCGATGAATATGAAATCTTGCAAAAGGTTCGCTTCGGACGACAAGAAATCGTGGCGATAACAGAAGGGATTGCGAGAAACATAAACATCTCAAATAGATTGGGCTCACTGACGCCGCTGCAACAAGTCCTAGTAACGCTGCGATACTATGCCAGCGGAAGTTTCCAGGATGTATGTGGGGAACTCATCGGCGTTGACCAATCCACCGTCAGCCGGACAGTGACACGGGTCACGGAGGCATTACTAGTACGTAGAGCGCCTGATCACATCAAGTTGCCGAATCAGCGCCAAGCGAACAAGACGAAGGCGACATTTTACCATGCGAATGGGATTCCCAATGTGGTTGGGTGTATCGATGGAACTCAAATTCGTATTCAAGCTCCGTCAGCGAATGAGCACGAATTTGTCAACAGGAAGGGGTATCATTCCATCAATGTGCAGGTAAGTGTATCGTTATCCTCTACACTAGTGCTACGTAATTTAAAAAGTGAAACCTGCCTTACACGAGACGCAATCAATGAATGTGTGCCATCTGTAAATCGAGCACCAAACATTGTTAGGCGCAGTTGCTGGACCTGTGGCTGTGCAATGACAATGAATAACATGGATGCGCAATCTGCGGATTTTTTTATCTAGCAACTGCGTCAAACACAAATACGACATTGTTAGTAAAAACAGGCTGACGTAAACAAAACAAAACCTTAGTATAACGGATTTATGTCCACCCACTATATGTTATGTATTTTTATCCTATTCTTTTATCGCTAGCTGTGGGATATTGCTCAGTTTGGGGCTTACCACAGTGTTCGAGATAAGAATAAGTTACGGGACGATGGGTATGAATGTTTTATTTTTCGTACTGTGTGTGTTTGTATGTATGTGCGTATGTATGTGTCATTGTCGGTACAACTATGACGTTTTTAGTAAAAACAGCCAAACAAAAACAACACCAAACATTGGTATAACGGATTTGTGTCCAGTACATGTACTGGGTCAGTGGGCGTTGATGAACTTACTTCATAACATTTATAAGTCAATGCGTTATTCCAACACTCGTTGTTCGTGTTGCGCAGTGCAGAATGTTATAAATTCTGAAAGACTAAATACGTGTGCTGTATTAAAGGTTATTTTAAAACACTATCCGACCGTAGAATGTTGAATGGATGGTTGTATAATTTCTAGTATACAGTGATAACATTGTGTGATTGGATTTTTTCTTGTTTGGGGGGAGGTGGGAGATCATGCCTACACGTATACACCAGGCATGTAAAATATGGAGCGCCCATGAAGAATTTGTTGAAGTCATGAAACCGGCTGAATATATTATGTTTCTCATCTTGGGATGCCTATAGATAGTGGCTATAGCTACATCATTTATGAAGGCAGATTATCAAGGTCTCGGTCCCACTTACTGTATATATGAGCCTGTTATCTGTTTTCAGTAGCAAGATATTAGATTCTTAACTTGGGCAAAGAATTGTAATATGATTAATGAGGGCAAAAATGGGACATGCTGCTCTGTTTTCAGTTGCGAGGGACATTTGATTTGCAAGTAAGGTGAATTACATGAGAACTTACAAGTACTCAAACTTTCGTCACAATCTTCTATTGGCTGGAAACCTGTCTCTTGCACTAAAATATATAAAACATAACATATTTCTTCATGAATAATAAATATTAATTTACATGACATTAAAGTTATTTTCATTTATTTGTTTTCAGTTGCGAGGGACATTTGATTTGCAAGTAAGGTGAATCACATGAGAACTTACAAGTACTCAGACTTTCGTCACAATCTTCTATTGGCTGGAAACCTGTCTCTTGCACTAAAATATATAAAACATAACAGATTTCTTCATGAATAATAAATATTAATTTACATGACATTAAAGTTATTTTCATTTATTTGTTGTCAGTTGCGAGGGACATTTGATTTGCAAGTAAGGTGAATCACATGAGAACTTACAAGTACTCAGACTTTCGTCACAATCTTCTATTGGCTGGAAACCTGTCTCTTGCACTAAAATATATAAAACATAACAGATTTCATCATGAATAATAAATATTAATTTACATGACATTAAAGTTATTTTCATTTATTATTGTTAATGTAATCATTAGTCTCATACAATGTGCTGTCTTTTAACTGTTCTTGTCCCCACCCAAGATCAATGAGGAGTTTCAGTTAGGATTATTTTACAATAATCGTCACAGAATTCCATTATCCAAATATTTCACTTTCTAAGCCACATAAACACATATTCTTGATATCATGATCGGCGAGGCGAAGCTGACAGTTGAGAAACGCAGCGGCGAAAAAAATTGTCAACAGAACCCATTTAAAAATCCCACAAAACCGCATGCAACAGTATGAATGTGAATAATACTGTGGTCCCTGCATTAAAACAACCATACGTTTTTAAACAACTACAATTTGCCACTGGCTTAAACATTGCTTGTAAACACCATTTACTTAGATGCACACATGGGTAAAATTTAATAAAAAAAGATATATTCACCCGGGACCTGGCTGGGTTGGCATAAAATTACCCTATTGTTCATTGTTAACATTTTGTAAATACTGCATTTTTTTTAAACGTGCGCAAATATGGCCACTTGTGCATTGGATGAAATATAACACAAAATTTTAGACACCAATTTGATTAGTATTTATTAATTTCACATGGCATCATGATTTCCCTGTTTATTATTTTGAATCACATGAGAACTTACAAGTATTCAGACTGGTGTCCAAGACTTGTATACATTCAAATTCCGTGCAGGTGTCTGTCCCTTGCACTGAAATATAGAAAACATAAAATATGTGCAATTTCTTCATAAACAATTAATAATGTTTTTATTAATACTAACTTATTTTTGCATAATGTCCAATACAGTACAGTGGAATTTATTGAACAACTGGAATTAAGTAACACATTTGCTTCTGTTCCTTATTCATGTGCTCAAATTGTACACAGCAATTTTTTGGGAAATTGAGTTTCCACCGTGAAATAATCCGTAGCCAATATCTAGAGTGAACACTTTTCAAGTAGTTTTTCTCAAAACCATATTTTTTGCATTTTTGACATTCAAATTGCTGTATATCTAGAAATAATGCGATTATATGTAACACTGAGGTATCATGTTTCTGTCTCTCTGAGTGTGCGCTATTCAAACATGCAATAAAAGCAATGAGCATGAGAAGCGTCTCATTTTGCATTATGGTTCACATATAAGGACAATTTCACAGTAACCTAGGTTTACAGAGTGCCTTAAACCATTCGTCTCTCGTAATAAACATCGCTGCACCAAATTTAGTAGTGGTGCGTTTGTTAATCAAAGTAAGAAAAGCGGCATGTGCTTACCATCAATTCCAGTCAGCAGACTAGAATTATCCCCGATTATCGCAAGGATAATATCTTCACACGGCAGAGTCTTCTCTGCCGGCCCACCGCCGGTTTTTTGCTGGCCCCTCTGCCGGTTCAAGACAGCCCCTTTGAGGGCCCGCCACTTATCTTTTGCCTCTTGCGGCGACCGCTCGGCTACACCGCACGCACTAATTTTCGATGTTATGTTTCTCCAAATTTTCATTTTTTTTTTTTTTCACTGACTGATTATGTGAGCAAAACAGGATATAGTGGTCGACTCCTATCTCTTCCAGGAGTACTATGATTTCGGCGTCAGTGAAATTTTGTTTCCTCGGCCTTTTTGTCGTCTGCTTGTTTTCCATTTTCGCGGAAGTGAGATCGACAGTTCCAGAATCCCATGCGTGGCCGGGAATTCCCCAGTCTAAACTTTAACACGACCGGATAGCTATCCGCGACCTATTCATGACTTGTGCATACGAAATGGGAACAGAAGTTAAACGCGAATAGCTATCCGCGGATAGCGGCTATCCGCGTTTAACTTTATCCGGTCTAAATGCATACGGGCCCAGATGTAGAAAATGAACATAACTCGAACATCACGAAAGAAACTTTACCGTTAGAGCTCCTTGAAAAACCTTCCACCAAAAAAAACATTTTGTTCCACTACTAGACCTGCTGTCCCAAGACACATCGCTAAGGCGTGAACGGCAATGTTTGAAGTTTTTTTACTCATTTGCAATCGAGACTAAGATGTATATTTCAGCAAGCGTTGGTAGTTTCTTTTGAATCCTGGACACTAAACACAACCGAGTTTTTCCTTTGTGCGAATACAAAAACCATATAAGACATTGTGAAGCAGCACTCAAACCCCCGGACCTACCTGAAGGTGTGATACCATTTTTTCTCTCTTTTCTCCGCTAACTTAGTCGGTGCAGTTTTGATAGACCTTACTACATTTTTTACTCCTGGTTTTCATCGTCGTCGTATTCGGGAAATCCGGTCTAACATTTGGACTTGTAAACAAATAAAGTGATTTCGATGGGAATTAATACAGAAAAACCTCGATTATTCGTTAGCCCAGTGTGATTGTGTGCTCCCCGCGCGCGTGAGTGCAACGACGTTTTCAGGGAACGAATTCCACTCAGTCGATTTGTTTTATTATACCGAACACTTGTCGCCATGTCATCGCCTGTGATAGAGCGACGGAAGATTTAGTACAGTTTTCGTGTGGCTGGTATTGTGATGAAGGTATTAGCTTCGTAGCATGACGCAGGGTTTTTTCAATTTCCGGCAGTCCATCTTCGTTTGCGGTGCCCAAATAACATTTACATACTCGAGGGCGTACCATTGGTTTGAACAATGTTTGAATGGTTGTTTTACTTATACACCATAATTTGTTTCATTAGTCGACATTCTTGTCCACTTCTTGATGGCACTCTTCACGTGGGTTTGGAAAGTCAAAACCTGGTCTACTTGGACTCCCAGGTCTATCTCAACTTCAGTGGCTGTCATTGTCTCATTGGCTGTAGATTCTGCTTCTTACTTCCAATACAAATGACTTTGCGCCATGTTTCGTTGAAGTTTAGCTGCCATTTGATTGATCAGTTACCTGAGTTTAGTCGTCTTGTGTATCTCTGAATATGTTGATGTGATTTGTTTTATCTCATCTGGCAGTTCATGTATACATTCACAAAGAACATCGGGCTCAAGCACTGCCTTGAGGATGTCACTTTTGACACCAGCCCATGAAAACGGATTCTCGATGACAATGACCGGCCGTTTTCGGTCTGCATAAGGTCTTCTATTTATTTCTGATCTTGTTTAGTGATACCATATGCCTCCTGTTTGCTTAGAAGTCTGTGGTGGGGCACTAAGTTAATCGCAATTTTAAAGTCTATGTAAGCTGTGTCCACTGGTAAGAGACCGTCTAGACTTCTAGTGATCTTCCGGGAACGACGCCATACTATGCGTCGCAGAAACGTCATGGAATAATATCATGTGTGAATTGAATCAGTTTTCCATCTCTCTACAGGTGACTGAGAGTGATTGGTCTGTTATTAGCACGGTTGGTCTGGCTACCGTCCTTGCGGATTGTTGTAATATTGGCCGCTTTCCATGTTGAGGCTTTTTCCATTGTTTTATTGAAGGTGATATTGGGAGGTAGACTCAGTGTGTCAGATAAGTCATTCAGCATTAATCTTTACTCTAATGGACTCACATGTTTGAGTCACATTTTCATTTAATTGTTAAGCGAGATATGGTCATATTTTAAACATTATGACAAATAATAAATGCATTGACATTGATACATTATTTAAAACAATATTTATAATTAGGTATTTGCGTTTAAAAAACAATAAGACCATAATGTCATTCAATAATGTTTCATAATGGTAGTTTTGTACTAATAATGAATATCTAGTTGTCGACACATCACAACATGTAAGTATACAAGTACAGGGGCTGGTTTGCATTAAATGAAGTGACGTTAAGTATGTGTCCAACGTCATTGCTACTTGTTGTGAATTGTACACTACGACGATGACTTGTGTTAAAGGTTTTAGTGTGGTTCTTCTGTCCTCCTCTCCTGAATGGCAATCTGTGTGTAATGCCGCTGATGTAATTATAGAGCCTTGATATATGTAATAATATTTATTTGGGAGTATTACGTGGGTGAGGAAATACATCTACTTTACTTCACATTATGTGAATGCTAAATATAGTTTTGATTGAATTTGAATTGATCATTTTTTTTAATCAAATATAGCTCTCGATGAGCACAATTTGCGTATCATTTATTTATGTCATCATGCACCAAAAATATAATTAATTACTGTATATTCTCAGATAAACATGATGGTAGTTATTGTTCACTACCGATCTACTCTGGTGTGTGTGGTTTGTTTGTGTGTGTGTGTGTGTGTTTGTGTATGTGTGTGCGTGTGTGTATGGGTGAGTGTGTGCGTGCGAGCGTGCGCGAGAGCGTGCTGGGTCTTTCCATGCGCTTCACGAACATAATATATCTGACTAACGAGATAACTAAAAACGCAGACACCAGGCACGAAGGAATATATTTAACTTCTTTCTTGAAATGTTCATTCTTCTCAAACTAACATAACGCATATAATTTTAGTTAAACACCAGGTTGTCCTCTCTGTGGGGAGTATACTTCATCTTTTGCGTTGCAAGAACACAACCAAGGTATGCCGGAGGGACGCAATGTGTCATGTATTTTTTCACAAAACAGTTTCGTCGGAATTTGACACCGCTGCACTAGCGTGTTTGTTGTTGAGGTGATGCAGCCGCAAAGGTAACCTGATGTACATCAAATTAACGTATCAATCGATATCCGCGAATACGATACCACTCGAAACACAAGAAAAGGGAAAAGGTAAAGTTAAGTTACTATAAAGCATTATTACTCTTAGCCGGTGCATATTATATGGCTCGTCCATTATTTACTTTTGCATTTCGTACGCCAATCTTAACTATGCATTTCACATGGCAATGTTACATATGTATTTTGCGTGGTATCATCGGTGACTCACATTGTTCCTTTTCATGGCATTAGCCAATCACTAAATGTGCAATATAATGAAAATAACAGACCACTATGTTTTGGAAACGTTGTTGCTATTTGAAGCCATCATGTCTAGCTGCCAATATTATTCTAATTAATGACATATTGTTCTTTACAATATACGTACACGTGTAATTCAATGTTTTCGAGTTTCTATAACAGAACATTTAAAGTATTTTAATGGCTTCAACTCTCCAAAACGTTTTTATGGATCATGCACGGCAATGAAGATATATATATATATAGTTGTATATATATTCGATGGTTTCCGCGCATCTTTTCTATTCACGAAAAAAACAAATTATTATGGTATTTGATAAATCTTTGTTCTATATTGTATTTGCAACTATAACATTTTATTTTTTAATAACATTATTTGTATTCTCCGTGAAATTTAAATAACATTAATTTCATTTCATTTTTTTAATCAGATAATCATTAGGTATGGCATATAACCTCTGAAAACAAGGGTGATAGCAGTTGAACTCATGAATCAGCATAGCAAGATCACATAGTATCACTCTGTAAATCTACCACAAGTGCAAGATTATGTCAATAAACACGTCAAATATCGATATTTTACTTGAAAAACTGCCCTAGACTACCGTAGATATGCTGTAAATAACTTAACCTCTACAATGATGCTAAATTATTTGGTGCCGCCATCTGCTGGAAAAGACTTAATCGAACTAAGAAAATCAAGCAATTTTCAATATATATATATAGCGCTTTATAAATGTCACGATTTTGATATATATATTATATCAAATACATATATCAACATTTTTATTTTGATATATATATCAAAATCGTGTCATTTACAATGCGCCGTTTCAACAATCGGTGCTCACGGCGCCGTACAGAAAACACAAAGGTTTTAAAGGGAATAAAAACATATTGCTTGAATTCATGTTATATTACATCCTGCTATCTATTTCCACGTCCACCAAGCAACAAAAATCAAAAAAATTCAATGAATTAGAAATTCCACATTTTATGCTGTACATCCGGACATTTTCGAATATGCATATTTTTGGCGCGCTTTTCGGGATGCCGAGATGTGACGTCACTTATGACTCAAACTCGCATCAGGCCGACCCTTTCCATGCATTCAGAGCATGTTTACAAGTATAGCTTTTAGGTCGAAACGAGCGTCAGAATGAGTTATTGTGCAATTTTCCGACGTAATACAAACACTAGTCATCATAGAGGAACAAGCAGTTATCTTACGGTTCCACATGAATCCAATTTTATTCAAAACAACGTATGCGAATGGGCCTACAAGTCGACTAGGTTTCGCCGAGCTTGGGCTCGTTTTCAGAATAATTATATCGAATGCAACCAACGGGAGATAATCTACACCAATAAACATACATAGCAAACATATATTGTATCCAGCTACATAAAGTAACGTGTATAATCTCATAATATCACTAGAATATCGATATATGAAGGAGTTGTACAATTTACCATAACAACTTAAATCAGTTAGAGAGTTTCCGCTGGTCCCGCTGGCTCAGTGGGTAGGCGCGTTGGTTACTTGTCATTTGTTTTACAATCGGGCGACGCCGGTTCAATCCTGACAGCATGCAAACTATTGATTTGTTTACACTTGTTTTGTTTATGTTTTCACGAAGTAATATAAACCAAATCATTTAGTATACTATGATGCACTGTTTGTAAATAATTTATATTTTTGTAGTAATTATTTATTCGCCACAAAAATGAAAATATGGTCATTATATAACGATCTTTCTAAATTTTATTTATCCAAACAAATATAATGTAATGGATATATAATTTATTAATTGTAAATATATTGTACAGTAATATATTGTAATTATAGATGTGAAAACAGATTGTGATCTGTCTGGATAAATACAATTTAGAAATATCGTTGTATATAATGACCATATTTTCATTTTTGTGGCGAATAAATAATTACTACAAAAATAAAATATTTACAAACAGTGCATCATAGTATACTAAATGATTTGGTTTATATTACTTCGTGAAAACATAAACAAAAAAAGTGTAAAGAAAATCAATAGTTTGCATGCTGTCAGGATTGAACCGGCGTCGCCCGATTGTAAAAGCAAATGCCAAGGAACCAACGCGTTTACCAACTGAGCTATCACAGCCGGCATAAATTCGCTGACTGATTTCAGTTGTTATGATAAATTGTACAACTCCTCCTTCATACATCGATATTCTAGTGATATTATGATATTTTACACGTTACTTTCTGTAAATGGATACGATTATGTTTGCTATGTATGTATATTGGTGTACATTATCTCCCGTTGGTTGCGTTCGATAAAATTATTCTGAAAACGAGCCCAGGGCCAAGCTCGGCGAAACCTAGTCGACTTGTACTGTAGGCTCATTCGCATTCTTTGTTTTGAATAAAATTGAATTCATGTGGAACCGTAAGATAACTGCTTGTTCCTCTATGATGACTAGTGTTTGTATTACATCGGATTATTGCATAACAACTCATTCTGATGCTCGTTTCGACCCCAACATTATTCATGTAAACATGCTCTGAATGCATAGCAAGGGTCGGCCTGCTGTGAGTGTGAGTCATGTGTGACGTTAAGATACCACGTGATCGCCTAGCTCATAAAAAATTTATTTTCCGCGGGAATCGCTACACAGACGGGTTTAAAATCGAATTTATGCTACAAATGTATTTTTCTGTATTTGTTTAATGTTCTCGAATGTTACATGCAATATTAAACTTTCTGTACACATGGAAAACGGATTTAGCTAATGCCTTGTTTTTATTTCCTTTAAGGTTTGATTTAAAATCAGTGTTTGTCATTGTTGTTGCAGTCAGCTTTTGCGGTAGCAAGTTCCATAGTGTTGGGGCTGCCAGGCAAACTGATCTGTCACCCCAGCGACGCGCCGCACGTGGTACATATAAATAATTGTGTTCACTGCAGCGCAGCAATCGAGTTGGCTGCCGTCGGTTCACACAATTTTGGTAATATACTGTGGTGTACAGCCAGTCAGTGCTCGGTGCGTGAGTAGAAATATCTTATACTCTACTCTAACTGCTATCGGCAGCCATCAATAGAGGTGTGACAATAGAGGTGTGACATGACAGAACTTCCTGGCGCCGTCGACATATATATATATATATATCTTCATTGCCGTGCATGATCCATAAAAACGTTTTGGAGAGTTGAAGCCATTAAAATATTTTAAATGTTCTGTTATAGAAACTCGAAAACATATTGAATTACACGTGTACGTATATTGTAAAGAACAATATGTCATTAATTAGAATAATATTGGCCGCGTCGACATTGACATATGTCGTTCGTGTGTTTGAACAAAGTTTCATACATGTATAGAATGTTTCCATACACTTATTGTGTGTGCGTGCGTGTGCGTGCGTGTGCGTGCGTGTGTGCATGCGTATGTCTGTATGTATGTTTGTGTGTGTGTGTGCGAGCGGGCAGGCGTCCGCGTCTGCGTTGGTACGTGTATGTGCGTGTGTGTGAATAAGAGAGGGCTTATGCATGTATATACCAATGTTATAGGCACACATTTAAATAATCCCGCACGAACGCAAACGCAATTTTTTCAACTACCAGGGTACCGGTGTCTGTCCAAAAAGCATCCGTGTCAAAGCATAAAAAACCTCGACGCGCCTCCTTTTAAACACACACAAACACACACACGCACGCAAACAAACAAACACACACACACACACACGCAGTCAAACAAACAAACAAACACACACACACGCACTCACACGCACACACGCACTCAAACAAACAAACACACACACAAACACACACACACACACACTCAAACAAACAAACACACACACACGCACTCACACACACACGCACACACACACTCACGTTTTCTATGCATATTCACCATCCCATTCACTATTCACTAGAGCCGCCAGTTAGGGGAAGGTGGGGCCCATGATTATAGGACACAACATCACTAGAGCCGCCAGTTAGGGGAAGGTGGGGCCATGATTATAGGACACAACATCACTAGAGCCGCCAGTTAGGGGAAGGTGGGGCCCATGATTATAGGACACAACATCACTAGAGCCGCCAATTAGGGGAAGGTGGGGCCCATGATTATAGGACACAACATCACTAGAGCCGCCAATTAGGGGAAGGTGGGGCCCATGATTATAGGACACAACATCACTAGAGCCGCCAGTTAGGGGAAGGTGGGGCCCATGATTATAGGACACAACATCACTAGAGCCGCCAGTTAGGGGAAGGTGGGGCCCATGATTATAGGACACAACATCATTAGAGCCGCCAGTTAGGGGAAGGTGGGGCCCATGATTATAGGACACAACATCACTAGAGCCGCCAGTTAGGGGAAGGTGGGGCCCATGATTATAGGACACAACATCACTAGAGCCGCCAGTTAGGGGAAGGTGGGGCCCATGATTATAGGACACAACATCACTAGAGCCGCCAATTAGGGGAAGGTGGGGCCCATGATTATAGGACACAACATCACTAGAGCCGCCAATTAGGGGAAGGTGGGGCCCATGATTATAGGACACAACATCACTAGAGCCGCCAATTAGGGGAAGGTGGGGCCCATGATTATAGGACACAACATCACTAGAGCCGCCAATTAGGGGAAGGTGGGGCCCATGATTATAGGACACAACATCACTAGAGCCGCCAGTTAGGGGAA
The DNA here is from genome assembly GCA_020002185.1 of Paraescarpia echinospica. Lineage (NCBI taxonomy): Eukaryota > Metazoa > Annelida > Polychaeta > Sabellida > Siboglinidae > Paraescarpia > Paraescarpia echinospica. The sequence goes on along the minus strand of CM034533.1, from coordinate 49,817,621 downwards.
GGTGGGGCCCATGATTATAGGACACAACATCACTAGAGCCGCCAGTTAGGGGAAGGTGGGGCCCATGATTATAGGACACAACATCACTAGAGCCGCCAGTTAGGGGAAGGTGGGGCCCATGATTATAAGACACAACATCACTAAAGCCGCCAGTTAGGGGAAGGTGGGGCCCATGATTATAGGACACATCACTAGAGCCGCCAGTTAGGGGAACGTGGGGCCCATGATTATAGGACACAACATCACTAGAGCCGTCAGTTAGGGGAAGGTGGGGCCCATGATTATAGGACACAACATCACTAGAGCCGCCAGTTAGGGGAAGGTGGGGCCCATGATTATAGGACACAACATCACTAGAGCCGCCAGTTAGGGGAAGGTGGGGCCCATGATTATAGGACACAACATCACTAGAGCCGCCAATTAGGGGAAGGTGGGGCCCATGATTATAGGACACAACATCACTAGAGCCGCCAATTAGGGGAAGGTGGGGCCCATGATTATAGGACACAACATCACTAGAGCCGCCAGTTAGGGAAGGTGGGGCCCATGATTATAGGACACAACATCACTAGAGCCGCCAATTAGGGGAAGGTGGGGCCCATGATTATTGGACACAACATCACTAGAGCCGCCAGTTAGGGGAAGGTGGGCCCATGATTATAGGACACAACATCACTAGAGCCGCCAGTTAGGGGAAGGTGGGGCCCATGATTATAGGACACAACACCACGGAGCTTTCAGCCGTAACTTTAGTAATAACGATCAGCAGTTTCATCCAAACAGTTCCATGGAAGCAGGTCGTGCTATTTTACACCTTCACGGCCATTTGATCTAACCGGTCTGGACAATGCGTAGCAAGTGTTTATCATGACCGATTTGCGCTAAATGTTCACCTTACTGGAGACACCACATCCAGTTGGCAAACGTTGCGTTGATAAAGGTTTATAGAGTTCATTGTGTCATTACAAAACTCTTTATTGAAATATGTTGACGTGTCCCGTTTTTTGGGAGTTCGGAATGCTTATTCCAACGCAATGTATATATTCATTGTTGTCTGTGTTGGCTGTAGACATAATTATTTGCGCAGATGCCGCGGCACTCGCCAGTTTTTCGACAAGGTGCTGGGCGTATTCTCACATCTCATCTGTCAGTTGCGTCGCACTGCGACGTGAAGTTGCTTTGAAGCATCTTGCGTGTCCCATTGAACAGGCTGCGATTGACCTTCAATCTATTTCCAACCAAATGCCTGTCAACTAACATGTGTGTCTCCTCTCCACACTTGAACTTGTTGGTATCATACGATGAGGGAGCCAGACGTTCATGCTCCACATCACGTGTACTATTTACCACCTTCTTTTTGAACAGCTACAATATCAGGTTATCTCATGTGTTACTTCTGTCTTGTGGCGCGCAAAATCAGGAATGTATGTATATATGTATACAATATCTATGAATGGCTGGCTTTGTGTGCATCGGCGGAATAGTTACTGAGGGTTGACATTCACAGGTAGAGATGCGACATTGAACACAAACGGAAGCAAATGCAAGGGAAAAAATAGAGAGGCGTGGTGACAAGAAACATCTCTAGAAAGCTGAACGCGTCTACTGGCATGCCTGTGTGAAATGGCGACTGTGGCGCTGGTAGAATAATAATGGAAGCTGCACTTTATCGAGAACAACTGTATTCGAAGAATTATAAAACAACAAAGATGGTGGACAGAGGAAGGATGATTGAACTGGAGGAAAGATTGGGATGCAGTACAGCGTAACGGGAAATTTAGTAAGAAGTCGGATCATGTGGTGGGGCCACATTAGTTAGAGAGAATGTACGCTGGCAGCGAAGGGAGCAGAGGGTGGGAAAACATCAAGGTCGCTAGGAAAACGGGAATGCCTGAGTTGAGGTGGGAGTACTGCACGAAGAGGGATGTTAAAAAAGCGGAGGAAGTTGAAAAAAGCAGAGAGGTAGCTATTGTGGAATTGCCAGAGCCACTCATGGGGACTTATAAGAAAATGACAACGTAATGGCGGCAGATTGCTATGTGAATCTTCCCACATCTAACCACGAAAGACGTGGCTTTACAACAGGTCCATCATTAGCAATCGCCAGAAAAAACCCAGTTATTTAACAACGGCTAACTTAGATTGCAAATTAACTTGTATTTGTCACATTCCTATATACATGTTAATGTGACTTGTAACCATTTATAGTTTATTGTTAGTTTACACGTAATACATACATATACACATACATACATACATACATACATACATGCATGCACGCATGCATGCGTACATACATACATTACTTACATACTTACTGTTCCCGTAACCCTCCTGGGTCATAGGGGCGGGTTACTGAATGTTTCACCAGTCGACGCCAGTCTTCGAGGTTGTGTGTTAATGTCTGAGTTTCTGCGACGGTCTTCCCAGTCCATTCTGCAATCTGACCATCTCTTCCTCTGTCTTCCCTGCCTTCTTTTCCCCGGCACTGTTCCTTGTAGTATTGTGTTTGTGAATCCGCTTGATTGTGTTACATGACCATACCATCTCAGTTTCCTCTTTTTTACTGTGGTCAGCAGGTCTTCGTACATACATATATATATATATATATACATACATACATACATATATACATACATACATGCATACATACATACTTACATACATAGTACGTACATACATACATACATACACACACATATATATATTATATATATATGTGTATGTATGTACGTACGTACGTATGTATATATATTTATGTGTATGTATATATTATATATGTATGTATACATATTATATATATATATATGTATACATACATACATACATATATAATATATATACACACATACACACATACACGTATGCATACATATCATTTTTAGACAAATTTTACTTTATACCGGTGTAGGGCAACAATAACATCTAACCATAATCGAGCTTGCGTATGTAGGCCCTGTGTATATCATGGACGTCTGAGGTTGGTAAATATCGGAGGGTTGATGCTCACCACGACCCTCCAAATGCACCCCCTAAGGCTAACCAGAAACGTCCAAAATTCGAACTGCTATCTTACCAAAGCAGTGGGAAGATAAACATATATCCAGCCCTTAACCAAAATATTGGAGATAAGCCCCCAAAAATATTGGGGGGCTCATTCCCTTGCCAACCCTTTCCGACCCTTATATATGTATAGGCGTGTATTAATGTTATCATCCTAGGCGGTTTGCATTTCCGGTGTTGTATAGGAAATTGACTTACCCAACCAACGGGCCTGCTAACAGTAGAAAGTTGTATGCGGTTTTTGTAATTGTGTCAAACTCAATTAGAATATAGTTCATGCGACTGCAATGTTTATTGTGGTGATTCACAGTCCAATATGAGGATGCGCAATGTAAATGGGCAAATATGACACAAAGACACACACAAACTGACGCGCGCGCGCGCGCTCACACACACTCATCCTCCACGTACACACACAAACACACATTTGCACACACATTCGCACACACACATACAAACACTAAATTAGTTATAGATTCAGATTGTTTATTACCAAGTAACTTTTCAAATGTACGAGGAATTCTTGACTTTGTGGCGTCAACATACATACACGCTTGTTTCCCCTGTCCCCCCATCATGCACACACAAAATATACAATCAGAAACATTATACAACTATGCTAAAACTAGTATAAAACGCCACACCACAACTCTCACAGGGACATAATTCGTACAACAAGCTGTATAAATTACAATTTTACATGCGTCTCTCATTACCTGTCTCTGCTTTGTGATGGCGGGAACTATGGTTGCACACTGTAAATAAACATTCGCGCGAAGAGGTTCCACTTTTCTGACGTTATCATGGAAAGATGGCGGTAAGTTTAATCTTGGGCAGTGATGCATTCTGCCGTCTGGTCTTGCACATTTCCCACAAACATCCATCGCAATTGAACCACTCCGTCTATTATTGTATGATGTGATGTCAGAAAACTTTTTACTTAGTTTTTACTTTGCTGAGAGGGGTAGTGTCTACTGTCATACATCACGATTTATAGTCAATCAAAACTACTTCCCTCCAAGCGGAACTAGTTTCCCAAGCAGAACTCTTTGGCCTCCGAGGGGTGGCGTTCGCACCCATCACATCCACAAGCTGACACTAATAAGTTGCATGCGAATTTTTTTTATGTTGTCAAACTCACGGATGAGTGGTATTGGTGATATAGATATTTCATTCTTTTAAAAATATAAATTGTATGTTGTAAACGCGCCCATTATGTCATGTCTAAAGCGACCGGATTGTGTATTTGTAAACTATGCGTCCGTTCTTCACACTAGGGAACTCTATATCGCTGTTCTTAGTTCATACGACAACAATGATTATTGTAGTCATTCACAGTAAAACACAAGAAGGAAGATCACTTACACTTCAGCGAGAATTTGAGAGAATGCGATGTAATTGGTCAGAGATGTGTGTGAAGCTTCACTCCAAACACGTTGCCATACACAATATAATTGTATTCAATGATCTTTCAAAAAACAAATCTTCACTATCTTATAGTTGCATCGCATCGTCATTCTTCACAACAATGGACGGTGTTGGAGCTTGAATGTGAACTGGTGACTGCGTCTTCGTGAATGTATAGTACAACATGATTTTACAGAATATGATTATATAATTTGGTGTTCAACTACTTTCACGCCATATTTAACAAATCTGACCATACATAAACCTGAACACACATACATACACACGCACGCACGCGTACTAATGTTCGTTAATTGTCAAACATCTTTTTGTTTCTCAACTTGACGAGTTCTTCGCAGCACAAGAAGAAGGTCATCATCGCGTATGTGGCATTCGTAGTCCAGAATGCCGACCAGAACAGCGCTGGATGGCAATACCCAGGACAGCTCCCAACCGTCGAAGTTCTTGTACGTGGAATAAATACAAACGTTGCCCGCAAATCGATGAAGCACATGATGTATGCATCCCTGAACAGAGATATATTTTCGTTGACAATAGCCAATACAAAACCAGATAATAATCATAATAATAATCAAAATGCAGTATCTGTGTCAATGGTATTAGTGGAAGTGTGGCATCGGCACTTAACACATCGCTATGCTAATGCTTTTTATAGTCTTTTCGACCATTACTCGGCTAAAATCGCACCTTTGACGTCGTTTACCGGAAATAAAAGTGACACCTCTATCATGTCGTTGGTTAACCTTCTGATGATGGTTTTGGTCGAAGTATGCATTGCCGTTCGGCAGTTCCGAAATAAACCCACAGTGCAACGCGTCGCCCTGTTGTTTTGGTTGATCGGCAACGAGGAATATTTTATTTCACAGAGTTCCTGCGGCAACTAACTGACTTGTATTGTATGTCAGACATAATAACCAGCAACAATACATTTAAAAAAACCTGACTTGTACACAAACCTACCTGCAATGAGCCAACCCATATAGAACGAGCAGTAGCAGTATTGATAGGTGAATATAATACATCTGAGTATTTCCTCGGCTTTTACGAACTTCGTCACCTATATCACACACAAGACCAACACTAGTTCCATGCCACCGGCAGTGACAATATAGATTGGGATGAATGGTTCTCGACGACACTATCCCATGTAGACGCCGCCTAAAATAGTGTTTGTTTACATATATAAATAGGTTCTGTTATATCCTACTGCAGTCCAAAAATAACGCTAAAGAGGCAGCGACACATCGTGATTCTATTACGTAGAACCAGAACAACTGAAAACACGTCTCAAAACGCGTTTTGAACGGTTGCTAGTAACATTACGATTCGTCCGATCAATACAGTCTTGATATCGTTTGAACGCTTATCCTTTTTGCTTTTCAAAGATATAAATGCTTTCTTGATAATCGTTCCTAAAATAAACTATAAACGGACCTACATCCGTACCGTTTCCGGTGTCATAGATACTGTGAACGTTGATGGTTCGTCAACACAGTTCACCAATCTACCGATTAATGGAAAACTATCTGATTTCACGCTATAAGCTCGACCCACTTTTAAACGGCGGCTAAACTGACATACTCGAAGTAGGTGTGGCGTCACAGTCACGCATGTCACCCAACCAACGCAACGATTTTTGAATCTTAGTCTCCGTTGGTTGGCATCAAAGACCGTATATAAATACAAGACAGTGCAGCGCGCGCTATCTACATTGTTCGAGGAAAGTACATAAGCAATTCGTCCGCCATTCTGGAGTTGCGCGAAGCCAGTCCATACGCGTGCAAATGCAAAGAACTGCATTATCATTGCTCAACATTTTCAATGATAACCTCAATATTTTAATTATATAAGAAGTGGTACAGCCTCATGATTATTCTAATAAAACACGACGAAATTCAGTTGGTTCAATAAATAATTGCAACGTTTCTACGTGATTTGTGTGCAAATTTCAATATTTTGAATTGTGATCGGTAAAAACCTTCAAGGATTAGTTTAATACTTTTCATTTTATATGACGCATCACAGCTTGGTGATTATTCTGATGAAATGAGGTAACTGAACAGATACGCTAACATCGCGCGCTGAGGTCCCGCAGGCGCATGCGCTTGCCTCCCGAATGGCGGACAAAAACCTTCAGTGTAGACTGCCGTTTTCTCGCTCAGTGACGCCTCCTGTCCAAATAGAGGCTCCTTGGTTGGCATCACTGATCTATATACATGGATAGGAAGTGAAGGGCTCAGCACACTGTTAGTTTTCCCATTGGCGACCATGTTAACGTTTCGTGTGATTATAAGAAAACGTGACCTACAAAGTTTCTTAAACTTCTCACATGCTGTTATTACATCTCATTGACATGCTGGTCGAGTTTAGTCAAAATGTAATATTTCTAGCTCTTGCAAAATGTATGTATGTGTGACACCCGAACGAATGGATGCAGGCAGTAATCCGGCTAAAGGGTCAACTAGCCAAATTGCTGCCAAATACCCTTCCGCTTAGTACAATCACACCGGAAAATCTGACTACTCAAGTGCACTTATATCAGAGCAGGTGAATTTGGTAAAAAATCTGACGCTAGAATAACAGGAAGTGCATATTTTCAACTGATACCAAGATCGTCGGGATAGGACGAGCCGTGAGGGTGCTACCGACTTAGAATTTCATGTTTTTGGACGTGTTTCGAGTTGTTCATTTTTCGCTCGCTTATCTATTTTTG
>CM034533.1:49737917-49805417 GCA_020002185.1 Paraescarpia echinospica | reverse complement strand
CGTTGCAAATGAACTGGTATCTGTCACATTCCTGTATACGTTGCAAATGAACTGGTATCTGTCACATTCCTGTATACGTTGCAAATGAACTGGTATCTGTCACATTCCTGTAGACGTTGCAAATGAACTGGTATCTGTCACATTCCTGTATACGTTGCAAATGAACTGGTATCTGTCACATTCCTGTATACGTGTTAATGTGAGTTGTAACTATTTATTGTTAGTTAGTTTATTGGCAAAATTGTATGCTCAAGTGTTGGGCTGATGGAGATCTACACAGAATACCTACCTACCTACCTACCTACATGCATGCATGTACATACATACGTAGCACCTGCACACTATATACATACGTACATACGTACATACGTACATACGTACATACGTACATACATGCAGCTGTACATACATACATACACCCATGCGTGAATGCATGCAAGCATACATACATACATACACACGTACGGTGTATATACGTACATATATATATACGCATATATATATATATACATATATACACTGTATATATATATATATATATATGGTATATATATATACACATACGCACACATACACTTATACACACATACACGTATGCATACATTCGGTTTCTATACAAATTTCCCTGTATACCGCTATATGGCAACAATAATATCTAACTATATTCGAGCTTGCATATGTACGCATTGTGTATATCACGGACGTCTGAGGGTGGTAAATACCGGAAAGCTGATGTTCACCACGACCCTCCAAATGCACCCCCTAAGGTTCACCACAAACGTCCAAACCGCGAACTGCTACCCCATCTTACCAAATTAGTGGATAGATAAACACACATCCAGCCCTCACCCAAAATATTGGTGAGCTCATCCTAGGCGGTTTGCATTTCTGGTGTAATACAGGACATTTACTCCCCCGGTCGACTCCGGGTTCGCAACCATTACATCCCCCAACCAACGGGCCTGCTGATAGTAAAAGGTTGCATGTGAATTTTAATCGTGTCAAACGCAAGCACAATATTAACGTATATAATGATATTGAGGTCGTCCATCATTTCTTGTCCAAAGTGACCGGATTGTGTATTTTAAACTATGGATCCTTCCTTCAAGCTAGACTATAAATTATATTAGCTGCTGCCAGTAAGTATATTCTTAGTTAATACGACAGCAATGTTTATGGTGGTGATTCACAGTATAAAATCGAGAAGGGAGAGATGTTCTACTACCACGCCTGAGGACGCGAAGTATAAATGGGCAAAGATGACACAAAGACACACACAAACTGACGCGCGCGCTCACACACACTCACCTCCCCCCACACACACACACAAACACATACTCGCACACACACACACACACACACACACACACACACACACACACACACACACACACACACACACACACACACACACACACACACACACACACACACATACACACACACGTACATACAACCACACACACACACACAGACACACACGCACACACACACATACCACACCACACCACAACTCTCACAGGCATATAATTCGTACAACAAGCTGTATAAATTATAGTTTTATATGCGTCTCTCATTAATTGTCTCTGCTTTGTGATGGTGGAAACCACGGCTGCACAATGTTATGTAAAGAGATTCTACTTTTCTGACGTTATCATGGAAAGATGGCGGTAAGTTTAATTTTGGGTGGTGATGCATTCTCCCGTCTGGTCTTGCACATTTCCCACAAACATCCATCACATTTGAACCACAGACTCAACCGCTGTCACAAGACGGGGAAACGAAATGGGGTTGGTGTTCTACAGACTCAACTGCAGTCGGATGTGACGTCACAAGACGGAGGAAGGAGGGTTGGTGTTCTACAGACTCAACTGCTGTCGGATGTGATGTCACAAGACGGAGGAAGGAGGGTTGGTGTTCTACAGACTCAACTGCTGTCGGATATGATGTCACAAGACGGAGGAAGGGGGGTTGGTGTTCTACAGACTCAACTTTAGTCGGATGTGACGCCACAAGATGGTGGAAGGGAGTTGGTGTTCTACAGACTTAACTGCTGTCGGATGTGATATCACAAGACGGAGGAAAGGGGGTTGGTGTTCTACAGACTCAACTGCTGTCGGATCTGATGTCACAAGACGGGGGAAGGGGGTTGGTGTTCTACACACTTAACTGCCGTCGGATGTGAAGTCACAAGACGGGGGAAGGGGAGCTGGTGTTCTACAGACTTAACTGCCGTAGGATGTGATGTCACAAGACGGGGGAAGCGGAGTTGGTGTTCTACAGACATAACTGCCGTCGGGTGAGACTAACCACCCGGCCACAGCGCCCAAGACAATCATGTAGTCTTAAAACTAGATCGAATTCCAACTCGAACTGCGAAATCTATTCGAGACACTACAGGAACTAGACGATATCGACACCATGAGCGAAAACACCACTGCGATGATCCAACTAAGAGTGACAAGTGTAGCCAAAGCAATCAACAGGCATGTAAAGATGAGAATATTGTCACCGACCGAGCACTGATGAAGAAACGACGAGAAATGGTGGATAACGGCGACCGTAAAAAACAAACAGAGTACGGAGAAATATGCAAGACCATCAAAAACAAAGCGAATCAGGACATCAGGAAGTACAAATAAGAGATCATACGAGAGACGATTATGTCATCAAAGAGCCTGAAGAAAGCAAAACGAACACAGGCACTAGGCCAAGACAGACTGATTACACTTCTAGACAAGCAGGGTAGAGAAATACAAAACCACGATATGATCATGGAACAAATAGAGGAATTCTTCACCGAGCTGCGAGCAGACTACCAGAACAGGTAACAGAGTACCAGAACAGTGAACAGAGTACCAGAACAGTGAACACAGTACCGTAACAGTGAACAGAGTACCGTAACAGTGAACAGAGTAACAGAACAGAGAACAGAGTACCGTAACAGTGAACAGAGTACCGTAAAAGTGAAAATAGTACCATAACAGTGAACAGAGTACCATAACAGTGAACAGAGTACCACAGCAGTGAACAAGGTACCGTAACAGTGAACAGAGTACCACAGCAGTGAACAAGGTACCGTAACAGTGAACAGAGTACTGTAATAGAAAACGGAGTACCGTAACAGTGAACAGAGTACCATAACAGTGAACGGAGTACCATAACAGTGAACAGAGTACCATAACAGTGGTGAACTGAGTAAAGTAACAGTGAACAGGGTATCGTGACAGTGAACAGAGTACCATAACAGTGGTGAAGTGAGTAAAGTAACAGTTAACAGGGTACCGTAACAATGAACAGAGTACCATAAAAGTGAACAGAGTACCGTAACAGTTAACATAATACCATAACAGTGATCAGAGTACCATAACAATGAATAGAGTACCATAACAGTGAACAGAGTACCGTAACAGGGAACAGAGTACCACAGCAGTGAACAGAATACTGTAACAGTGAACAGAGTAAACGTAACAGTGAACAGAGTACCATAACAGTGAACAGAGTAACAGAACAGAGTACCATAAAAGTGGTGAAGTGAGTAAAGTAACAGTTAACAGGGTACCGTAACAGTGAATAGAGTACCATAACAGTGAACAGAGTACCATAACAGTGAACAGAGTTCCGCAACACTCAACTGCGTACAGTAACAATGAACAGAGTACCGTAACAGTGAACAGAGCACCACAACAGGGAACAGAGTACCATAACAGTGAACATAGTACCATAACAGTGAACAGAATACCATAACAGTGGTGAACTGAGTAAAGTAACAGTGAACAGGGTACCGTAACAGTGAACAGAGTACCATAGCAGTGAACAGAGTACCGTAACAGTGAACAGACTACCGTAACAGTGAACAGAATATCGTAACAGTGAACAGAGTACCATAACAGTGAACATAATACCATAACAGTGAACACAGTACCATAACAATGAACAGAGTACCATAACAGCGAACAGAGTGCCAGAACAGTGAAAAGAATACCGCAACATTGAACAGAGTACCACAACAATGAACAAAGTACCGTGACAGCGAACAGAGTACCATAACAGTGAGCAGAGTATCGTGACTGAACATAATACCGTAACAGCGAACAAAGTACAGTAACAGTGAACAGAATACCGTAACAGTGAACAGAGTACCAAATTAGAAAACAGAGTACCAGAACAGTGAACAGAATACCATAACAGTGAACAGAGTACAATAACAGTGAACAGAGTACCATAACACTGGTGAACTGAGTAAAGTAACAGTGAACAGGGTGTCGTGACAGTGAACAGAGTACCATAACAGTGGTGAAGTGAGTAAAGTAACAGTTAACACAGTACCATAACAGTGAACAGAGTACCGTAACAGTGATCAGAATACCGTAACAGTGAACAGAGTACGATAACAGTGAACAGAGTATCGTGACAGTGAACATAATACCATAACAGTGAACAAAGTACCATAACAATGAACAGAGTACCGTAACAGTGAACATAATACCAGAACAGTGAACAGAGCACCATAACAATGAATAGATTACCGTAACAGTGAACAGAGTACCATTATAGTAAACAGAATACCGTAACAGTGAACAGAGTACCAGAACAGTGAACGGAATACCGTAACAGTGAACAGAGTACCATAGCAGTGAACAGAGTACAGTAACAGTGAACAGAGTACCGTAACAGTTAACAGAATATCGTAACAGTGAACAGAGTACCATAACAGTGAACACAGTACCATAAAAATGAACAGAGTACCATAACAGTGAACAGAGAACCGTAACAGTGAACAGAGTATCGTAACACTCAACTGCGTACCGTAACAGTGAACAGAGTACCGTAACAGTGAACAGAGTACCACAACAGTGAACAGAGTACCGTGACAGTGAACAGAGTACCACAACAGTGAACAGAGTACCGTGACAGCGAACAGACTACCATAACAGTGAGCACAGTATCGTGACAGTGAACATAATACCGTAACAGCGAACAGAGTACCGTATCAGTGAACAGAGTACCGTAACAGTGAACAGAATACCAAATTAGAAAACAGAGTACCGTAACAGTGAATAGAGTACCAGAACAGTGAAGAGAATACCATAACATTGAACAGAGTACCATAACAGTGAACAGAGTACCATAACACTGGTGAACTCAGTAAAGTAACAGTGAACAGGGTATCGTGACAGTGAACAGAATACAGAAACAGTGAAGAGAGTACGACAACAGTGAACATAGTATCGTGACAGTGAACAGAATACCATATCAGTGAACAGAGTACCATAACAGTGAACAAGGTACCGTAACAGTGAACAGAGTACTGTAATAGAAAACGGAGTACCGTAACAGTGAACAGAGTACCATAACAGTGAACGGAGTACCATAACAGTGAACAGAGTACCATAACAGTGGTGAACTGAGTAAAGTAACAGTGAACAGGGTATCGTGACAGTGAACAGAGTACCATAACAGTGGTGAAGTGAGTAAAGTAACAGTTAACAGGGTACCGTAACAATGAACAGAGTACCATAAAAGTGAACAGAGTACCGTAACAGTTAACATAATACCATAACAGTGATCAGAGTACCATAACAATGAATAGAGTACCATAACAGTGAACAGAGTACCGTAACAGGGAACAGAGTACCACAGCAGTGAACAGAATACTGTAACAGTGAACAGAGTAAACGTAACAGTGAACAGAGTACCATAACAGTGAACAGAGTAACAGAACAGAGTACCATAAAAGTGGTGAAGTGAGTAAAGTAACAGTTAACAGGGTACCGTAACAGTGAATAGAGTACCATAACAGTGAACAGAGTACCATAACAGTGAACAGAGTTCCGCAACACTCAACTGCGTACAGTAACAATGAACAGAGTACCGTAACAGTGAACAGAGCACCACAACAGTGAACAGAGTACCATAACAGTGAACATAGTACCATAACAGTGAACAGAATACCATAACAGTGGTGAACTGAGTAAAGTAACAGTGAACAGGGTACCGTAACAGTGAACAGAGTACCATAGCAGTGAACAGAGTACCGTAACAGTGAACAGACTACCGTAACAGTGAACAGAATATCGTAACAGTGAACAGAGTACCATAACAGTGAACATAATACCATAACAGTGAACACAGTACCATAACAATGAACAGAGTACCATAACAGCGAACAGAGTGCCAGAACAGTGAAAAGAATACCGCAACATTGAACAGAGTACCACAACAATGAACAAAGTACCGTGACAGCGAACAGAGTACCATAACAGTGAGCAGAGTATCGTGACTGAACATAATACCGTAACAGCGAACAAAGTACAGTAACAGTGAACAGAATACCGTAACAGTGAACAGAGTACCAAATTAGAAAACAGAGTACCAGAACAGTGAACAGAATACCATAACAGTGAACAGAGTACAATAACAGTGAACAGAGTACCATAACACTGGTGAACTGAGTAAAGTAACAGTGAACAGGGTGTCGTGACAGTGAACAGAGTACCATAACAGTGGTGAAGTGAGTAAAGTAACAGTTAACACAGTACCATAACAGTGAACAGAGTACCGTAACAGTGATCAGAATACCGTAACAGTGAACAGAGTACGATAACAGTGAACAGAGTATCGTGACAGTGAACATAATACCATAACAGTGAACAAAGTACCATAACAATGAACAGAGTACCGTAACAGTGAACATAATACCAGAACAGTGAACAGAGCACCATAACAATGAATAGATTACCGTAACAGTGAACAGAGTACCATTATAGTAAACAGAATACCGTAACAGTGAACAGAGTACCAGAACAGTGAACGGAATACCGTAACAGTGAACAGAGTACCATAGCAGTGAACAGAGTACAGTAACAGTGAACAGAGTACCGTAACAGTTAACAGAATATCGTAACAGTGAACAGAGTACCATAACAGTGAACACAGTACCATAAAAATGAACAGAGTACCATAACAGTGAACAGAGAACCGTAACAGTGAACAGAGTATCGTAACACTCAACTGCGTACCGTAACAGTGAACAGAGTACCGTAACAGTGAACAGAGTACCACAACAGTGAACAGAGTACCGTGACAGTGAACAGAGTACCACAACAGTGAACAGAGTACCGTGACAGCGAACAGACTACCATAACAGTGAGCACAGTATCGTGACAGTGAACATAATACCGTAAAAGCGAACAGAGAACCGTAACTGTGAACAGAGTACCGTAACAGTGTACAGAGTACCAAATTAGAAAACAGAGTACCAGAACAGTGAACAGAATACCATAACAGTGAACAGAGTACAATAACAGTGAACAGAGTACCATAGCACTGGTGAACTGAGTAAAGTAACAGTGAACAGGGTGTCGTGACAGTGAACAGAGTACCATAACAGTGGTGAAGTGAGTAAAGTAACAGTTAACACAGTACCATAACAGTGAACATAGTACCGTAACAGTGAACAGAGTACGATAACAGTGAACAGAGTATCGTGACAGTGAACAGAATACCATAACAGTGAACAAAGTACCATAACAGTGAACAGAGTACCGTAACAGTGAACATAATACCAGAACAGTGAACAGAGTACCATAACAATAAATAGATTACCGTAACAGTGAACAGAGTACCATAGCAGTGAACAGAGTACCGTAACAGTGAACAGAGTACCATAGCAGTGAACAGAGTACCGTAACAGTGAACAGAGTACCATAACAATGAACAGAGTGCCAGAACAGTGAACAGAATACCGTAACATTGAACAGAGTACCATAACAGTGAACAGAGAACCGTAACAGTGAACAGAGTACCATAACAGTGAACAGAGTACCGTAACAGTTAACATAATACCATAAGAGTGAACAGAGTACCATAACAGTGGTGAAGTGAGTAAAGTAACAGTTAACAGGGTACCGTAACAGTGAACAGAGTACCATAAAAGTGAACAGAGTACCGTAACAGTTAACATAATACCATAACAGTGAACAGAGTACCATAACAATGAATAGAGTACCATAACAGTGAACAGAGTACCATAACAGTGAATAGAGTTCCGCAACACTCAACTGCGTACCGTAACAGTGAACAGAGTATCGTAACCGTGAACAGAGTACCACAACAGTGAACAGAGTTCCGTGACAGTGAACAGAGTACCAGAACAGTGAACAGAGTACCGTGACAGCGAACAGACTACCATAACAGTGAGCACAGTATCGTGACAGTGAACATAATACCGTAACAGCGAACAGAGTACCGTATCAGTGAACAGAGTACCGTAACAGTGAACAGAGTACCAAATTAGAAAACAGAGTACCGTAACAGTGAACAGAGTACCAGAACAGGGAAGAGAATACCATAACAGTGAAAAGAGTACCATAACAGTGAACAGAGTACCATAACACTGGTGAACTGAGTAAAGTAACAGTGAACATAGTATCGTGACAGTGAACAGAATACCATATCAGTGAACAGAGTACCATAACAGTGAACAGAGTACCGTAACAGTGAACATAATGCCAGAACAGTGAACAGAGTACCATAATAGTAAACAGAGTACCGTAACAGTGAACAGAGTACCAGAACAGTGAACGGAATACCGTAACAGTCAACAGAGTACCATAACAGTGAACATAGTACCATTACAGTGAACAGAATACCATAACAGTGGTGAACTGAGTAAAGTAACAGTGAAAAGGGTACCGTAACAGTGAACAGAGTACCATAGCAGTGAACAGAGTACCGTAACAGTGAACAGAGTACCAAATTATAAAACAGAGTACCGTAACAGTGAACAGAGTACCGTAACAGTGAACAAAGTACCAGAACAGTGAACAAAATACCATAACAGTGAACAGAGTAACATAACAGTGAACAGAGTACCATAACAGTGGTGAGCTGAGTAAAGTAACAGTCAAAAGGGTATCGTGACAGTGAACAGAATACCGTAACAGCGAACAGAGTACCGTGACAGTGAACATAGTACCATAACAGTGAACAGAGTACAATAACAGTAAACAGAGTACCATAACAGTGAATAGAGTTCCGCAACACTCAACTGTGTACCGTAACAGTGAACAGAGTACCGTAACAGTGAACAGAGTACCACAATACTGAACAGAGTACCGTAACAGTGAATAGAGTACCGTAACAGTGAACAGAGTACCAAATTAGAAAACAGAGTACCGTAACAGTGAACAGAGTACCAGAGCAGTGAACAGAATACCATAACAGTGAACAGAGTACCATAACAGTGAACAGAGTACCATAACACTGGTGAACTGAGTAAAGTAACAGTGAACAGGGTATCGTGACAGTGAACAGACTACCGTAACAGTGAACAGAGTATCGTAACCGTGAACAGAGTACCACAACAGTGAACAGAGTTCCGTGACAGTGAACAGAGTACCAGAACAGTGAACAGAGTACCGTGACAGCGAACAGACTACCATAACAGTGAGCACAGTATCGTGACAGTGAACATAATACCGTAACAGTGAACAGAGTACCATAACAGTGAACATAATACCACAACAGTGAACACAGTATCATAACAATGAACAGAGTACCATTACAGCGAACAGAGTGCCAGAACAGTGAAAAGAATATCGTAACATTGAACAGAGTACCATAACAGTGAACAGAGAACCGTAACAGTGAACAGAGTACCATAACAATTAATAGAGTCCCATAACAGTGAATAGAGTTCCGCAACAGTGAACTGCGTACCATAACAGTGAACAGAATACCACAACAGTTAACAGAGTACCGTGACAGTGAACAGAGTAACAGAACAGAGTAACGTAACAGTGAACAGAGTACCATAGTAGAAAACAGAGTACCGTAACAGTGAACAAAGTACCAGAACAGTGAACAGAGTACTATAACAGTGAGCACAGTATCGTGACAGTAAACATAACACCGTAACAGCGAACAGAGTACCATAACAATTAATAGAGTATCATAACAGTGAGCTGAGTATTATGACAGTGAACATAATACCGTAACAGCGAACAGAGTACCGTAACAGTGAACAGAGTACCATAACAGTGAACAGAGTAACAGAACAGAGTAACGTAACAGTGAACAGAGTACCATAGTAGAAAACAGAGTACCGTAACAGTGAACAAAGTACCAGAACAGTGAACAGAGTACTATAACAGTGAGCACAGTATCGTGACAGTAAACATAACACCGTAACAGCGAACAGAGTACCGTAACAGTGAACAGAGTACCGTAAGAGTAAACAGAGTACCAAATTATAAAACAGAGTACCCTAACAGTGAACAGAGTACCGTAACAGTGAACAGAGTACCATCACAGTGAACAGAGTACCATAACACTGGTGAACTGAGTAAAGTAACAGTGAACATAGTACCGGGACAGTGAACAGAATAAAAAAATCAGTGAACAGAGTACCATAACAGTGAACAGAGTACCGTAACAGTGAACATAATATCAGAACAGTTAACAGAGTACCATAACAGTGAACAAAGTACCATAACAGTGAACAGAGTACCATAACACTGGTGAACTGAGTAAAGTAACAGTGAACATAGTATCGTGACAGTGAACAAAATACCATATCAGTGAACAGAGTACCATAACAGTGAACAGAGTACCGTAACAGTGAACAGAGTACCAGAACAGTGAACGGAATACCGTAACAGTGAACAGAGTACCATAACAGTGAACATAGTACCATTACAGTGAACAGTACCATAACAGTGGGGAACTGAGTAAAGTAACAGTGAAAAGGGTACCGTAACAGTGAACAGAGTACCATTGCAGTGAACAGAGTACCGTAACAGTCAACAGAGTACCGTAACAGTGAACAGAATATCGTAACAGTGAACAGAGTACCATAACAGTGAACATAATACCACAACAGTGAACACAGTACCATAACAATGAACAGAGTACCATAACAGCGAACAGAGTACCAGAACAGTGAAAAGAATATCGTAACATTGAACAGAGTACCAGAACAGTGAAAAGAATATCGTAACATTGAACAGAGTACCATAACAGTGAACAGAGAACCGTAACAGTGAACAGAATACCACAACAGTGAACAGAGTACCGTGACAGTTAACAGAATATCATAACAGTGAGCTGAGTATTGTGACAGTGAACATAATACCGTAACAGCGAACAGAGTACCGTAACAGTGAACAGAGTACCATAACAGTGAACAGAGTAACAGAACAGAGTAACGTAACAGTGAACAGAGTACCATAGTAGAAAACAGAGTACCGTAACAGTGAACAAAGTACCAGAACAGTGAACAGAGTACCATAACACTGGTGAACTGAGTAAAGTAACAGTGAACATAGTATCGTGACAGTGAACAGAATACCATATCAGTGAACAGAGTACCATAACAGTGAACTGAGTACCGTAACAGTGAACATAATATCAGAACAGTTAACAGAGTACCATAACAGTGAACAGAGTACCATAACAGTGAACAGAGTACCATAACACTGGTGAACTGAGTAAAGTAACAGTGAACATAGTATCGTGACAGTGAACAAAATACCACATCAGTGAACAGAGTACCATAACAGTGAACAGAGTACCGTAACAGTGAACAGAGTACCAGAACAGTGAACGGAATACCGTAACAGTGAACAGAGTACCATAACAGTGAACATAGTACCATTACAGTGAACAGAATACCATAACATTGGGGAACTGAGCAAAGTAACAGTGAAAAGGGTACCGTAACAGTGAACAGAGTACCGTAACAGTGAACAGAGTACCGTAACAGTGAACAGAGTACCAGAGCAGTGAACAGAATACCATAACAGTGAACAGAGTACCATAACAGTGAACAGAGTACCATAACACTGGTGAACTGAGTAAAGTAACAGTGAACAGGGTATCGTGACAGTGAACAGAGTACCGTAACAGTGAACAGAGTATCGTAACCGTGAACAGAGTACCACAACAGTGAACAGAGTTCCGTGACAGTGAACAGAGCACCACAACAGTGAACAGAGTACCGTGACAGCGAACAGACTTCCATAACAGTGAGCACAGTATCGTGACAGTGAACATAATACCGTAACAGTGAACAGAGTACCATAACAGTGAACATAATACCACAACAGTGAACACAGTACCATAACAATGAACAGAGTACCATAACAGCGAACAGAGTGCCAGAACAGTGAAAAGAATATCGTAACATTGAACAGAGTACCATAACAGTGAACAAAGAACCGTAACAGTGAACAGAGTACCATAACAGTGAACAGAGTACTGTAACTGTTAACATAATACCATAACAGTGAACAGAGTACCATAACAATTAATAGAGTCCCATAACAGTGAATAGAGTTCCGCAACAGTGAACTGCGTACCATAACAGTGAACAGAATACCACAACAGTGAAAAGAGTACCGTGACAGTTAACAGAGTATCATAACAGTGAGCTGAGTATTGTGACAGTGAACATAATACCGTAACAGCGAACAGAGTACTGTAACAGTGAACAGAGTACCATAACAATGAACAGAGTAACAGAACAGAGTAACGTAACAGTGAACAGAGTACCATAGTAGAAAACAGAGTACCGTAACAGTGAACAAAGTACCAGAACAGTGAACAGAGTACTATGACAGTGAGCACAGTATCGTGACAGTAAACATAACACCGTAACAGCGAACAGAGTACCGTAACAGTGAACAGAGTACCGTAACAGTGAACAGAGTACCAAATTATAAAACAGAGTACCGTATCAGTGAACAGAGTACCGTAACAGTGAACAAAGTACCAGAACAGTGAACAAAATACCATAACAGTGAACAGAGTAACATAACAGTGAACAGAGTACCATAACAGTGGTGAGCTGAATAAAGTAACAGTCAAAAGGGTATCGTGACAGTGAACAGAATACCGTAACAGCGAACAGAGTACCGTGACAGTGAACATAGTACCATAACAGTGAACAGAGTACAATAACAGTGAACAGAGTACCATAACAGTGAACAGAGTACAATAACAGTGAACAGAGTACCATAACAGTGAATAGAGTTCCGCAACACTCAACTGTGTACCGTAACAGTGAACAGAGTACCGTAACAGTGAACAGAGTACCACAACACTGAACAGAGAACCGTGACAGCGAACAGAGTACTATAACAGTGAGCACAGTATCGGGACAGTAAACATAATACCGTAACAGCGAACAGAGTACCGTAACAGTGAATAGAGTACCGTAACAGTGAA
The DNA here is from genome assembly GCA_020002185.1 of Paraescarpia echinospica. Lineage (NCBI taxonomy): Eukaryota > Metazoa > Annelida > Polychaeta > Sabellida > Siboglinidae > Paraescarpia > Paraescarpia echinospica. The sequence continues at coordinate 49,792,187 of CM034533.1, read as the reverse complement.
CAGAGTACCAAAATAGAAAACAGAGTACCGTAACAGTGAACAGAGTACCAGAGCAGTGAACAGAATACCATAACAGTGAACAGAGTACCATAACAGTGAACAGAGTACCATAACACTGGTGAACTGAGTAAAGTAACAGTGAACAGCGTATCGTGACAGTGAACAGAGTACCGTAACAGTGAACAGAGTATCGTAACCGTGAACAGAGTACCACAACAGTGAACAGAGTTCCGTGACAGTGAACAGAGTACCAGAACAGTGAACAGAGTACCGTAACAGCGAACAGACTACAATAACAGTGAGCACAGTATCGTGACAGTGAACATAATACCGTAACAGCGAACAGAGTACCGTATCAGTGAACAGAGTACCGTAACAGTGAACAGAGTACCAGAACAATGAAGAGAATACCATAACAGTGAACAGAGTACCATAACAGTGAACAGAGTACCATAACACTGGTGAACTGAGTAAAGTAACAGTGGACATAGTATCGTGACAGTGAACAGAATACCATATCAGTTAACAGAGTACCATAACAGTGAACAGAGTACCGTAACAGTGAACATAATACCAGAACAGTGCACAGAGTACCATAATAGTAAACAGAGTGCCGTAACAGTGACCAGAGTACCAGAACAGTGAACGTAATACCGTGACAATGAACAGAGTACCATAACAGTGAACATAGTACCATTACAGTGAACAGAATACCATAACAGTGGTGAACTGAGTAAAGTAACAGTGAAAAGGGTACCGTAACAGTGAACAGAGTACCATAGCAGTGAACAGAGTACCGTAACAGTCAACAGAGTACCGTAACAGTGAACATAATATCGTAACAGTGAACAGAGTACCATAACAGTGAACATAATACCACAACAGTGAACACAGTACCATAACAATGAACAGAGTACCATAACAGCGAACAGAGTGCCAGAACAGTGAACAGAATATCTTAACATTGAACAGAGTACCATAACAGTGAACAGAGAACCGTAACAGTGAACAGAGTACCATAAAAGTGAACTGAGTACTGTAACTGTTAACATAATACCATAACAGTGAACAGAGTACCATAACAATTAATAGAGTCCCATAACAGTGAATAGAGTTCCGCAACAGTGAACTGCGTACCATAACAGTGAACAGAATACCACAACAGTGAACAGAGTACCGTGACAGTTAAAAGAGTATCATAACAGTGAGCTGAGTATTGTTAGAGTGAACATAATACCGTAACAGCGAACAGAGTACCGTAACAGTGAACAGAGTACCATAACAGTGAACAGAGTAACAGAACAGAGTAACGTAACAGTGAACAGAGTTCCATAGTAGAAAACAGATTACCGTAACAGTGAACAAAGTACCAGAACAGTGAACAGAGTACTATAACAGTGAGCACAGTATCGTGACAGTAAACATAACAGCGAACAGAGTACCGTAACAGTGAACAGAGTACCGTAACAGTGAACAGAGTACCAAATTATAAAACAGAGTACCGTAACAGTGAACAGAGAACCATAACAGTGAACAGAGCACCGTAACAGTGAACATAATACCAGAACAGTTAACAGAGTACCATAACAGTGAACAGAGTACCATAACAGTGAACAGAGTACCATAACACTGGTGAACTGAGTAAAGTAACAGTGAACATAGTATCGTGACAGTGAACAAAATACCATATCAGTGAACAGAGTACCATAACAGTGAACAGAGTACCGTAACAATGAACAGAGTACCAGAACAGTGAACGGAATACCGTAACAGTGAATAGAGTACCATAACAGTGAACATAGTACCATTACAGTGAACAGAATACCATAACAGAGGTGAACTGAGTAAAGTAACAGTGAAAAGGGTACCGTAACAGTGAACAGAGTACCATAGCAGTGAACAGAGTACCGTAACAGTCAACAGAGTACCGTAAGAGTGAACAGAATATCGTAACAGTGAACAGAGTACCATAACAGTGAACATAATACCACAACAGTGAACACAGTACCACAACAATGAACAGAGTACCATAACAGCGAACAGAGTGCCAGAACAGTGAAAAGAATATCGTAACATTGAACAGAGTACCATAACAGTGAACAGAGAACCGTAACAGTGAACAGAGTACCATAACAGAGAACAGAGTACTGTAACTGTTAACATAATACCATAACAGTGAACAGAGTACCATAACAATTAATAGAGTCCCATAACAGTGAATAGAGTTCCGCAACAGTGAACTGCGTACCATAACAGTGAACAGAATACCACAACAGTGAACAGAGTACCGTGACAGTTAACAGAATATCATAACAGTGAGCTGAATATTGTGACAGTGAACATAATACCGTAACAGCAAACAGAGTACCGTAACAGTGAACAGAGTACCATAACAGTGAACAGAGTAACAGAACAGAGTAACGTAACAGTGAACAGAGTACCATAGTAGAAAACAGAGTACCGTAACAGTGAACAAAGTACCAGAACAGTGAACAGAGTACTATAACAGTGAGCACAGTATCGTGACAGTAAACATAACAACGTAACAGCGAACAGAGTACCGTAACAGTGAACAGAGTACCGTACAGTGAACAGAGTACCAAATTATAAAACAGACTACCGTAACAGTGAACAGAGTACCGTAACAGTGAAAAAAGTACCAGAACAGTGAACAAAATACCATAATAGTGAACAGAGTAACATAACACTGAACAGAGTACCATAACAGTGGTGAGCTGAGTAAAGTAACAGTCAAAAGGGTATCGTGACAGTGAACAGAATACCGTAACAGCGAACAGAGTGCCGTGACAGTGAACATAGTACCATAACAGTGAACAGAGTACAATAACAGTGAACAGAGTACCATAACAGTGAATAGAATTCCGCAACACTCAACTGTGTACCGTAACAGTGAACAGAGTACCGTAACAGTGAACAGAGTACCACAACACTGAACAGAGTACCGTGACAGTGAACAGAGTACCACAACAGTGAACAGAGAACCGTGACAGCGAACAGAGTACCGTAACAGTGAATAGAGTACCGTAACAGTGAACTGAGTACCAAATTAGAAAACAGAGTACCGTAACAGTGAACAGAGTACCATAACAGTGAACAGAGTACCATAACACTGGAGAACTGAGTAAAGTAACAGTGAAAATAGTATCGTGACAGTGAACAGAATACCATATCAGTGAACAGAGTACCATAACTGTGAACAGAGTACCGTAACAGTGAACATAATGCCAGAACAGTGAACAGAGTACCATAATAGTAAACAGAGTACCGTAACAGTCAACAGAGTACCAGAACAGTGAACGGAATACCGTAACAGTCAACAGAGTACCATAACAGTGAACATAGTACCATTACAGTGAACAGAATACCATAACAGTGGTGAACTGAGTAAAGTAACAGTGAAAAGGGTACCGTAACAGTGAACAGAGTACCATAGCAGTGAACAGAGTACCGTAACAGTCAACATAGTACCGTAACAGTGAACAGAATATCGTAACAGTGAACAGAGTACCATAACAGTGAAAATAATACCACAACAGTGAACACAGTACCATAACAATGAACAGAGTACCATAACAGCGAACAGAGTGCCAGAACAGTAAACAGAATATCGTAACATTGAACAGAGTACCATAACAGTGAACAGAGAACCGTAACAGTGAACAGAGTACCATAACAGTGAACAGAGTACTGTAACTGTTAACATAATACCATAACAGTGAACAGAGTACCATAACAATTAATAAAGTCCCATAACAGTGAATAGAGTTCCGCAACAGTGAACTGCGTACCACAACAGTGAAAAGAGTACCGTGACAGTTAACAGAGTATTATAACAGTGAGCTGAGTATTGTGACAGTGAACATAATACCGTAACAGCGAACAGAGTACCGTAACAGTGAACAGAGTACCATAACAGTGAACAGAGTAACAGAACAGAGTAACGTAACAGTGAACAGAGTACCATAGTAGAAAACAGAGCACCGTAACAGTCAACAAAGTACCAGAACAGTGAACAGAGTACCATAACACTGGTGAACTGAGTAAAGTAACAGTGAACATAGTATCGTGACAGTGAACAGAATACCATATCAGTGAACAGAGTACCATAACAGTGAACTGAGTACCGTAACAGTGAACATAATATCAGAACAGTTAACAGAGTACCATAACAGTGAACAGAGTACCATAACAGTGAACAGAGTACCATAACACTGGTGAACTGAGTAAAGTAACAGTGAACATAGTATCGTGACAGTGAACAAAATACCACATCAGTGAACAGAGTACCATAACAGTGAACAGAGTACCGTAACAGTGAACAGAGTACCAGAACAGTGAACAGAATACCGTAACAGTGAACAGAGTACCATAACAGTGAACATAGTACCATTACAGTGAACAGAATACCATAACATTGGGGAACTGAGCAAAGTAACAGTGAAAAGGGTACCGTAACAGTGAACAGAGTACCATAGCAGTGAACAGAGTACCGTAGCAGTCAACAGAGTACCGTAACAGTGAACATAATACCACAATAGTGAACACAGTACCATAACAATGAACAGAGTACCATAACAGCGAACAGAGTGCCAGAACAGTGAACAGAGTACCAAATTATAAAACAGAGTACCGTAACAGTGAACAGAGTACCGTAACAGTGAACAGAGTACCAGAGCAGTGAACAGAATACCATAACAGTGAACAGAGTACCATAACAGTGAACAGAGTACCATAACACTAGTGAACTGAGTAAAGTAACAGTGAACAGGGTATCGTGACAGTGAACAGAGTACCGTAACAGTGAACAGAGTATCGTAACCGTGAACAGAGTACCACAACAGTGAACAGAGTTCCGTGACAGTGAACAGAGCACCACAACAGTGAACAGAGTACCGTGACAGCGAACAGACTTCCATAACAGTGAGCACAGTATCGTGACAGTGAACATAATACCGTAACAGTGAACAGAGTACCATAACAGTGAACATAATACCACAACAGTGAACACAGTACCCTAACAATGAACAGAGTACCATAACAGCGAACAGAGTGCCAGAACAGTGAAAAGAATATCGTAACATTGAACAGAGTACCATAACAGTGAACAAAGAACCGTAACAGTGAACAGAGTACCATAACAGTGAACAGAGTACTGTAACTGTTAACATAATACCATAACAGTGAACAGAGTACCATAACAATTAATAGAGTCCCATAACAGTGAATAGAGTTCCGCAACAGTGAACTGCGTACCATAACAGTGAACAGAATACCACAACAGTGAAAAGAGTACCGTGACAGTTAACAGAGTATCATAACAGTGAGCTGAGTATTGTGACAGTGAACATAATACCGTAACAGCGAACAGAGTACTGTAACAGTGAACAGAGTACCATAACAATGAACAGAGTAACAGAACAGAGTAACGTAACAGTGAACAGAGTACCATAGTAGAAAACAGAGTACCGTAACAGTGAACAAAGTACCAGAACAGTGAACAGAGTACTATAACAGTGAGCACAGTATCGTGACAGTAAACATAACACCGTAACAGCGAACAGAGTACCGTAACAGTGAACAGAGTACCGTAACAGTGAACAGAGTACCAAATTATAAAACAGAGTACCGTATCAGTGAACAGAGTACCGTAACAGTGAACAAAGTACCAGAACAGTGAACAAAATACCATAACAGTGAACAGAGTAACATAACAGTGAACAGAGTACCATAACAGTGGTGAGCTGAGTAAAGTAACAGTCAAAAGGGTATCGTGACAGTGAACAGAATACCGTAACAGCGAACAGAGTACCGTGACAGTGAACATAGTACCATAACAGTGAACAGAGTACAATAACAGTCAACAGAGTACCATAACAGTGAACAGAGTACAATAACAGTCAACAGAGTACCATAACAATGAATAGAGTTCCGCAACACTCAACTGTGTACCGTAACAGTGAACAGAGTACCGTAACAGTGAACAGAGTACCACAACACTGAACAGAGAACCGTGACAGCGAACAGAGTACTATAACAGTGAGCACAGTATCGGGACAGTAAACATAATACCGTAACAGCGAACAGAGTACCGTAACAGTGAATAGAGTACCGTAACAGTGAACAGAGTACCAAATTAGAAAACAGAGTACCGTAACAGTGAACAGAGTACCAGAGCAGTGAACAGAATACCATAACAGTGAACAGAGTACCATAACAGTGAACAGAGTACCATAACACTGGTGAACTGAGTAAAGTAACAGTGAACAGCGTATCGTGACAGTGAACAGAGTACCGTAACAGTGAACAGAGTATTGTAACCGTGAACAGAGTACCACAACAGTGAACAGAGTTCCGTGACAGTGAACAGAGTACCAGAACAGTGAACAGAGTACCGTGACAGCGAACAGACTACAATAACAGTGAGCACAGTATCGTGACAGTGAACATAATACCGTAACAGCGAACAGAGTACCGTATCAGTGAACAGAGTACCGTAACAGTGAACAGAGTACCAGAACAATGAAGAGAATACCATAACAGTGAACAGAGTACCATAACAGTGAACAGAGTACCATAACACTGGTGAACTGAGTAAAGTAACAGTGGACATAGTATCGTGACAGTGAACAGAATACCATATCAGTTAACAGAGTACCATAACAGTGAACAGAGTACCGTAACAGTGAACATAATACCAGAACAGTGCACAGAGTACCATAATAGTAAACAGAGTGCCGTAACAGTGACCAGAGTACCAGAACAGTGAACGTAATACCGTGACAATGAACAGAGTACCATAACAGTGAACATAGTACCATTACAGTGAACAGAATACCATAACAGTGGTGAACTGAGTAAAGTAACAGTGAAAAGGGTACCGTAACAGTGAACAGAGTACCATAGCAGTGAACAGAGTACCGTAACAGTCAACAGAGTACCGTAACAGTGAACATAATATCGTAACAGTGAACAGAGTACCATAACAGTGAACATAATACCACAACAGTGAACACAGTACCATAACAATGAACAGAGTACCATAACAGCGAACAGAGTGCCAGAACAGTGAACAGAATATCTTAACATTGAACAGAGTACCATAACAGTGAACAGAGAACCGTAACAGTGAACAGAGTACCATAAAAGTGAACTGAGTACTGTAACTGTTAACATAATACCATAACAGTGAACAGAGTACCATAACAATTAATAGAGTCCCATAACAGTGAATAGAGTTCCGCAACAGTGAACTGCGTACCATAACAGTGAACAGAATACCACAACAGTGAACAGAGTACCGTGACAGTTAAAAGAGTATCATAACAGTGAGCTGAGTATTGTTAGAGTGAACATAATACCGTAACAGCGAACAGAGTACCGTAACAGTGAACAGAGTACCATAACAGTGAACAGAGTAACAGAACAGAGTAACGTAACAGTGAACAGAGTTCCATAGTAGAAAACAGATTACCGTAACAGTGAACAAAGTACCAGAACAGTGAACAGAGTACTATAACAGTGAGCACAGTATCGTGACAGTAAACATAACAGCGAACAGAGTACCGTAACAGTGAACAGAGTACCGTAACAGTGAACAGAGTACCAAATTATAAAACAGAGTACCGTAACAGTGAACAGAGAACCATAACAGTGAACAGAGCACCGTAACAGTGAACATAATACCAGAACAGTTAACAGAGTACCATAACAGTGAACAGAGTACCATAACAGTGAACAGAGTACCATAACACTGGTGAACTGAGTAAAGTAACAGTGAACATAGTATCGTGACAGTGAACAAAATACCATATCAGTGAACAGAGTACCATAACAGTGAACAGAGTACCGTAACAATGAACAGAGTACCAGAACAGTGAACGGAATACCGTAACAGTGAATAGAGTACCATAACAGTGAACATAGTACCATTACAGTGAACAGAATACCATAACAGAGGTGAACTGAGTAAAGTAACAGTGAAAAGGGTACCGTAACAGTGAACAGAGTACCATAGCAGTGAACAGAGTACCGTAACAGTCAACAGAGTACCGTAAGAGTGAACAGAATATCGTAACAGTGAACAGAGTACCATAACAGTGAACATAATACCACAACAGTGAACACAGTACCACAACAATGAACAGAGTACCATAACAGCGAACAGAGTGCCAGAACAGTGAAAAGAATATCGTAACATTGAACAGAGTACCATAACAGTGAACAGAGAACCGTAACAGTGAACAGAGTACCATAACAGAGAACAGAGTACTGTAACTGTTAACATAATACCATAACAGTGAACAGAGTACCATAACAATTAATAGAGTCCCATAACAGTGAATAGAGTTCCGCAACAGTGAACTGCGTACCATAACAGTGAACAGAATACCACAACAGTGAACAGAGTACCGTGACAGTTAACAGAATATCATAACAGTGAGCTGAGTATTGTGACAGTGAACATAATACCGTAACAGCGAACAGAGTACCGTAACAGTGAACAGAGTACCATAACAGTGAACAGAGTAACAGAACAGAGTAACGTAACAGTGAACAGAGTACCATAGTAGAAAACAGAGTACCGTAACAGTGAACAAAGTATCAGAACAGTGAACAGAGTACTATAACAGTGAGCACAGTATCGTGACAGTAAACATAACAACGTAACAGCGAACAGAGTACCGTAACAGTGAACAGAGTACCGTACAGTGAACAGAGTACCAAATTATAAAACAGACTACCGTAACAGTGAACAGAGTACCGTAACAGTGAAAAAAGTACCAGAACAGTGAACAAAATACCATAATAGTGAACAGAGTAACATAACACTGAACAGAGTACCATAACAGTGGTGAGCTGAGTAAAGTAACAGTCAAAAGGGTATCGTGACAGTGAACAGAATACCGTAACAGCGAACAGAGTACCGTGACAGTGAACATAGTACCATAACAGTGAACAGAGTACAATAACAATGAACAGAGTACCATAACAGTGAATAGAGTTCCGCAACACTCAACTGTGTACCGTAACAGTGAACAGAGTACCGTAACAGTGAACAGAGTACCACAACACTGAACAGAGTACCGTGACAGTGAACAGAGTACCATAACAGTGAACAGAGAACCGTAACAGTGAACAGAGTACCATAACAGTGAACAGAGTACTGTAACTGTTAACATAATACCATAACAGTGAACAGAGTACCATAACAATTAATAAAGTCCCATAACAGTGAATAGAGTTCCGCAACAGTGAACTGCGTACCACAACAGTGAAAAGAGTACCGTGACAGTTAACAGAGTATTATAACAGTGAGCTGAGTATTGTGACAGTGAACATAATACCGTAACAGCGAACAGAGTACCGTAACAGTGAACAGAGTACAATAACAATGAACAGAGTACCATAACAGTGAATAGAGTTCCGCAACACTCAACTGTGTACCGTAACAGTGAACAGAGTACCGTAACAGTGAACAGAGTACCACAACACTGAACAGAGTACCGTGACAGTGAACAGAGTACCATAACAGTGAACAGAGAACCGTAACAGTGAACAGAGTACCATAACAGTGAACAGAGTACTGTAACTGTTAACATAATACCATAACAGTGAACAGAGTACCATAACAATTAATAAAGTCCCATAACAGTGAATAGAGTTCCGCAACAGTGAACTGCGTACCACAACAGTGAAAAGAGTACCGTGACAGTTAACAGAGTATTATAACAGTGAGCTGAGTATTGTGACAGTGAACATAATACCGTAACAGCGAACAGAGTACCGTAACAGTGAACAGAGTACCATAACAGTGAACAGAGTAACAGAACAGAGTAACGTAACAGTGAACAGAGTACCATAGTAGAAAACAGAGCACCGTAACAGTGAACAAAGTACCAGAACAGTGAACAGAGTACCATAACACTGGTGAACTGAGTAAAGTAACAGTGAACATAGTATCGTGACAGTGAACAGAATACCATATCAGTGAACAGAGTACCATAACAGTGAACTGAGTACCGTAACAGTGAACATAATATCAGAACAGTTAACAGAGTACCATAACAGTGAACAGAGTACCATAACAGTGAACAGAGTACCATAACACTGGTGAACTGAGTAAAGTAACAGTGAACATAGTATCGTGACAGTGAACAAAATACCACATCAGTGAACAGAGTACCATAACAGTGAACAGAGTACCGTAACAGTGAACAGAGTACCAGAACAGTGAACGGAATACCGTAACAGTGAACAGAGTACCATAACAGTGAACATAGTACCATTACAGTGAACAGAATACCATAACATTGGGGAACTGAGCAAAGTAACAGTGAAAAGGGTACCGTAACAGTGAACAGAGTACCATAGCAGTGAACAGAGTACCGTAGCAGTCAACAGAGTACCGTAACAGTGAACATAATACCACAATAGTGAACACAGTACCATAACAATGAACAGAGTACCATAACAGCGAACAGAGTGCCAGAACAGTGAACAGAGTACCAAATTATAAAACAGAGTACCGTAACAGTGAACAGAGTACCGTAACAGTGAACAGAGTACCAGAGCAGTGAACAGAATACCATAACAGTGAACAGAGTACCATAACAGTGAACAGAGTACCATAACACTAGTGAACTGAGTAAAGTAACAGTGAACAGGGTATCGTGACAGTGAACAGAGTACCGTAACTGTGAACAGAGTATCGTAACCGTGAACAGAGTACCACAACAGTGAACAGAGTTCCGTGACAGTGAACAGAGCACCACAACAGTGAACATAATACCGTAACAGCGAACAGAGTACCGTAACAGTGAACAGAGTACCATAACAGTGAACAGAGTAACAGAACAGAGTAACGTAACAGTGAACAGAGTACCATAGTAGAAAACAGAGTACCGTAACAGTGAACAAAGTACCAGAACAGTGAACAGAGTACTATAACAGTGAGCACAGTATCGTGACAGTAAACATAACAACGTAACAGCGAACAGAGTACCGTAACAGTGAACAGAGTACCGTACAGTGAACAGAGTACCAAATTATAAAACAGACTACCGTAACAGTGAACAGAGTACCGTAACATTGAAAAAAGTACCAGAACAGTGAACAAAATACCATAATAGTGAACAGAGTAACATAACACTGAACAGAGTACCATAACAGTGGTGAGCTGAGTAAAGTAACAGTCAAAAGGGTATCGTGACAGTGAACAGAATACCGTAACAGCGAACAGAGTACCGTGACAGTGAACATAGTACCATAACAGTGAACAGAGTACAATAACAATGAACAGAGTACCATAACAGTGAATAGAGTTCCGCAACACTCAACTGTGTACCGTAACAGTGAACAGAGTACCGTAACAGTGAACAGAGTACCACAACACTGAACAGAGTACCGTGACAGTGAACAGAGTACCACAACAGTGAACAGAGAACCGTGACAGCGAACAGAGTACTATAACAGTGAGTACAGTATCGTGACAGTAAACATAATAATACCGTAACAGCGAACAGAGTACCGTAACAGTGAATAGAGTACCGTAACAGTGAACAGAGTACCAAATTAGAAAACAGAGTACCGTAACAGTGAACAGAGTACCATAACAGTGAACAGAGTACCATAACACTGGTGAACTGAGTAAAGTAACAGTGAAAATAGTATCGTGACAGTGAACAGAATACCATATCAGTGAACAGAGTACCATAACTGTGAACAGAGTACCGTAACAGTGAACATAATGCCAGAACAGTGAACAGAGTACCATAATAGTAAACAGAGTACCGTAACAGTGAACAGAGTACCAGAACAGTGAACGGAATACCGTAACAGTCAACAGAGTACCATAACAGTGAACAAAGTACCATTACAGTGAACAGAATACCATAACAGTGGTGAACTGAGTAAAGTAACAGTGAAAAGGGTACCGTAACAGTGAACAGAGTACCATAGCAGTGAACAGAGTACCGTAACAGTGAACAGAGTACCAAATTATAAAACAGAGTACCGTAACAGTGAACAGAGTACCGTAACAGTGAACAAAGTACCAGAACAGTGAACAAAATACCATAACAGTGAACAGAGTAACATAACAGTGAACAGAGTACCATAACAGTGGTGAGCTGAGTAAAGTAACAGTCAAAAGGGTATCGTGACAGTGAACAGAATACCGTAACAGCGAACAGAGTACCGTGACAGTGAACATAGTACCATAACAGTGAACAGAGTACAATAACAGTGAACAGAGTACCATAACAGTGAATAGAGTTCCGCAACACTCAACTGTGTACCGTAACAGTGAACAGAGTACCGTAACAGTGAACAGAGTACCACAACACTGAACAGAGTACCGTGACACTGAACAGAGTACCACAACAGTGAACAGAGAACCGTGACAGCGAACAGAGTACTATAACAGTGAGCACAGTATCGGGACAGTAAACATAATACCGTAACAGTGAACAGAGTACCGTAACAGTGAATAGAGTACCGTAACAGTGAACAGAGTACCAAATTAGAAAACAGAGTACCGTAACAGTGAACAGAGTACCAGAGCAGTGAACAGAATACCATAACAGTGAACAGAGTACCATAACAATGAACAGAGTACCATAACACTGGTGAACTGAGTAAAGTAACAGTGAACATGGTATCGTGACAGTGAACAGAGTACCGTAACAGTGAACAGAGTATCGTAACCGTGAACAGAGTACCACAACAGTGAACAGAGTTCCGTGACAGTGAACAGAGTACCAGAACAGTGAACAGAGTACCGTGATAGCGAACAGACTACCATAACAGTGAGCACAGTATCGTGACAGTGAACAAAATACCGTAACATTGAACAGAGTACCATAACAGTGAACATAATACCACAACAGTGAACACAGTACCATAACAATGAACAGAGTACCATAACAGCGAACAGAGTGCCAGAACAGTGAAAAGAATATCGTAACATTGAACAGAGTACCATAACAGTGAACAGAGAACCGTAACAGTGAACAGAGTACCATAACAGTGAACAGAGTACTGTAACTGTTAACATAATACCATAACAGTGAACAGAGTACCATAACAATTAATAGAGTCCCATAACAGTGAATAGAGTTCCGCAACAGTGAACTGCGTACCATAACAGTGAACAGAATACCACAACAGTGAACAGAGTACCGTGACAGTTAACAGAGTATCATAACAGTGAGCTGAGTACCGTAACAGTGAACAGAGTACCATAACAGTGAACAGAGTAACAGAACAGAGTAACGTAACATTGAACAGAGTACCATAGTAGAAAACAGAGTACCGTAACAGTGAACAAAGTACCATAACAGTGAACAGAGTACTATGACAGTGAGCACAGTATCGTGACAGTACACATAACAACGTAACAGCGAACAGAGTACCGTAACAGTGAACAGAGTACCGTACAGTGAACAGAGTACCAAATTATAAAACAGAGTACCGTAACAGTGAACAGAATACCGTAACAGTGAAAAAAGTACCAGAACAGTGAACAAAATACCATAACAGTGAACAGAGTAACATAACACTGAACAGAGTACCATAACAGTGGTGAGCTGAGTAAAGTAACAGTCAAAAGGGTATCGTGACAGTGAACAGAATACCGTAACAGCGAACAGAGTACCGTGACAGTGAACATAGTACCATAACAGTGAACAGAGTACAATAACAGTGAACAGAGTACCATAACAGTGAATAGAGTTCCGCAACACTCAACTGTGTACCGTAACAGTGAACAGTGTACCGTAACAGTGAACAGAGTACCGCAACACTGAACAGAGTACCGTGACAGTGAACAGAGTACCACAACAGTGAACAGAGAACCGTGACAGCGAACAGAGTACTATAACAGTGAGCACAGTATCGTGACAGTAAACATAATAATACCGTAACAGCGAACAGAGTACCGTAACAGTGAAGAGAGTACCGTAACAGTGAACAGAGTACCAAATTAGAAAACAGAGTACCGTAACAGTGAACAGAGTACCAGAACAGTGAACAAAATACCATAATAGTGAACAGAGTAACATAACACTGAACAGAGTACCATAACAGTGGTGAGCTGAGTAAAGTAACTGTCAAAAGGGTATCGTGACAGTGAACAGAATACCGTAACAGCGAACAGAGTACCATAACAGTGAACAGAGTACCGTAACAGTGAACATAATGCCAGAACAGTGAACAGAGTACCATAATAGTAAACAGAGTACCGTAACAGTGAACAGAGTACCAGAACAGTGAACGGAATACCGTAACAGTCAACAGAGTACCATAACAGTGAACATAGTACCATTACAGTGAACAGAATACCATAACAGTGGTGAACTGAGTAAAGTAACAGTGAAAAGGGTACCGTAACAGTGAACAGAGTACCATAGCAGTGAACAGAGTACCGTAACAGTCAACAGAGTACCGTAACAGTCAACAGAATATCGTAACAGTGAACAGAGTACCATAGCAGTGAACATAATACCACAAGAGTGAACACAGTACCATAACAATGAACAGAGTACCATAACAGCGAACAGAGTGCCAGAACAGTGAACAGAATATCGTAACATTGAACAGAGTACCATAACAGTGAACAGAGAACCGTAACAGTGAACAGAGTACCATAACAGTGAACAGAGTACTGTAACTGTTAACATAATACCATAACAGTGAACAGAGTACCATAACAATTAATAGAGTCCCATAACAGTGAATAGAGTTCCGCAACAGTGAACTGCGTACCATAACAGTGAACAGAATACCACAACAGTGAACAGAGTACCGTGACAGTTAACAGAGTATCATAACAGTGAGCTGAGTATTGTGACAGTGAACATAATACCGTAACAGCGAACAGAGTACCGTAACAGTGAACAGAGTACCATAACAGTGAACAGAGTAACAGAACAGAGTAACGTAACATTGAACAGAGTACCATAGTAGAAAACAGAGTACCGTAACAGTGAACAAAGTACCAGAACAGTGAACAGAGTACTATGACAGTGAGCACAGTATCGTGACAGTACACATAACAACGTAACAGCGAACAGAGTACCGTAACAGTGAACAGAGTACCGTACAGTGAACAGAGTACCAAATTATAAAACAGAGTACCGTAACAGTGAACAGAATACCGTAACAGTGAAAAAAGTACCAGAACAGTGAACAAAATACCATAACAGTGAACAGAGTAACATAACACTGAACAGAGTACCATAACAGTGGTGAGCTGAGTAAAGTAACAGTCAAAAGGGTATCGTGACAGTGAACAGAATACCGTAACAGCGAACAGAGTACCGTGACAGTGAACATAGTACCATAACAGTGAACAGAGTACAATAACAGTGAACAGAGTACCATAACAGTGAATAGAGTTCCGCAACACTCAACTGTGTACCGTAACAGTGAACAGTGTACCGTAACAGTGAACAGAGTACCGCAACACTGAACAGAGTACCGTGACAGTGAACAGAGTACCACAACAGTGAACAGAGAACCGTGACAGCGAACAGAGTACTATAACAGTGAGCACAGTATCGTGACAGTAAACATAATAATACCGTAACAGCGAACAGAGTACCGTAACAGTGAAGAGAGTACCGTAACAGTGAACAGAGTACCAAATTAGAAAACAGAGTACCGTAACAGTGAACAGAGTACCAGAACAGTGAACAAAATACCATAATAGTGAACAGAGTAACATAACACTGAACAGAGTACCATAACAGTGGTGAGCTGAGTAAAGTAACTGTCAAAAGGGTATCGTGACAGTGAACAGAATACCGTAACAGCGAACAGAGTACCATAACAGTGAACAGAGTACCGTAACAGTGAACATAATGCCAGAACAGTGAACAGAGTACCATAATAGTAAACAGAGTACCGTAACAGTGAACAGAGTACCAGAACAGTGAACGGAATACCGTAACAGTAAACAGAGTACCATAACAGTGAACATAGTACCATTACAGTGAACAGAATACCATAACAGTGGTGAACTGAGTAAAGTAACAGTGAAAAGGGTACCGTAACAGTGAACAGAGTACCATAGCAGTGAACAGAGTACCGTAACAGTCAACAGAGTACCGTAACAGTGAACAGAATATCGTAACAGTGAACAGAGTACCATAGCAGTGAACATAATACCACAAGAGTGAACACAGTACCATAACAATGAACAGAGTACCATAACAGCGAACAGAGTGCCAGAACAGTGAACAGAATATCGTAACATTGAACAGAGTACCATAACAGTGAACAGAGAACCGTAACAGTGAACAGAGTACCATAACAGTGAACAGAGTACTGTAACTGTTAACATAATACCATAACAGTGAACAGAGTACCATAACAATTAATAGAGTCCCATAACAGTGAATAGAGTTCCGCAACAGTGAACTGCGTACCATAACAGTGAACAGAGTACCAAATTATAAAACAGAGTACTGTAACAGTGAACAGAGTACCGTAACAGTGAACAAAGTACCAGAACAGTGAACAAAATACCATAACAGTGAACAGAGTAACATAACAGTGAACAGAGTACCATAACAGTGGTGAGCTGAGTAAAGTAACAGTCAAAAGGGTATCGTGACAGTGAACAGAATACCGTAACAGCGAACAGAGTACCGTGACAGTGAACATAGTACCATAACAGTGAACAGAGTACAATAACAATGAACAGAGTACCATAACAGTGAATAGAGTTCCGCAACACTCAACTGTGTACCGTAACAGTGAACAGAGTACCGTAACAGTGAACAGAGTACCACAACACTGAACAGAGTACCGTGACAGTGAACAGAGTACCACAACAGTGAACAGAGAACCGTGACAGCGAACAGAGTACTATAACAGTGAGTACAGTATCGTGACAGTAAACATAATAATACCGTAACAGCGAACAGAGTACCGTAACAGTGAATAGAGTACCGTAACAGTGAACAGAGTACCAAATTAGAAAACAGAGTACCGTAACAGTGAACAGAGTACCATAACAGTGAACAGAGTACCATAACACTGGTGAACTGAGTAAAGTAACAGTGAAAATAGTATCGTGACAGTGAACAGAATACCATATCAGTGAACAGAGTACCATAACTGTGAACAGAGTACCGTAACAGTGAACATAATGCCAGAACAGTGAACAGAGTACCATAATAGTAAACAGAGTACCGTAACAGTGAACAGAGTACCAGAACAGTGAACGGAATACCGTAACAGTCAACAGAGTACCATAACAGTGAACAAAGTACCATTACAGTGAACAGAATACCATAACAGTGGTGAACTGAGTAAAGTAACAGTGAAAAGGGTACCGTAACAGTGAACAGAGTACCGTAACAGTGAACAGAGTACCAAATTATAAAACAGAGTACCGTAACAGTGAACAGAGTACCGTAACAGTGAACATAGTACCAAAACAGTGAACAGAGTACAATAACAGTGAACAGAGTACCATAACAGTGAATAGAGTTCCGCAACACTCAACTGTGTACCGTAACAGTGAACAGAGTACCGAAACAGTGAACAGAGTACCACAACACTGAACAGAGTACCGTGACAGTGAACAGAGTACCACAACAGTGAACAGAGAACCGTGACAGCGAACAGAGTACTATAACAGTGAGCACAGTATCGTGACAGAAAACATAATACCGTAACAGCGAACAGAGTACCGTAACAGTGAATAGAGTACGGTAACATTGAACAGAGTACCAAATTAGAAAACAGACTACCGTAACAGTGAACAGAGTACCAGAACAGTGAACAGAATACCATAACAGTGAACAGAGTACCATAACAGTGAACAGAGTACCATAACACTGGTGAACTGAGTAAAGTAACAGTGAACATAGTATCGTGACAGTGAACAGAATACCATATCAGTGAACAGAGTACCATAACAGTGAACAGAGTACCGTAACAGTGAACATAATGCCAGAACAGTGAACAGAGTACCATAATAGTAAACAGAGTACCGTAACAGTGATCAGAGTACCAGAACAGTGAACGGAATACCGTAACAGTCAACAGAGTACCATAACAGTGAACATAGTACCATTACAGTGAACAGAATACCATAACAGTGGTGAACTGAGTAAAGTAACAGTGAAAAGGGTACCGTAACAGTGAACAGAGTACCATAGCAGTGAACAGAGTACCGTAACAGTCAACATAGTACCGTAACAGTGAACATAATATCGTAACAGTGAACAGAGTACCATGACAGTGAAAATAATACCACAACAGTGAACACAGTACCATAACAATGAACAGAGTACCATAACAGCGAACAGAGTGCCAGAACAGTGAACAGAATATCGTAACATTGAACAGAGTACCATAACAGTGAACAGAGAACCGTAACAGTGAACAGAGTACCATAACAGTGAACAGAGTACTGTAACTGTTAACATAATACCATAACAGTGAACAGAGTACCATAACAATTAATAAAGTCCCATAACAGTGAATAGAGTTCCGCAACAGTGAACTGCGTACCACAACAGTGAAAAGAGTACCGTGACAGTTAACAGAGTATCATAACAGTGAGCTGAGTATTGTGACAGTGAACATAATACCGTAACAGCGAACAGAGTACCGTAACAGTGAACAGAGTACCATAACAGTGAACAGAGTAACAGAACAGAGTAACGTAACAGTGAACAGAGTACCATAGTAGAAAACAGAGTACCGTAACAGTGAACAAAGTACCATAACAGTGAACAGAGTACTATGACAGTGAGCACAGTATCGTGACAGTAAACATAACACCGTAACAGCGAACAGAGTACCGTAACAGTGAACAGAGTACCGTAACAGTGAACAGAGTACCAAATTATAAAACAGAGTACCGTAACAGTGAACAGAGTACCGTAACAGTGAACAAAGTACCAGAACAGTGAACAAAATACCATAATAGTGAACAGAGTAACATAACAGTGAACAGTGTAACATAACAGTGAACAGAGTACCATAACAGTGGTGAGCTGAGTAAAGTAACAGTCAAAAGGGTATCGTGACAGTGAACAGAATACCGTAACAGCGAACAGAGTACCGTGACAGTGAACATAGTACCATAACAGTGAACAGAGTACCATAACAGTGAACAGAGTACCATAACAGTGAATAGAGTTCCGCAACACTCAACTGTGTACCGTAACAGTGAACAGAGTACCGTAACAGTGAACAGAGTACCACAACACTGAACAGAGTACCGTGACAGTGAACAGAGTACCACAACAGTGAACAGAGAACCGTGACAGCGAACAGAGTACTATAACAGTGAGCACAGTATCGGGACAATAAACATAATACCGTAACAGCGAACATAGTACCGTAACATTGAATAGAGTACCGTAACAGTGAACAGAGTACCAAATTAGAAAACAGAGTACCGTAACAGTGAACAGAGTACCACAACACTGAACAGAGTACCGTGACAGTGAACAGAGTACCACAACAGTGAACAGAGAACCGTGACAGCGAACAGAGTACTATAACAGTGAGCACAGTATCGGGACAGTAAACATAATACCGTAACAGCGAACAGAGTACCGTAACAGTGAATAGAGTACCGTAACAGTGAACAGAGTACCAAATTAGAAAACAGAGTAACGTAACAGTGAACAGAGTACCAGAGCAGTGAACAGAATACCATAACAGTGAACAGAGTACCATAACAGTGAACAGAGTACCATAACACTGGTGAACTGAGTAAAGTAACAGTGAACAAGGTATCGTGACAGTGAACAGAGTACCGTAACACTGAACAGAATACCGTAACAGTGAACAGAGTACCATAACAGTGGTGAACTGAGTAAAGTAACAGTCAAAAGGTTATCGTGACATTGAACAGAATACCGTAACAGCGAACAGAGTACCAAATTATAAAACAGAGTACCGTAGCAGTGAACAGAGTACCAGAGCAGTGAACAGAATACCATAACAGTGAACAGAGTACCGTAACAGTGAATAGAGTTCCGCAACACTCAACTGTGTACCGTAACAGTGAACAGAGTACCGTAACAGTGAACAGAGTACCACAACACAGAACAGTGTACCGTGACAGCGAACAGAGTACTATAACAGTGAGCACAGTATCGTGACAGTAAACATAATACCGTAACAGCGAACAGAGTACCGTAACAGTGAACAGAGTACCGTAACAGTGAACAGAGTACCAAATTAGAAAACAGAGTACCGTAACAGTGAACAGAGTACCAGAGCAGTGAACAGAGTACCATAACAGTGAACAGAGTACCATAACACTGGTGAACTGAGTAAAGTAACAGTGAACAGGGTATCGTGACAGTGAACAGAGTACCATAACAGTGAACAGAGTACCGTAACAGTGAACAGAATACCGTAACAGTGAACAGAGTACGATATCAGTGAACAGAGTATCGTGACAGTGAACAGAATACCATATCAGTGAACAGAGTACCATAACAGTGAACAGAGTACCGTAACAGTGAACATAATACCAGAACAGTGAACAGAGTACCAAAACAATTAATATATTACCGTAACAGTGAACAGAGTACCATAATAGTAAACAAAGTACCGTAACAGCGAACAGAGTACCAGAACAGTGAACGGAATACCGTAGCAGTGAACAGAGTACCATAACAGTGAACATGTTACCATAACAGTGAACAGAATACCATAACAGTGGTGAACTGAGTAAAGTAACAGTGAACAGGGTACCGTAACAGTGAACAGAGTACCACAGCAGTGAACAGAGTACCGTAACAGTGAACAGAGTACCGTAACAGAGAACAGAATAACGTAACTGTGAACAGAGTACCATAACAGTGAACGTAATACTATAACAGTGAACACAGTACCATAACAATGAACAGAGTACCATAACAGCGAACAGAATGCCAGAACAGTGAACAGAATACCGTAATATTGAACAGAGTACCATAACAGTGAACATAATACCACAACAGTGAACACAGTACCATAACAATGAACAGAGTACCATAACAGCGAACAGAGTCCCAGAACAGTGAACAGAATATCGTAACATTGAACAGAGCACCATAACAGTGAACAGAGAACCGTAACAGTGAACAGAGTACCATAACAGTGAACAGAGTACTGTAACTGTTAACATAATACTATAACAGTGAACAGAGTACCATAACAATTAATAGAGTCCCATAACAGTGAATAGAGTTCCGCAACAGTGAACTGCGTACCATAACAGTGAACAGAATACCACAACAGTGAACAGAGTACCGTGACAGTTAACAGAGTATCATAACAGTGAGCTGAGTATTGTGACAGTGAACATAATACCGTAACAGCGAACAGAGTACCGTAACAGTGAACAGAGTACCATAACAGTGAACAGAGTAACAGAACAGAGTAACGTAACAGTGAACAGAGTACCATAGTAGAAAACAGAGTACCGTAACAGTGAACAGAGTACCATAGTAGAAAACAGAGTACCGTAACAGTGAGCACAGTATCGTGACAGTAAACATAACACCGTAACAGCGAACAGAGTACCGTGACAGTGAACAGAGTACCGTAACAGTGAACAGAGTACCAAATTATAAAACCGAGTACCGTAAAAGCGAACAGAGTACCGTAACAGTGAACAGATTACAATAACAGTGAACAGAGTACCATAACACTGGTGAACTGAGTAAAGTAACAGTGAACATAGTATCGTGACAGTGAACAGAATACCATATCAGTGAACAGAGTACCATAACAGTGAACAGAGTACCGTAACAGTGAGCACAGTATCGTGACAGTAAACATAACACCGTAACAGCGAACAGAGTACCGTAACAGTGAACAGAGTACCGTAACAGTGAACAGAGTACCATAATAGTAAACAGAGTACCGTAACAGTGAACAGAGTACCAGAACAGTGAAAGGAATACCGTAACAGTCAACAGAGTACCATAACAGTGAACATAGTACCATTACAGTGAACAGAATACCATAACAGTGGTGAACTGTGTAAAGTAACAGTGAAAAGGGTACCGTAACAGTGAACAGAGTACCATAGCAGTCAACATAGTACCGTAACAGTGAACAGAATATCGTAACAGTGAACAGAGTACCATAACAGTGAACATAATACCACAACAGTGAACACACTACCATAACAATGAACAGAGTACCATAACAGCGAACAGAGTGCCAGAACAGTGAACAGAATATCGTAACATTGAACAGAGTACCATAACAGTGAACAGAGAACCGTAACAGTGAACAGAGTACCATAACAGTGAACAGAGTACTGTAACTGTTAACATAATACCATAACAGTGAACAGAGTACCATAACAATTAATAGAGTCCCATAACAGTGAATAGAGTTCCGCAACAGTGAACTGCGTACCATAACAGTGACCAGAGTACCAAATTATAAAACAGAGTACTGTAACAGTGAACAGAGTACCGTAACAGTGAACAAAATACCATAACAGTGAACAGAGTAACATAACAGTGAACAGAGTACCATAACAGTGGTGAGCTGAGTAAAGTAACAGTCAAAAGGGTATCGTGACAGTGAACAGAATACCGTAACAGCGAACAGAGTACCGTGACAGTGAACATAGTACCATAACAGTGAACAGAGTACAATAACAGTGAACAGAGTACCATAACAGTGAATAGAGTTCCGCAACACTCAACTGTGTACCGTAACAGTGAACAGAGTACCGTAACAGTGAACAGAGTACCACAACACTGAACAGAGTACCGTGACAGTGAACAGAGTACCACAACAGTGAACAGAGAACCGTGACAGCGAACAGAGTACTATAACAGTGAGCACAGTATCGTGACAGTAAACATAATACCGTAACAGCGAACAGAGTACCGTAACAGTGAATAGAGTACCGTAACAGTGAACAGAGTACCAAATTAGAAAACAGACTACCGTAACAGTGAACAGAGTACCAGAACAGTGAAGAGAATACCACAACAGTGAACAGAGTACCATAACAGTGAACAGAGTACCATAACACTGGTGAACTGAGTAAAGTAACAGTGAACATAGTATCGTGACAGTGAACAGAATACCATATCAGTGAACAGAGTACCATAACAGTGAACAGAGTACCGTAACAGTGAACATAATGCCAGAACAGTGAACAGAGTACCATAATAGTAAACAGAGTACCGTAACAGTGAACAGAGTACCAGAACAGTGAACGGAATACCGTAACAGTCAACAGAGTACCATAACAGTGAACATAGTACCATTACAGTGAACAGAATACCATAACAGTGGTGAACTGAGTAAAGTAACAGTGAAAAGGGTACCGTAACAGTGAACAGATTACCATAGCAGTGAACAGAGTACCGTAACAGTCAACATAATACCGTAACAGTGAACAGAATATCGTAACAGTGAACAGAGTACCATAACAGTGAACAGAGTACCATAACACTGGTGAACTGAGTAAAGTAACAGTGAACAGGGTATCGTGACAGTGAACAGAGTACCATAACAGTGAACAGAGTACCGTAACAGTGAACAGAATACCGTAACAGTGAACAGAGTACGATATCAGTGAACACAGTATCGTGACAGTGAACAGAATACCATATCAGTGAACAGAGTACCATAACAGTGAACAGAGTACCGTAACAGTGAACATAATACCAGAACAGTGAACAGAGTACCAAAACAATTAATATATTACCGTAACAGTGAACAGAGTACCATAATAGTAAACAAAGTACCGTAACAGCGAACAGAGTACCAGAACAGTGAACGGAATACCGTAGCAGTGAACAGAGTACCATAACAGTGAACATGTTACCATAACAGTGAACAGAATACCATAACAGTGGTGAACTGAGTAAAGTAACAGTGAACAGGGTACCGTAACAGTGAACAGAGTACCACAGCAGTGAACAGAGTACCGTAACAGTGAACAGAGTACCGTAACAGAGAACAGAATAACGTAACTGTGAACAGAGTACCATAACAGTGAACGTAATACTATAACAGTGAACACTGTACCATAACAATGAACAGAGTACCATAACAGCGAACAGAATGCCAGAACAGTGAACAGAATACCGTAATATTGAACAGAGTACCATAACAGTGAACATAATACCACAACAGTGAACACAGTACCATAACAATGAACAGAGTACCATAACAGCGAACAGAGTCCCAGAACAGTGAACAGAATATCGTAACATTGAACAGAGCACCATAACAGTGAACAGAGAACCGTAACAGTGAACAGAGTACCATAACAGTGAACAGAGTACTGTAACTGTTAACATAATACTATAACAGTGAACAGAGTACCATAACAATTAATAGAGTCCCATAACAGTGAATAGAGTTCCGCAACAGTGAACTGCGTACCATAACAGTGAACAGAATACCACAACAGTGAACAGAGTACCGTGACAGTTAACAGAGTATCATAACAGTGAGCTGAGTATTGTGACAGTGAACATAATACCGTAACAGCGAACAGAGTACCGTAACAGTGAACAGAGTACCATAACAGTGAACAGAGTAACAGAACAGAGTAACGTAACAGTGAACAGAGTACCATAGTAGAAAACAGAGTACCGTAACAGTGAACAGAGTACCATAGTAGAAAACAGAGTACCGTAACAGTGAGCACAGTATCGTGACAGTAAACATAACACCGTAACAGCGAACAGAGTACCGTGACAGTGAACAGAGTACCGTAACAGTGAACAGAGTACCAAATTATAAAACAGAGTACCGTAGCAGTGAACAGAGTACCAGAGCAGTGAACAGAATACCATAACAGTGAACAGAGTACCGTAACAGTGAATAGAGTTCCGCAACACTCAACTGTGTACCGTAACAGTGAACAGAGTACCGTAACAGTGAACAGAGTACCACAACACAGAACAGTGTACCGTGACAGCGAACAGAGTACTATAACAGTGAGCACAGTATCGTGACAGTAAACATAATACCGTAACAGCGAACAGAGTACCGTAACAGTGAACAGAGTACCGTAACAGTGAACAGAGTACCAAATTAGAAAACAGAGTACCGTAACAGTGAACAGAGTACCAGAGCAGTGAACAGAGTACCATAACAGTGAACAGAGTACCATAACACTGGTGAACTGAGTAAAGTAACAGTGAACAGGGTATCGTCACAGTGAACAGAGTACCATAACAGTGAACAGAGTACCGTAACAGTGAACAGAATACCGTAACAGTGAACAGAGTACGATATCAGTGAACACAGTATCGTGACAGTGAACAGAATACCATATCAGTGAACAGAGTACCATAACAGTGAACAGAGTACCGTAACAGTGAACATAATACCAGAACAGTGAACAGAGTACCAAAACAATTAATATATTACCGTAACAGTGAACAGAGTACCATAATAGTAAACAAAGTACCGTAACAGCGAACAGAGTACCAGAACAGTGAACGGAATACCGTAGCAGTGAACAGAGTACCATAACAGTGAACATGTTACCATAACAGTGAACAGAATACCATAACAGTGGTGAACTGAGTAAAGTAACAGTGAACAGGGTACCGTAACAGTGAACAGAGTACCACAGCAGTGAACAGAGTACCGTAACAGTGAACAGAGTACCGTAACAGAGAACAGAATAACGTAACTGTGAACAGAGTACCATAACAGTGAACGTAATACTATAACAGTGAACACAGTACCATAACAATGAACAGAGTACCATAACAGCGAACAGAATGCCAGAACAGTGAACAGAATACCGTAATATTGAACAGAGTACCATAACAGTGAACATAATACCACAACAGTGAACACAGTACCATAACAATGAACAGAGTACCATAACAGCGAACAGAGTCCCAGAACAGTGAACAGAATATCGTAACATTGAACAGAGCACCATAACAGTGAACAGAGAACCGTAACAGTGAACAGAGTACCATAACAGTGAACAGAGTACTGTAACTGTTAACATAATACTATAACAGTGAACAGAGTACCATAACAATTAATAGAGTCCCATAACAGTGAATAGAGTTCCGCAACAGTGAACTGCGTACCATAACAGTGAACAGAATACCACAACAGTGAACAGAGTACCGTGACAGTTAAGAGAGTATCATAACAGTGAGCTGAGTATTGTGACAGTGAACATAATACCGTAACAGCGAACAGAGTACCGTAACAGTGAACAGAGTACCATAACAGTGAACAGAGTAACAGAACAGAGTAACGTAACAGTGAACAGAGTACCATAGTAGAAAACAGAGTACCGTAACAGTGAACAGAGTACCATAGTAGAAAACAGAGTACCGTAACAGTGAGCACAGTATCGTGACAGTAAACATAACACCGTAACAGCGAACAGAGTACCGTGACAGTGAACAGAGTACCGTAACAGTGAACAGAGTACCAAATTATAAAACAGAGTACCGTAA
Organism: Paraescarpia echinospica; assembly: GCA_020002185.1. Taxonomy (NCBI): domain Eukaryota; kingdom Metazoa; phylum Annelida; class Polychaeta; order Sabellida; family Siboglinidae; genus Paraescarpia; species Paraescarpia echinospica. Next base: position 49,765,722 of record CM034533.1, on the reverse strand, counting down.
CAGTGAACAGAGTACCGTAACAGTGAAAAAAGTACCAGAACAGAGAACAAAATACCATAACAGTGAACATAATACCACAACAGTGAACACACTACCATAACAATGAACAGAGTACCATAACAGCGAACAGAGTGCCAGAACAGTGAAAAGAATATCGTAACATTGAACAGAGTACCATAACAGTGAACAGAGAACTGTAACAGTGAACAGAGTACCATAACAGTGAACAGAGTACTGTAACAGTTAACATAATACCATAACAGTGAACAGAGTACCATAACAATTAATAGAGTCCCATAACAGTGAATAGATTTCCGCAACAGTGAACTGCGTACCATAACAGTGAACAGAATACCACAACAGTGAACAGAGTACCGTGACAGTTAACAGAGTATCATAACAGTGAGCTGAGTATTGTGACAGTGAACATAATACCGTAACAGCGAACAGAGTACCGTAACAGTGAACAGAGTACCATAACAGTGAACAGAGTAACAGAACAGAGTAACGTAACATTGAACAGAGTACCATAGTAGAAAACAGAGTACCGTAACAGTGAACAAAGTACCAGAACAGTGAACAGAGTACTATAACAGTGACCACAGTATCGTGACAGTAAACATAACAACGTAACAGCGAACAGAGTATCGTAACAGTGAACAGAGTACCGTACAGTGAACAGAGTACCAAATTATAAAACAGAGTACCGTAACAGTGAACAGAGTACCGTAACAGTGAAAAAAGTACCAGAACAGAGAACAAAATACCATAACAGTGAACAGAGTAACATAACACTGAACAGAGTACCATAACAGTGGTGAGCTGAGTAAAGTAACAGTCAAAAGGGTATCGTGACAGTGAACAGAATACCGTAACAGCGAACAGAGTACCGTGACAGTGAACATAGTACCATAACAGTGAACAGAGTACAATAGCAGTGAACAGAGTACCATAACAGTGAATAGAGTTCCGCAACACTCAACTGTGTACCGTAACAGTGAACAGAGTACCGTAACAGTGAACAGAGTACCACAACACTGAACAGAGTACCGTGACAGTGAACAGAGTACCACAACAGTGAACAGAGAACCGTGACAGCGAACAGAGTACTATAACAGTGAGCACAGTATCGGGACAGTAAACGTAATACCGTAACAGCGAACAGAGTACCGTAACAGTGAATAGAGTACCGTAACAGTGAACAGAGTACCAAATTAGAAAACAGAGTAACGTAACAGTGAACAGAGTACCAGAGCAGTGAACAGAATACCATAACAGTGAACAGAGTACCATAACAGTGAACAGAGTACCATAACACTGGTGAACTGAGTAAAGTAACAGTGAACAAGGTATCGTGACAGTGAACAGAGTACCGTAACACTGAACAGAATACCGTAACAGTGAACAGAGTACCATAACAGTGGTGAACTGAGTAAAGTAACAGTCAAAAGGTTATCGTGACATTGAACAGAATACCGTAACAGCGAACAGAGTACCAAATTATAAAACAGAGTACCGTAGCAGTGAACAGAGTACCAGAGCAGTGAACAGAATACCATAACAGTGAACAGAGTACCGTAACAGTGAATAGAGTTCCGCAACACTCAACTGTGTACCGTAACAGTGAACAGAGTACCGTAACAGTGAACAGAGTACCACAACACAGAACAGTGTACCGTGACAGCGAACAGAGTACTATAACAGTGAGCACAGTATCGTGACAGTAAACATAATACCGTAACAGCGAACAGAGTACCGTAACAGTGAACAGAGTACCGTAACAGTGAACAGAGTACCAAATTAGAAAACAGAGTACCGTAACAGTGAACAGAGTACCAGAGCAGTGAACAGAGTACCATAACAGTGAACAGAGTACCATAACACTGGTGAACTGAGTAAAGTAACAGTGAACAGGGTATCGTCACAGTGAACAGAGTACCATAACAGTGAACAGAGTACCGTAACAGTGAACAGAATACCGTAACAGTGAACAGAGTACGATATCAGTGAACACAGTATCGTGACAGTGAACAGAATACCATATCAGTGAACAGAGTACCATAACAGTGAACAGAGTACCGTAACAGTGAACATAATACCAGAACAGTGAACAGAGTACCAAAACAATTAATATATTACCGTAACAGTGAACAGAGTACCATAATAGTAAACAAAGTACCGTAACAGCGAACAGAGTACCAGAACAGTGAACGGAATACCGTAGCAGTGAACAGAGTACCATAACAGTGAACATGTTACCATAACAGTGAACAGAATACCATAACAGTGGTGAACTGAGTAAAGTAACAGTGAACAGGGTACCGTAACAGTGAACAGAGTACCACAGCAGTGAACAGAGTACCGTAACAGTGAACAGAGTACCGTAACAGAGAACAGAATAACGTAACTGTGAACAGAGTACCATAACAGTGAACGTAATACTATAACAGTGAACACAGTACCATAACAATGAACAGAGTACCATAACAGCGAACAGAATGCCAGAACAGTGAACAGAATACCGTAATATTGAACAGAGTACCATAACAGTGAACATAATACCACAACAGTGAACACAGTACCATAACAATGAACAGAGTACCATAACAGCGAACAGAGTCCCAGAACAGTGAACAGAATATCGTAACATTGAACAGAGCACCATAACAGTGAACAGAGAACCGTAACAGTGAACAGAGTACCATAACAGTGAACAGAGTACTGTAACTGTTAACATAATACTATAACAGTGAACAGAGTACCATAACAATTAATAGAGTCCCATAACAGTGAATAGAGTTCCGCAACAGTGAACTGCGTACCATAACAGTGAACAGAATACCACAACAGTGAACAGAGTACCGTGACAGTTAACAGAGTATCATAACAGTGAGCTGAGTATTGTGACAGTGAACATAATACCGTAACAGCGAACAGAGTACCGTAACAGTGAACAGAGTACCATAACAGTGAACAGAGTAACAGAACAGAGTAACGTAACAGTGAACAGAGTACCATAGTAGAAAACAGAGTACTGTAACAGTGAACAGAGTACCATAGTAGAAAACAGAGTACCGTAACAGTGAGCACAGTATCGTGACAGTAAACATAACACCGTAACAGCGAACAGAGTACCGTGACAGTGAACAGAGTACCGTAACAGTGAACAGAGTACCAAATTATAAAACCGAGTACCGTAAAAGCGAACAGAGTACCGTAACAGTGAACAGATTACAATAACAGTGAACAGAGTACCATAACACTGGTGAACTGAGTAAAGTAACAGTGAACATAGTATCGTGACAGTGAACAGAATACCATATCAGTGAACAGAGTACCATAACAGTGAACAGAGTACCGTAACAGTGAGCACAGTATCGTGACAGTAAACATAACACCGTAACAGCGAACAGAGTACCGTAACAGTGAACAGAGTACCGTAACAGTGAACAGAGTACCATAATAGTAAACAGAGTACCGTAACAGTGAACAGAGTACCAGAACAGTGAAAGGAATACCGTAACAGTCAACAGAGTACCATAACAGTGAACATAGTACCATTACAGTGAACAGAATACCATAACAGTGGTGAACTGTGTAAAGTAACAGTGAAAAGGGTACCGTAACAGTGAACAGAGTACCATAGCAGTCAACATAGTACCGTAACAGTGAACAGAATATCGTAACAGTGAACAGAGTACCATAACAGTGAACATAATACCACAACAGTGAACACACTACCATAACAATGAACAGAGTACCATAACAGCGAACAGAGTGCCAGAACAGTGAACAGAATATCGTAACATTGAACAGAGTACCATAACAGTGAACAGAGAACCGTAACAGTGAACAGAGTACCATAACAGTGAACAGAGTACTGTAACTGTTAACATAATACCATAACAGTGAACAGAGTACCATAACAATTAATAGAGTCCCATAACAGTGAATAGAGTTCCGCAACAGTGAACTGCGTACCATAACAGTGACCAGAGTACCAAATTATAAAACAGAGTACTGTAACAGTGAACAGAGTACCGTAACAGTGAACAAAATACCATAACAGTGAACAGAGTAACATAACAGTGAACAGAGTACCATAACAGTGGTGAGCTGAGTAAAGTAACAGTCAAAAGGGTATCGTGACAGTGAACAGAATACCGTAACAGCGAACAGAGTACCGTGACAGTGAACATAGTACCATGACAGTGAACAGAGTACAATAACAGTGAACAGAGTACCATAACAGTGAATAGAGTTCCGCAACACTCAACTGTGTACCGTAACAGTGAACAGAGTACCGTAACAGTGAACAGAGTACCGCAACACTGAACAGAGTACCGTGACAGTGAACAGAGTACCACAACAGTGAACAGAGAACCGTGACAGCGAACAGAGTACTATAACAGTGAGCACAGTATCGTGACAGTAAACATAATAATACCGTAACAGCGAACAGAGTACCGTAACAGTGAAGAGAGTACCGTAACAGTGAACAGAGTACCAAATTAGAAAACAGAGTACCGTAACAGTGAACAGAGTACCAGAACAGTGAACAAAATACCATAATAGTGAACAGAGTAACATAACACTGAACAGAGTACCATAACAGTGGTGAGCTGAGTAAAGTAACTGTCAAAAGGGTATCGTGACAGTGAACAGAATACCGTAACAGCGAACAGAGTACCATAACAGTGAACAGAGTACCGTAACAGTGAACATAATGCCAGAACAGTGAACAGAGTACCATAATAGTAAACAGAGTACCGTAACAGTGAACAGAGTACCAGAACAGTGAACGGAATACCGTAACAGTCAACAGAGTACCATAACAGTGAACATAGTACCATTACAGTGAACAGAATACCATAACAGTGGTGAACTGAGTAAAGTAACAGTGAAAAGGGTACCGTAACAGTGAACAGAGTACCATAGCAGTGAACAGAGTACCGTAACAGTCAACAGAGTACCGTAACAGTGAACAGAATATCGTAACAGTGAACAGAGTACCATAGCAGTGAACATAATACCACAAGAGTGAACACAGTACCATAACAATGAACAGAGTACCATAACAGCGAACAGAGTGCCAGAACAGTGAACAGAATATCGTAACATTGAACAGAGTACCATAACAGTGAACAGAGAACCGTAACAGTGAACAGAGTACCATAACAATGAACAGAGTACTGTAACTGTTAACATAATACCATAACAGTGAACAGAGTACCATAACAATTAATAGAGTCCCATAACAGTGAATAGAGTTCCGCAACAGTGAACTGCGTACCATAACAGTGAACAGAGTACCAAATTATAAAACAGAGTACTGTAACAGTGAACAGAGTACCGTAACAGTGAACAAAGTACCAGAACAGTGAACAAAATACCATAACAGTGAACAGAGTAACATAACAGTGAACAGAGTACCATAACAGTGGTGAGCTGAGTAAAGTAACAGTCAAAAGGGTATCGTGACAGTGAACAGAATACCGTAACAGCGAACAGAGTACCGTGAGAGTGAACATGGTACCATAACAGTGAACAGAGTACAATAACAGTGAACAGAGTACCATAACAGTGAACAGAGTACTGTAACTGTTAACATAATACCATAACAGTGAACAGAGTACCAAAACAATTAATAGTCCCATAACAGTGAATAGAGTTCCGCAACAGTGAACTGCGTACCACAACAGTGAACAGAGTACCGTGACAGTTAACAGAGTATCATAACAGTGAGCTGAGTATTGTGACAGTGAACATAATACCGTAACAGCGAACAGAGTACCGTAACAGTGAACAGAGTACCATAACAGTGAACAGAGTAACAGAACAGAGTAACGTAACAGTGAACAGAGTACCATAGTAGAAAACAGAGTACCGTAACAGTGAACAAAGTACCAGAACAGTGAACAGAGTACTATAACAGTGAGCACAGTATCGTGACAGTAAACATAACACTGTAACAGCGAACAGAGTACCGTAACAGTGAACAGAGTACCGTAACAGTGAACAGAGTACCAAATTATAAAACAGAGTTCCGTAACAGTGAACAGAGTACCGTAACAGTGAACAAAGTACCAGAACAGTGAACAAAATACCATAACAGTGAACAGAGTAACATAACAGTGAACAGAGTACCATAACAGTGGTGAGCTGAGTAAAGTAACAGTCAAAAGGGTATCGTGACAGTGAACGGAATACCGTAACAGCGAACAGAGTACCGTGACAGTGAACATAGTACCATAACAGTGAACAGAGTACCATAACAGTGAACAGAGTACCATAACAGTGAATAGAGTTCCGCAACACTCAACTGTGTACCGTAACAGTGAACAGAGTACCGTAACAGTGAACAGAGTACCACAACACTGAACAGAGTACCGTGACAGTGAACAGAGTACCACAACAGTGAACAGAGAACCGTGACAGCGAACAGAGTACTATAACAGTGAGCACAGTATCGGGACAGTAAACATAATACCGTAACAGCGAACAGAGTACCGTAACAGTGAATAGAGTACCGTAACAGTGAACAGAGTACCAAATTAGAAAACAGAGTACCGTAACAGTGAACAGAGTACCAGAGCAGTGAACAGAATACCATAACAGTGAACAGAGTACCATAACAGTGAATAGAGTACCATAACACTGGTGAACTGAGTAAAGTAACAGTGAACAGGGTATCGTGACAGTGAACAGAGTACCGTAACAGTGAACAGAATACCGTAACAGTGAACAGAGTACCATAACAGTGGTGAACTGAGTAAAGTAACAGTCAAAAGGTTATCGTGACAGTGAACAGAATACCGTAACAGCGAACAGAGTACCAAATTATAAAACAGAGTACCGTAGCAGTGAACAGAGTACCAGAGCAGTGAACAGAATACCATAACAGTGAACAGAGTACCGTAACAGTGAATAGAGTTCCGCAACACTCAACTGTGTACCGTAACAGTGAACAGAGTACCGTAACAGTGAACAGAGTACCACAACACAGAACAGAGTACCGTCGCAGCGAACACAGTACTATAACAGTGAGCACAGTATCGTGACAGTAAACATAATACCGTAACAGCGAACAGAGTACCGTAACAGTGAACAGAGTACCGTAACAGTGAACAGAGTACCAAATTAGAAAACAGAGTACCGTAACAGTGAACAGAGTACCAGAGCAGTGAACAGAGTACCATAACAGTGAACAGAGTACCATAACACTGGTGAACTGAGTAAAGTAACAGTGAACAGGGTATCGTGACAGTGAACAGAGTACCATAACAGTGAACAGAGTACCGTAACAGTGAACAAAATACCGTAACAGTGAACAGAGTACGATAACAGTGAACAGAGTATCGTGACAGTGAACAGAATACCATATCAGTGAACAGAGTACCATAACAGTGAACAGAGTACCGTAACAGTGAACATAATACCAGAACAGTGAACAGAGTACCAAAACAATTAATATATTACCGTAACAGTGAACAGAGTACCATAATAGTCAACAGAGTACCGTAACAGTGAACAGAGTACCAGAACAGTGAACGGAATACCGTAGCAGTGAACAGAGTACCATAACAGTGAACATGTTACCATAACAGTGAACAGAATACCATAACAGTGGTGAACTGAGTAAAGTAACAGTGAACAGGGTACCGTAACAGTGAACAGAGTACCACAGCAGTGAACAGAGTACCGTAACAGTGAACAGAGTACCGTAACAGAGAACAGAATAACGTAACTGTGAACAGAGTACCATAACAGTGAACGTAATACTATAACAGTGAACACAGTACCATAACAATGAACAGAGTACCATAACAGCGAACAGAATGCCAGAACAGTGAACAGAATACCGTAATATTGAACAGAGTACCATAACAGTGAACAGAGAACGATAACAATGAACCGAGTACCATAACAGTGAACAGAGTAGTGTAACTGTTAACATAATACCATAACAGTGAACAGAGTACCATAACAATGAATAGAGTACCATAACAGTGAATAGAGTACCGTAACAGTGAACAGAATACCATAACAGTGTTGAACTGAGTAAAGTAACAGTGAACAGAGTACCATAACAGTGAACAGAGTACCATAACAGTGAACAGAGTACCATAGCAGTGAACAGAGTACCGTAACAGTGAACAGAGTACCGTAACAGTGAACAGAATACCATAACAGTGGTGAACTGAGTAAAGTAATAGTGAACAGAGTACCGTAACAGTGAACATAGTGCAAAATGACAAGTAACATTGGTTTGGCAGTAGGCCCCTTTTGAACGTGTAAGTAACTTAGTTAGGAAGCATCCGTAATTTCGTGCAACAGAGCGTCAAACACGGGAGTATAATATTGGTGATCATAATTATTAAAACAGTGTTTTGTGACTCACATTTTGATACTATTACTGCAGAATGTTGTTGATTTGCATTGTAGTTTATACAAAATGAGATTTTTATATGACAACCATGTCCATGATGGTGATGACGATTTTATTCAATATAAAAATGTAAACGCGTAAAGATATAACATATAAATACAGCTAGAGTACACCATATATAAGGATTACACAAGATTATGCTCGCACTTGTTTCCATTGTGGTCCTTGGTGCCTGGGTATAGTTTATGTAATTGGTATCCTGTGATACCTTTCAACTGACATATGCCAGCTATTCTTGAGTATTTACCAATATGTGTATATATTCTCACCACAGCAATATATGAATGCATAATACGTAACTTGAATTATGATTTTGCTAGAAGCCACACTGCAACCCAAGAATGGGAATGAGACGAGGCAGAAGAGGAGCGAAGGAGGTCACCTGGGTCAGGCAGACACAGGGAGGAACATATTCTGCGGGAGGCCCACATTTGATAAATCCAGGTAATTTCAAATTTATAACAATCAACCACGTATAAGTTGTCAACAAATTTTAATGTGCACATTTACATATATATTTGTTTTCGTACACATTTTAATAATAACATCTTGGACATGGAAAACTAAGTTGACTTCTGCACTTATATTATACCCACAGGCATATTAATACACCTTTGTCATTTCGCACCCTCACGTCATCTATTCTCTATATGTATTGTCGCAATAACATAGCTTATTAACAAGATCCTACGTAACCAAATACAATGCATATCAAATATTATACTCGTTGTCACAGCCTCTGAGTCTGAATCTCTGGCTGATATCGTCATGGACCTGGCTTAGGCTTAGACTTAGTCAGCCTCGACTCTCGAGTCGAGTGTAGACGTTCGCAAGTTGCAATTCTCGTTGAATTAATACACGGCTACTCGTTCTTGTTGCTAAATGCGACAGTGTAATACGTACCTTCGTACAACCACTTTGGAATCTTCATTTTGATACACCAAAGCACGTGTATGTTGTTATTGTTTTCGAATACGTGGGATGCCGATCTCGCGTAAAGCACGTGACCGAAATGGCGCAGGAGGTCGACAGCGCAATTGGCTTTCGTCAGCTATACCCGGAGTAACGACAAATCTTTTCTTTTTGACGATTAAAAAACAAGTACGCATTTTTTTATTAAACTGACTGTGCGCACTAGTTAAACTATTCACACATTATACGTCTGGACCTAGAAAGAACCGGATTGGCGATGGGCAAACGAATTGGTTGAGGACCTTTAACACTGCTTATAGGTATTATAGGTGCCTACTAAGTTTTACTTTACCCTTAGAAGGATACTTAAATTTACATATTATATAATAATATACATAATTTGTGTAGACAGTGCATCGAAAGCCCATCACTCTTTATGAGTTATTGCACCCGATATTGAAACGCAAATTAGAAAACATTACATTTTCTGACATATTTTAGCAGTCGTTAAACATTAAACTAACAAACTAAGAAGGAAAGTTGGTATTTTAGCAACATTCGGTCAGTGATATTGGTCAGTGAATGGAAAACTATTGTGTAGGACTAGGACGATAGCATGAAAAAAATTAATACAACAGTGTACACATTCGATCTTTGTGAACTATTTGCGTATAGCAAGAAGTGGAATGTGTATATAAGGTTCTTCTTAGCAGTTTGTTGGAGGTGGAACTTGACCTAAGCAATTAATGGGAGATTCTATTTCCACATGGTAGGAGATTAGACCTTAACAGATGAGATATTTGATATCCAACGGGAAAAATAAGTATGCTTAACTAACTTTGTAATAATCTTATACGTGTCAACCAAAACGTAAATTTACTTGAGTTGCTAACAGGGGTGGATATGATATCTCGGAAACGGGTCCAAACGGGGCCATGCCTGATCACCTTTTAGTTTCCCCTGAATATTAACGCATGTTGTGGCGTGAAAACCTACATAAGAAATATAAAACTTAAAATTGACACAGTGGGACAACGTTTAGTACGCCTCGGGGTAATCAGTTGCTTGAGTACTGTAATCACGCCCGGGAACATTTGATGGTACAGAGCAGACACATGTATGGAACAACCACAACCACAATGAAGCATGTCTTTTATGCCAGACATAACACTAACCTTCAACGCCTTTGAACGCCATCAACACCACCGCCAACGTCAACGCCAACAAAGAGAACTGCTTCATGGTCGGGAAGTCGACTGGCTGTGCCTTGTCTCTTCGGTAGGGATCTTTCTGACCAAGACCTTCTTGACTGTGTCTTTTATAACCGGCAAAACACAAAACAAAACAGGGTTACTACATGAACGAATACATAAAGATTGGCAAATAGGCTACACTACCTACAAAACATGCTCCTGAATAGGAACGTAGTGTTTATTCACATGTACCAACTAATACTTACTTTGAACCCGATGCAAAGGTTAATAGTGCTTGTGTCTTTTTTTGAAAGAAATCGCATGGAAAGCAAAGTTGCACACCTCAACGATTATCCTGAGCATCGGCGTTCAACGTAATTGTAAATTGGCCTGTATTAGGGGTCAGCCCACTGTTGGTTTTCCCATAGGCGACCATGTTAACGTTTTGTCTGATTATAAGAAAACGTGACCTATGAAATGTCTTAAACTTCTCACCTGCTGTTATCATCATCTCGTTGACATGCCGATAGATTTTAACAAAAAGTGCATACTTCCAGCTCTCGTAAAATGCCTGTATGTGTGACACCCGTCAATATTTACAAATGCCGGCAAGAATTACTCCGCAAACAGGTCACACAGGCAAATTGCTGCCAATTATCCTTCCGCTTATTCAAATCATCTAGAAATCCACCATTTTACAGTCAACACCTTCTACAATCACACATGACAATCTCCCTACTCAAATGCATTTATGTCACAGCATGTGGATTTTGTAAAAAAAATCAATACACTGCATTTTTCTTCGTTATTTGTCATTAGTGCAAACTATGCATCCATTGTTGTGCCTATTTGTGTGGGATATTCACGACATGGAAGGGCTGCAACAACAGAGGAGTATATGCGCGGGGGGCAGGTGCGATCGGTGTAGGACTTTTAAAATACTTCCACTCCGGCTGTGGTTAGAATTGTTCTCCATGCACAAACTCGCATGGTTTAACAAGATTTAACAAGATTGCCATCCAGAAATTTACTCTGGATGGCAGGTGGACAAGGAAGCCTTTTGGCTTATCGAGAGTCCAATACTTTTTATCTACATGTATCCCGCCTTTTTAAGGTGTGTGTCGATTTTATTTTTAAACATATTCACGCTACTAGCACCAACACAATCAGGAGATAATCTGTTCCATTCATTTACAGTCCTTTGTGAGAATGAGAACTTTCTTATATCTAATCTACACTGCTCCTTTACTAATGTAGCTTCATGTCCTCTGGTCCTTCTATTTTTCTTAACTGAGAAAAAAATGTTTCTATCAATATTTTCATAACCATTCAATATTTTAAACACTTCTATGTGATCTCCTCTCAATCTCCTGGTCTCTAATGTTGTTAAACCACATTCTTTTAGGCGTATTTCGTAACTAAGATCCCTCAGATTTGGTATCATTTTAGTCGCTCTCCTCTGTACTCTTTCTAGCATATCTATGTCCTTCTTGCGATATGGCCTCCATGCTTGTATACAATATTCTAAATGAGGCCTCACTATTGTTTTGTACAGCGGTACTATTAATTCTTTTTTTTATACGCTATATTTCGCCTAATTAATCCAAGGATTTGATTTCCCTTTGACGCTGCAATTCCGCACTGCTCTGAAACCTTCATATCAGCACTAATGGTTAACCCCAAGTCCTTTTCTTTTACAGTAGTACTTAGAACAGTACCCCCCATTTTATATTTTACCTCTTCATTCCCATGACCTGTGTGGAGGCATTTACATTTCCCAAAATTGAACAGCATTTGCCACTTTTCAGACCATTTGATCAACCTATCAAGATCATCTTGTAAATGCTGTCTGTCTCCATCACTTTTAATCCTTCTAAACACTTTTGTATCATCCGCAAATTTTAACACCTTGCTTGTTATATCATCGTCCAAATCGTTGATATATATTAAGAATAATATAGGTCCTAGTACTGATCCCTGTGGTACCCCACTCAATACCGATTTCCAGTTTGAAGCCTCCCCATCAACTACTACACGTTGTCTTCTGTCATTCAGCCATTTTTCTATCCAGTTTATTATACCATTTCCTATGCCATGGGCCTTTAGCTTAAGGAGTAATCTTTGATGTGGTACTTTGTCGAAAGCTTTTTGAAAATCTAAATAGATGATATCTACTGGTGATCCCTCATCTACCCACCTAGTGATGTCTTCCAAAAAACATAACATATTTGTTAAGCATGACCTCGCTTTTAAAAACCCATGTTGAGATGGGTTTATCAAGTTATGTTTAACAAGAAAATCCACCATGTGGTCTTTAATTAGTCTTTCTAATAATTTGCAAATCACTGATGTTAAACTCACTGGTCTATAGTTCTCTGACTTGTTTCTCGAACCTTTTTAAATAACGGTATAATGTTTGCCTCTTTCCATTCTAAAGGAACCACTCCCTCTTCTAATGACAAATTGAAAACTGTTGCAAGCGGTACGCTAATTTGTTCTACAATTTCCAATAGTAGTTTGGGCGGAATCCCGTCCACTCCAGGTGATTTATTATCCTTCATAGCCCTTATTTTCTTAGCTACCATTTCCGAGGTTACAACTAACTGTCCTAAATAGTCTGAATCTGCCCCCTTGAACTTAGCCTCTGGTACTGGCAGTGAACTAATATCTTCCCTGGTAAACACTGAACTAAAATACTCATTCAGGTCTTCTGCCATTAAGAATCCCTCTGATATTGTATTTCCAGCACTATCTTCTAGAGGACCGACCTTATCCTGAACTTTCTGTTTGCTTCGAATATACGCATAAAAACTCTTACTGTCATGTTTTATATTACTAGCTAATTTTTTTTCATAGCTTCTCTTTGAATTTCTAATTTCAGCTGTAGCTTGATTAAGTGCTTCTTTATAAATGTTGTAGTCTTCATCATTTCCAGTACATCTATATGACTTCCACATCATTTGTTTATACTTAATTTTTCTAATGGCTTCTTTCGATAAGTGTTTCTTTTTAGACCGTTTCCCTTGTTTTTTGAAAGGTACAAATTTATCGACTATGCACTTAATTTCACTATTTAAGATATTCCAGCATTCGGTTGCTGTCTTATTCTTCAGTGTGTTATTCCAGTCTATCTTTGCTAAATATTTCCTCATGTCCTTATACCTTCCTTTGTGGAAATTTCTCCTATACTGCTTTTACTATTCCTTTCTGATTTTACTTTGATGGTAAAATGTATCTGGTTGTGATCACTACTCCCCAGTGGCTCACATATCTTGACATTGTCAACTAATTCTTTCTGTGAGGACAAAACTAAGTCTAACACATTCTCTCCCCTGGTTGGTTCTAGCACATGTTGAGAAAGGAAACTATCTTGTACTAAAACTAAAAACTTGTGGTCCTCACTCCCCATACTCTGTAGAGATTTCCATTGTATATGCCCATGGTTAAAGTCCCCCATAATAATACAGTTCCGTTTGCTTACTTCCCTTATAGCGTTTTGTATTTTTTCATTCTCTTCTATGCTTATGTTTGGACTTCGATAAACTAACCCAACTGTTAACGTTGAGTTTCCTGTAACTATGTTACACCAAACAGCTTCTTCGCAATCTGCTTCTCTTTCTAATTTTATTTCATAAGCCTGGATAGATTCTTTAATATATAAAATAACTCCACCTCCCTTTCTTCCTATTCTATCTTTCCTAAACATTACATATCCTGTTAGTCCCAATTCGGCATCTGATATATCAGTGGTGGCCCACGATTCGGTTATACCTATTATGTGAGGGTCAATATCTTCTACCATAATGTTTAGTTCACTTCTTTTGTTTACTATGCTCCTTGCATTTAAACAAATGCATTTATATCCTGATTCAGAACAGTTTTCCAGGCTGTTCTTTGCCGATTTATTTCTGCTGTCTTTATCTATGCCTCCAGTTTCAGGCTTCTCTGTGAATCCCCCCTGCGAATCTAGTTTAAATAGATGCAGCCTGTCCCACTGTCAACAGATTGCAGCAAGTTCTCTGAGAAAACTGCTGCCCCCTTTCCACTTAGATGTAGGCCATCTCTCATGTACATATCTTCCCTCCCAACAAAGTATCCCCATAAATCTACGAATCCCACCCCCTCTTCTTTACACATCTGCTCAACTAGTGCGTTGATCGCCATCCTCTTGCAGTTTCTATATGTCGGCCCCCTTCCTCCCATTACTGGCAAAATTCCTGAGAGGATAATCTGTTCTACTCTTGTCTTCTTTAACTTCTTCACTAACTGTCTGTACTTCTGAACTATCCCAGTTGTTCCCTCCCTCTCTGCGTTATTTGTCCCTACATGTACTAGTATAGACCCTCCCTTGCCATGCCCCAGTACCTTCTCCACCCTTTCAGTTACATGTTCTATCCTAGCCCCTGGTAGACAAACAACGACGTCCTCCCCCTCGCTTAGAGTCTTATCTGTCTTTCTCATAATCGAATCGCCCATAAACACCCTCTCTTTCCTCATTGCCCCCTCAATCACTGCCTCAGTATAGCTCTTTCTACGGTTTGCATCTGTCTGGTTGTAATCTTGTTCCCCTGTCTTCTGCTCTCCCGTCACAATCTCGTCCGTTCCATTCTCTCCTGACGTTGTTTCTCTTGTCACCTTTCTTCCTGTCATCGTCCCTCCCGACTTCTCTTCTGTCACATGTACTCTCACTTCCTTTCTTCCCGTCATCTTTCTTCCCATTGCATTTCCTTCTCTCCTCTCCCGTCTCTTTTTCCCTCCTACCTCTTTCTCTACGGTCACTTTCTCTCCTGCCACCTTCACACCTGTCACATTTCCTGCCGTCGATCCTCCACTTTCTTCCCCTCCGATCACCTTCCCTCCTCTCAGTCTCCTTTCCTCGGTCTTGTTGCCACTACTCTGCTCCTTCAGTTTCACAGTATTCCCAACTTTATCCCTGTCGTCTCTCTCCATTCCATCTGTCTCCTTGCTGATTCTCATCTCCATCCCCTTCACAATATCTACCAACCTAGCTACCTCTTTCTCCAGACATTTCACCTTCCAACACCCCACGCACTGAAAGGTGAATCCCTCTTCCTTGGTTTCTGTCCATGACTTCGTACAGCCGGATAAGGCAAAATCTACCCAACTGTGGCAGTCGTCGCACACCAAGTGTCTCTTTGCCTTGACTTGCCGCTTGCAAGGCGCCATATCAGAATTTATTTAATAATAATAATCTAATTAGCTATTTAAAATAGTTTTGTCAACTGTGTTTACACTATTCACTGTCTATGGTTAGACACGTTGCTGATATAGTAACGGTTGTCATTGTTTATTTACTTTTAGAACAATAAATTTGGCAAAGTTCAGATATAGCTAGTTAGCCAGTTGCGAGGCGTACCAGAAGCAACGACTTTCGAACATGTATAAAAGAATATGATCGTGGCGGTGAGAAAATCATAACATGGCCACTATAGGTCGAGGCCAAGACCAAGTCACAGTAGAGATACTTCCGAAATGGGCGTAGATACAGTTTACGATATTGATAATTTTGCTTTCGGAGGTGCAGGCTGGGAAAAAGTCTGATTCACTTCAATTTGAACAATCATAAAATTATGGTTTATTATAAGTGAACTTTTTGCATTCCACGAAACTTGTTACCAAAGAGGTCATTTTCATAAATACCCTGAGCTTCACCGTTCAACGTAGTTATCAATCGGTCCATGTAAATAACAACGTTGTTTCTATTGTTGTCTGTTTTTTAGTCACACGCGATATATGAAAGATCGGGGCAATCAGTCGAGTAAGCGCTAGGTACCCAGGTGCGCAACATCCGGTGTAGTAGGCCTACACTCGAAACACTGGCTTGAAAGTATACTGAAAACATAGGTTCAACACATGTGTGTTATGTTTTGCCAGTTATGCTCGCATCTGAACGTCACATTTAAAAACAAATCTGCCAATGAAAACGACGATAACATCGGCTTCCTCTTCGGCCTGACAGAATACCAGATACTGCATTCGTCTGATGAAGCCTGACATACAACCCCTTCACATTAAATAATGTAATAACTACAAGTATATTATAATAGTAAATATAGTACGGAAGATTGATTCAAAATACTATATATATTGTACTAATAATGCCCGGTTGTCCGCCAGATAAAGTACCTCCAAATAGTATCGTTATATACATGTAACCTGTCGAAGAAGACCACCCGTCTTGAACGACCGCTTTGGCTGTGAGTGAATTGATCGGCCAAAGACAGGATCTATTACAGAGCCTACCCTCTTTGCGCCTGTAATTCTCCGGATTTATTGTTACTCGCACAATCGCGTCATCAATTATTGCTGCTCTGTCCACGTTACCGTTTCCAGTGCATATCGGTATGCCGACGTTATACGATCATATTTTGTTCCCTTTCAACGTGTTAAACATATGTGTGGTTTATCCGATGCAGTCGTACCGTCTTGTATATAACATTCGCCACATTCATACATACAATCGCACCCCATCAATAGCTATTCCGCCAGACATATAACCCAATCAGGATACTTTATCTACTTCACCCCCGTCATGGTGCTTATGGCGTCCAGCTACATTATTTCAGTCTTATCCGAGTAAAAACAAGTAAAGACAAGTAGTGAAGTATCCAGTACTCAAGACTGCGCAAAGCGTTTTGTACTTTATTCCCTGCAGACCTGTTCAATCGAACACCATCTCGACTTATCTGGGAAGCATACAGCCACGCTGCAATTAATGTGCGAAGAATATTCGTACACAAATATCTACCACTGTATATAGCCAGGTACTCATTCATACAGGTGAGTAAACAATATAGAGTAAACAAAGTTGCCCAAGGTTCGACACCGCCGCACAAGATTCGAACCCGGATGCGCTCAGTTGAGAGTCCGAAGCTCTTACCGCTACGCTACTGCACTCCACAAGGCAGTCTTCAGCACCTGCTCCTCGATGCCTTCTTTCACTGTTGCAGTCCAATTATTTAAAAGAGTTGCCACCTGCGAATGTTGCGTTCACGCAGCATATATTATAGGCAGTGATCATTTTAGCCACTCTTATGAAGAAGAAAGGCTATGTCGCTTTTCCAATATTGTTTGTTCTTCCCGCATTCGGATGGACGATGGGTGTTACACATTTGCAAACAATATCCATAATTTTGCCCTAATTCCCCAAATCTACGCAATCCCATACAAGTTCCAGATAGGTTGATAGCAAAAGCATTCGTTCCTGGATTAAATCCTATGTGCTTGTACATTCGAAGGAAATAAAATAAAATATATGCGACTATTCTGCTTTAGTACTAATGTTAAACAACAATAGCTCTGCTAAAAGTGATATAGACGACGGATTTAGGAGTCTACTGTTTAGGAGTCTAGGGAAAGTTACATGCTTGCGTAACTCTTGTGGTGTTCATGTAGAAAACCTACAGCGTGAGTGCATAGTTTTATAAATAAGTGCATAGTCGTATAGACTGAACGAAGCATCCACCACAAATGGCACTATTTTACACATTAATCAACGTGACACATAATGCTACGATGTTGTTGAATTTCTTAATGCGTGGCGGCAGCTAAAGAGAGTGACGTAAGCCGTACAGCCCCTCTATACTACTGACGTATGCACCACAAGAATGCATCGTTTGCGCCGCCGTTTTTTACGCCAAATGCAAGGGACAAAGTTGTAATTATAGTCTTAAAGAGGACGATCAGTTGAACCGAGTAACCCTGCAGTGACCAGATTAAAACTGCGTAAATACAAAACAAACCATGACATACAGGTAGCATTTAATGAAACACAGTAACATCTCACATTTTTACATATATACGGCGCTAGGGTAAAAAGTTAAAAACACTATCCATTTAAAAACGCTCGGGTGGTTTCAATTTAAGCATAAAACATCCTGGTTAACCAGTGAAGCAAGTTCAAAGACTCACAGTTAAAACACTCTAGAGTGTGTCAAAACACGTCTGAGTGTGTTAAAGCATTCCAGAGTGTGTCAAACCACTCCAGAGTGTGTCAAAACACTCCAAAGTGTGTCAAAACACTACAGAGTGTGTTAAAACACCCTATCGTGTTTTAACCACCGTTAAAAATACTATAGAGTGTTTTAACAAGGGATTTTCACAAAGTTATTTTATTTTATATATGTATATGGTATTATGTTTTCTCACCAAGTTGTCCTGATTGTGACAATGTCCTGTGCCTATTTGGTGGTGCTGGATGATATTCTAGTTCATTGAATATTGCTTTAATGTTTTATGACTGTGTGTTCTTGTTGTGACAAAATACAGCCCACTAATTCTTTTTTATCAATCATGGCTTTCGTTTTATAATTCGTTCTGTGTTTGATTTAGAACCTAATTCAAAGGTTCCCACGAGCATTCGTATGTGTTAAACATGTCAAATAAATAGTTAATTGCATTTCATCCGTCATTGAATGAAATATGATGGTATGCGTATAAGTCTATAATTGTTCTTTAATTTAATTCCTATTAGCTGTGCTCGAGTTTGATGTCTTATCCATTTTACAATAGCTTCTATTTCAGATTAACACAAAATGGGCCAGCAAATGGTGACATAGATTAAGATGGTGATAAAGATGACGAAGACCAAATTTAACTCAATATGATGATGATGATGATGTTAAAATATGAAGGTGGTTATCAATATGAAGACGAATGTTATGGTGATGATGATGAATACGACAAAGAAGCATAAGAAGTCCCATGGCGATGAAGAATTGTGATGAATTTGATGAAGAATATGAAGACGAAGATGACAAAAGCAAAAGTGACTACAAAAATGGTGATGTAAATGTAAAGGTGGTGATGGAGAAGAAGATAAATAAGAAGACAATTATGATTACTGGATGTCAGTGACGCAATCACGCAGTGCGTACAGCATCAGCCTCTCAATCGAGAGAACCCGGGTACTAATCCTGCCCTGCCGTTTCGAACCTTGGTTTTATCTTTCTATGTGTCTCCAGTTCCCTCAGCTGTATGAATGGTGATCTCGCTGTAGACATTTGTGGATACTTGTGTACGAATAATCTTCGCACCTTAATTGCAGAAGTTACCTTTATTACATTTATTTTGATGATGAGTAATAGAAGAAGAAGAAGACGATGATGATGAAGTTAGTGATGACGTTGATGGAGAATATGAAGACGACGATGGAAGTTGTGATAATTCAGTTCAAAATGCTAATAAAGGTGAATATGATATCGATGGTGAAGACGAACGTAATAATAACGATGATGATGATGAAGATTATGACGAGAACGACAGTGACTATGATGACGAGGAGATGGAGGAAAAGATGAAATGAAGTCAGTCATTATATAAATGACGAGAAGGGGTATCTTAGACATGCGACACCGCTACTGATGAAGCTCCAATGGCTGCCAATACTACTTCTAGTAGTCTATAATCCTGCTCCTCACACGAACACTGACTGGCCTGACACCAAAGTACATCGAACGTTGTATAAACCATCGACAGTCGGTTGGGTCGCTGCGTTCCAGTGATTTGATTAAGCGTCCGCGTGCAAGGCGTCACTGGGGTGACAGGTCGTTTAGTGCATCTCACATCAACAAAAACGACGAATGTTGCTTTTAAATCGAAGCTTACGACACATCTGTATTCTAAGACATACTGTGCAGCACACAGCTTTATATTCTACATAATCTCTCCTGTCACATTCTCTTCCGTTCCATTCTTTCCTGTTGATTTTTTCTTGTCACCATTCCTCCTGTCATCGTCCGTTTTATTGACTTCTCTTCTGTCACATTTACTCTCACTTCCTTTCGTCACGTCAGTTTTCCTCCCGTCGCATTTTGTTCTCTCCTCTCCCGTCCCATTTCACCTCCTACCTCCTTCTCTACGGTCATTTTCTCCCCTGTCACTTTCACGTCTGTCACATTTCCTGCCGTCGATTCTCCAAATTTTTCCCATCAATTCACCTTCCATCCTCTTAATCTCCTTTCATCAATCTTCTTGCCTTTACAGTGCTCCTTCAGTCTCACATTATTCCCAAGTCTTTACCTGTCGTCTCTCTCCATTCCACCTGTCTCCATGCTAATTCTCACCCCAATATAATATAATTACTTCCTTCAGCAGACTTTCCACCTTCCAACACACCACACACTGAAAGGTGAATATATCTTCCTTAGTATATGCTGATGACTTCCCACAGCCGGACAAGGCAAACTCCACCTAGCTCTGGCAGTCATCGCATACCAAGTATCGCTTTGCCTTGAATTTGCGGTTACAAGGCGCCAAATCATAATTTGTACAATAATAATGATAATAATCTAATTAGCTAGGTTAAAATGGCTCATAGATGTGCCATGCAACCTATCCTGAGCAAGTCCGACTGTACCTTCTTGTGGTGACCCGGTTATACCCGAGTCGCATGGAAAGAAGACGGACACAATAAGGGCTAAGGGAGGAACATCCCTGACACAAAACCCCACTAACTGAGCTAATCACCCATCCAGGGGAAACAACATGATTACAGAAACCGAAAACGAAAACTTTTCCAACTAACACCAAACCTCAAGATGATGCCACCACAGAGAGCAACATGACGCGAGCTGATGAAAGCACCCGGGAAGTCAGACTGTAGATAGATAGATCATCTACTTACCGCCAAAGCGAAACAACAGAATAAGCAACTTTATGTGAAGGATAGTTTCAGCAGGCTGCCTATGAGGTCTGATAGCACGGTCCAGATTGCCCAGACAGTCTTCTTACAATGCGGTGTGTAACTGTACACAGTATCACACCCAGTCAAAGCGTGGAACATTGGCAAAGCCCATGATCCTTCGGGTACTAGGCCAGCTGCTAGTTTGTTGACTGCTAGAAACCTGAAACACTTGCTAGTTCCAAAATGTTAACCGCGGTTCATCACCTGGTTGAAACCTCAGACTCACTGACACGGGCTGTACCACGGTGTCAACACCTCGTATCATGTTCTTGTGGTGGCCACGTTAGGCTGCATGAGGTGTATGCAGCATCAAGTAGTTATCAGTTGCTTTGTGGCTGCATGGGGCGAGCGAGGCCAGATTTGGCAGTGGTGGCTTGCTGATGATTGCTTCTCCATCAGTAATTACAAGCTGTTTGTCAACTCCCTTGATGAGAGCTGATAGGAACGTGAACAGTTCTGTGTTGTTGCTGTCCTCCACTCTGAGGAAACTCTGTCTTTTTCTTGGTGTGGCCTGCTAAAGCCACCACCCATCTTTGCACTAAATTTCCCTGCTTATCTATTGCACTGTCTTTCAGTGAATCTACGTTGTAGCTGTTTCAAACTAAGTCTAGGCATGACCCATTTTGAAGCTTTGTGAAAAGGTATTCAATGAAGATCTTGTTTGATATATTTATTGAAGTATTTGAGTGCATCTGGCTTCAGCATCTCCATCAAGATTACACTGGTGGTGGCAGGAGCCTCAGACTGGATAACATCACTAGTCATGTCTGATCCTCCATCAGAGAGTGCCGGAAGACACGCCCGATTCCCGTATTGAAAGGATTCTTCAAGATTTCCATCTCTTGTCGGGCAACCAAACTACAGCTGCGAGAAGAGCTGCAAATCATTCTTGAGAGAGGCCACTTACTGCATCCATTTGGTCACTCAGCGAGGAGCGGAAGTACAGAACACCGTTAGCTTGTTTTGATCAGTGGCATCATAAATAGGTTTGGTTCTTTCCACCAGGCGTTCTTTGGTAACAGCCTGGGACTGCTCTTCGCCAGTCCTCTTAACATTCCGGACACTTAAATACACCAGTATCTACCATTTCCTCTGTGTCAAAGAAAACCGGATCCATATCCTCTTCGTCAAAGATGTTGCCAAGCGATTCTATCATGTTGACAAGAGAGCGTCAATGTACATACATCAAGGAAATGAAGCCTGCCGCGGAGAACGCACATAGGCCAGTTCGAATACTTCTAGTTCCAGAACGGTTGCCCAGTATTAAAACAGGAGCATGTCTTCTCTCTGGCGGCGCCAATCTTCAAACTCGAGCAGATTTCCTGCGTCATCACCTTTTCTGTGTGTTAGTCGTACAAATGTGTCGGCTGTCCCTGGCGTCATAATCTCGGCTTGCACCAGTGCTTGGCAGCCAGTCCTCCAGCGTCTCTAGGGTTGCAATCTTGATGTGGACACTAGTAAAACATCAGTATCGACGTATCTTCGCCATTGTAGTCCGGCCACTTCCATTGCATTTCATTGGCCAAGGTAGACAATAGTGGCTGATCGTATATGACCACTGCCACCAGCCTAGGATTCCGCTGTTCCACGACATTCGTCAAGACATCCATATAGTGTGGGATCATGGCCATTGTGTAGACCTGTCAAGGGACAACGGATGCAGCACAGCGGAGCAGATGACTCCAGCTTCTGGAGGCTGGAGGTTGGCATTAAATGCGGCCCAAGATGTGCTATCCTCGGTCCCAGTTTTGTCTTCCAGGACGTACTTCGCATGGTCTAGCCACAAATAGTCTTCATCAGTCAGCTGAATGAAGTCAAGCTAGCAGCTGGGACAGACGACTACTTAATGTTGTTGGTGATAGGATGCAAGTGTAGCAGTGTGGCAAGTGGCCCACGGAGCTTGTTTCCACAGATCCTCCAAAGATGGCAATGTTTCAATCCATTCCTTCAGCAGCGACTACGCCATTATTAATAATACTTCCACCATTACCACCACCACTAGTAGTAATTGTAGTAGTAATAGTAGTACTAGTAGTAGTAGTAGTCGTCATAGTAGAAATCTTACAAGGTGCCAAGCTGAGTTGTTGTTCACTCATTATTGACTTCGATTCGGAACCCAACCGCATAATGTGCCTAATTAGAAATCCAGTAAAATTATATACATTCATTACATAATTAGAAGAAAAACTACAACGATGTAATAATACCGAGGATAGCACATAAAAGCACACATAGTATATTTGTTTCCAATGTGGTCCTTAAAAAATAGTGAAGAAGTAATTATAATAAATATAAAAAAATATTAAAATAATACATTCATAGTACGATTTAAACAACAGTATTATAATAAAAATTAAAAAAATAAATACAATAAATAAATCAATAATATGCATTAATAATATTAAGACGCAACGTAAAGATTGTGTTTATGAGCCACCAATCTACTATATAAAAGGGTGGTCACTTTTTTCTAAAACTAATTTTAGATCGACATTGTTTTGTTTCGATTGGCAGGGTGTTCCAGTGGCATATGCCTGTATAAAGGAAAGTAGTTTGTCCAGAACCCTTTACTCTGGGAATAACACATGTCAATTATCTGGCTCTTGTGGTGTATCTATGATTAACCATTTCAACATTTGCTCTTAAATATGCTGGTGCATTACTATTGATAATATTGAACATGTGGCCCTCTGAACTGTTCTACTCTATATTCAACAGGCAGTATTCCAACCGTATAAAATTCATTAGCACCAACATGGAACCTCGGTGGAGCATTTAACATAAATCTGATAATCTTATTTTGTGTACACGGCATTCTGCACTTCAATGTTTTCGATAATCCACTGTACCAAGCTGAACATGTGTAATCAAAATTACATTAAATCAACGCAGAATCTAGTATTTTTGTGTGTTTTGATACTAAACATTCTGCCGTTCCTGTACAAACATTTAAGTTTATTTGAAGTTTTAGTAAGGATATTAGAAGCTATACTATCACCAGAAAGGGACATATCTAAAGTCACCCCTAAATATCTGACACTTTACTTTGACTCAGTGACATTTCCATTGCATACAACATTAAGATTGTTACAACTGTACAATTTTCTCTTCGTACCAAACACAATGGAATGTGTTTTTCGTAAACGAAGAGACAATTTGTTATCGATTAAACATTCATTGACGGATTCCAGCTCCGAACTTAAAGTTGCCTCTAATTCTGCTCAATCCTTTCCCGAGGCAAGCAAGACTGAGTCGTCCGCATATAACAAAAGCTAACATTTAAATGCAGCAGACATGTCATTTACATATGACAGTAAGAGAAGAGGCCCAAGTGTTGAACCTTGTGGTACACCGAAAATGATACCTTTTGTCCCAAACATTGTTCAATCAACATCGGTAACTTATTTTCTACACGTAAAATAAGATCTAAACCACATATTAAGAGTTAATTTGCACTTATGCTCTTATCAGGGCGAAGAAGATTAAGTAATATAATTAGCTAGTCAAAAAAGTTTATACCTTTCTACGTGGTAGGTTTTTTTTTTTTCGTGTAAATAGTATGAAACGCGAGGAACCAAATCGTAGTAGTAAATGTTAGAGTTTGTTTTAATTATCCACTCCTCTTTTGCATGTGGATGTATTGCCTAGTTCAATTGTGTTCTCAATGCAGGAAAGGTTTGCATCGATAACAGCGGCAACTACCAGTCCTATCACGGTTGTGTCGTCTACGTGACATGTATCTGAGGACTCGCATACGACGAACGGCCATGTGCTTCACTGGAACGAAAAATTGAAGATTTGCATATATCAGTCAACCACCTGGTAGGTAGCTCCATCTGCCGGTTATACCATTCAGCAACGGCCGTAGATTTGGCGTGCTCTGAATAGTGACTACAACATATTGATTCGGTATTGGCAGCAGATTCACTGTGAGGCATTACATGTCCGTTGGTAGTTTTTAATAACTTATTTTAAAGATACATTGCACTAATTAACAAACTCAGCATTTCTCACGTCGATGAGTAGGCTATGATACTAATGTTGCTATAAGCATGCTAGCAACATTCAAAGTGTTGTCATCGTGAGTAAAAAAAATTGCCAAACGACAACAAAGCCACTTGAACACCGTTGAGACTGACGTGGCCGGCCGTCTGGTCAACGTCACCTAGGTCCACTCTGAACACCGCCGACTGGGTACAGCCGAACTGTTGCCAGAAACTGTTAATCCAGTGTTCACGTACGATTATAAATGTTCCAAAGTTTCTACGTTGTTTGGTAACAGCCTGGAACTGCTCTTCACAAATCCTCTTAACATTCCGGACACTCAACTACAGCAGTATCAATTGACAAAGTCTACCAAAACACTCTAATCAGCGTGATGAATGATGGATATGACAACTATTTGTCTGATGTAGATACGGTGTACTGAGGAACATGGGCACCAGGATGAAATGTAAATCGTAGAGCGTTTCCCCACCACAAACACCCACCATCGTTGTATGACACTTTGACCGGGCAGGCATACTTTTGACAACAATCGATGAAGTACGAAACTAGTCCCTACAACTATTTATGCAAGCACGCATATTTTTTTTAAAGTATTTTTAACCGGTCACATATATTTTGTGATCAGGCCCCCATGACTCGGACACTGTGGGGTCCGATGAAACGGTCCATAGGTGCCATAATTTATAGGTGCAACCCTCCACATCTGTTCGCGTTCAGTTCGGCATATTGGTAGCGTTCTAATATTTCCACATTGGGATCGGTTAAGCGCAGCTGCTAGAGCTTCGGACTCTCGACCGAGAGAACCCGCGTTCGAATCTTGTGTTGCGGTGTCGAACCTCGTGTAAAGTCATTCACTCTACATTGCTCCATTTCACTAAGCTGTATGAATGAGTACCTGGCAATAGACAATGGTGGATATTTGTGTAAAAATCGTCTTCGCGCATTAATTGCAGGGTGACTAGATGCTTCCCAGAAAAGTCGAGATGGTTTTCGATTGAACAGGTCTGCCATGGAGTAAAGTGTCAAGCGGTTTGAGCAGTCCTGAGGACCGGATACTGCGCTATATAAGAACTTTACTGTTTTGCTGTTAGTATATAAATAAACGGCTTCTTGAAACCTCGGAACGCTACAACATTAAGTATGGAGAAATGTGAAACACACAATGATACGGTGATTGATTAGTATTTAATACATCACGTACTTTTTCATAAATACTATAAATTGCAAACGTTCGTTGAGCTATATTGTCCTCATGAAGAGGAACAACGTGTGAAATGCCGGTTGCATAATACATTAGAAGTCAGAATCGTCAGTTAAACTAACTGCGCTTCAAAGCCGGGTAGTGAGCGATGGCCTACCAAGATGGCAACATTAATTAAAGAGTCCTGTAAACATGGAAAGCGCCTGAACCATGTAGCACTTCAAAAATAACTATAAACAGTAACGAGACTGTGGGATAACTAACACTATAACTTAGTTTTAAGAAACTGATATTTATACAAATGTTCGTCGAGGCACATTTTCTCTAGGATGTGTAGTAACGCATGACATGCATGTATTGTAAAACTTAAATATCATATCTTATTTTCAGATATGGTGAATTGCACGTAGCACATGTACCAAATGTTTATTTTAATAAACATCACATTTTAAAATCACTTATTAGTTTCAAACATAAAAGGGGTGTAATGACTAAAGGTATAGGTCTATGTAATAATGTCAGTGGGTCAACATCAGTCGACGAGCCGGTCATCGCGTTTGGTCAATGCCCTTAGGATCAAAGCTGGACGAGCAGTTATGTATTGAAGGTCGTCGATGGCGACAGCATCTCCATCACAAAACTAGACCAAACCGCTCAATATTCAATAACTCTCATTGCACTAAATCAACCTTTGACGGGGACGAATGTTTGGGTTCCTTCATCAGCTGAACGTCGCCTATGTCCAGCCATAAAAATAAATATAATTGCCCGTCCGACACATACTTTGTGCCACAGTCTCTTATTAATGTCAGTTCTTCGGTAAATTATATGTGTTTCCACGCTATAAAAGACAGCACTAAGAAGGTCTTAGTCAGAACGATCTCCATCGAAGAGACAAGGCAAGGCAGTCGACTTCCCGACCATGGAGCTGTTCATTTTGTTGACGTTGACGTTGGTGGAGGTGTTGATGGCGCTCAAAGATGTTGAAGGTTAGTTTTTGCATCACTTAATATTTCACCCAAATGGATACGGTATGCGGCCTTTTCGATTCTACGTAAATATAATATAATGACACATATTTTTTTCAAAACAAAGGTTGCTTAGTGTGGGTTTTCCCTTAAATACATATATTCGTATTCGTAATAACCATCACTATATGAGTACGCCATACAAAATTAACTAAAGTCAGATTGCCGTTGACATTTGGTGGCAATGGCAACGTGCTTGCGCGGACAGGCGTGTGTGTCATACACGACAGATAAATCTGAGACAAGTGTACGAACGTGTGAGTGAGTGTGTGCGTGTGTTCACATTCAAATGCCCTAGTATCTCTTGTA
>CM034533.1:49617917-49735417 GCA_020002185.1 Paraescarpia echinospica | reverse complement strand
CAAAAGAGAGGTCACATCATGGCAGCATGTCGCAAGAAACGCGGCGAAACTCATCTCGTGAACACCTCTCAGGACAGAGCTGAGTACTGTCTGTACAACGTCAAGGGGGATCACACGTCACAGCAGCCTATTGAGATAGGAGTGCACATGGACGGTAAAGCAGTGAGAATGTTGGTTGACACGGGGGCAGGAGTCTCCATAATCAATGAGGCGACATATCACGGGTTGCGGTCGCCACCCCCAAAGCTACAAACAATGGACATCAACTTGACCACTTATACGGGTCAGTCTATTCCGGTGCTGGGACAAATAGAGGTCGTCACCGAATACAAACAGCAATCGGCACATGTGCCAATTGTGGTGGTGTCTGGCGCTCGGCAGAATCTCTTGGGCAGAAATCTACTGTCGCAGTTGAAGCTGGACTGGGGCGAGATCATGCTCGTTCGCGACCTTGACCCGGTGCATGCCGGACTGATGGCGGAAGTGCCAGACGTGTTCGCTGAGGGGCTGGGCAAGCTGAAAGAAATGCAGGTGAAGATCAACGTGAAAAGCGATGCGATTCCACGTTTCTTCAAGGCCAGACCCATTCCTTATGCCCTGAAGGAGAGAGTCGAACATGAAATAGACCGACTGCAACAGGAGGGCATCATCGAGCCAGTCCAGTTCTCAGAATGGGCGGCACCGATCGTTCCGGTCCCCAAGTCCAACGGGCAGATAAGGATCTGCGGTGATTACAAGGTCACGATCAACAAAAGTGTGGTAGAAGACAAATATCCGCTACCACGGGTTAACGATCTCTACGCCAGTCTGGCAGGAGGAGAGACGTTCACAAAGTTGGACTTGAGCCATGCGTATCTTCAACTTCAGCTCGACGAAGGGTCACGTGACTACGTTACGATCAACACGCACAAGGGACTCTTTAGATACACTCGCTTACTGTACGGCATATCGGTGGCGCCATCGATATTCCGGAGAGCTCTCGAGTGTGTGCTTGCTGGCATACCACGGGTATGCAACTTCCTGGACGACATCCTCGTCACGGGGAAAACTCGAGATGAACACGTGGCGAATCTCCGGCTGGTCTTGAACCGGCTGGACCAAGCAGGGTTGAAGCTAAACAATAAAAAGTGCGAGTTCTTCAACGAGGCAGTCGTATACCTGGGCTACAAGATCGATCGAAATGGCCTGCATCCCACAGACGAAAAGGTCACGGCGATTCAAGATGCGCCTAGCCCAACGAACGTGAAAAAACTACGTTCGTGGCTTGGCCTGCTCAACTACTATGGACGATTCCTGCGCAACTTGTCGACAACGCTAGCACCTCTGCACATTCTACTCAGAAAAGAGACGAAATGGCGATGGGAGAAGGAGCAAGTCAGAGCGTTTCAAGCGGCGAAGGACCTGCTGCAGTCGGAGTCCCTACAGGTGCACTTCGACCCCGACAAACCTCTTCTGCTTGCATGTGATGCGTCGCCGTACGGGGTGGGCGCAATCCTGTCGCATCAGATGACGGACGGTTCGGAGCGACCGATCGCGTTCGCATCTAGGAGCTTGTCGCCTGCGGAAACCAATTACTCGCAACTCGACAAGGAAGGTCTCAGTTTGGTATTCGGGGTGACAAAGTTCCACCAATACCTATACGGTATGACCTTCGTTCTCATTACCGATCACCGACCTCTGGTGGGGCTGTTCAACGAGCAACGACCGATACCTTCGCAAGCGTCGGGTCGACTTCAGCGTTGGGCCCTGACATTGGCAGGTTACGACTACGTCATTCGTCATAGGAGTGGCGATGCGCACGAGAATTGCGATGCTCTATCGCGACTACCCCTACCTACGCAGAACGCTGAGACGCCTGCTCCTGCGAAGTACATACAGCTCATAGAGCAGCTGGACGACTCGCCGGTGACGTCAACGCACATTCGAAACTGGACACGACGTGACCCAGTATTGTCGCGAGTTCAACGCTACGTGTTAACAGGCTGGCCTGAGGGCGACCTAACAACACAGCAATACCACAGAGTGCGCGATGAGCTGAGCACGCACGATGGATGCGTGATGCGGGGCATCCGAATAATTGTGCCAGAGCCTGGGCAAGCCACACAAGATGCTCCAACTCTTGCACAGCAGCCACAGCGGCGTGGTGAAGATGAAGGCGTTAGCGCGGTCATACATCTGGAGGCCAGGCATCGATCTTCAGATTGAACGTATCGCGCAGCACTTTGGTCAGTGCGAGGAAAACATGCGTCAACCGACCAGAGCGCCACTTCGACCATGGTTGTTCCCACAGGAACCGTGGTCACGTGTGCATCTAGACTACGCTGGCCCCATCGAGAACAGGATGATCCTCGTGGCAGTAGACGCCTACTCGAAATGGATCTCCGCGATGGTCGTATGCTCATCGACATCGGAAGTGACAATCGAACAATTGCGGATGTTATTCGCAGAACATGGACTGCCAGAAACTATCGTTACTGACAAAGGCACGTGCTTCACTAGTGCTGAGTTCAGGCAGTTTATGAAAAAGAACTGCATTCAGCACATCACCTCGCCAGCCTATCACCCATCCTCGAACGGGCTCGCTGAACGGGCAGTACAGCTCGTGAAACGAGGATTGATGAAAATGAAGGACGGTTCGATGGAGACAAGGTTGGCTCGTTACTTGCTGACCTACCGAGTGACCCCTCACAGTACTACCGAAAGCTCCCCGAGTAAACTGCTGAAGGGGCGGCAGCTGCGAACGCTTCTAGACGCGGTGCAACCGAGCGTCGGCAGAAAAGTGCACCAATCGCAGGAGAAGATGACTGATTATTACAACCAGAAATCGAACGAGCGATGCTTCAGTCCAGGCGATGCGGTTTACGTAAAGAACCACGCTGATCATTCGCCCAAGTGGATTCCTGCAGTTCTGAAAGAGCTACACAACGACGTGCTGATATCGGAGGCACCCGACGGTCGCCACTTGAGGCGTCATCGAAATCACGTGCGTCTGCGACATGCGGACGATGCGGACGATACGGTACCCGCAGACATCGCTGCTCCGGCCGCGATCCAACAATCAACCGAACGGGACATTGAGCGTGTAGACGAAACGGCGGAAGCCGTAGCTCCTGTACCTGATGGCAGCGGCGTCCACTCGCCAGTAACGCAGTCGGCTGTTCGCAGATCGGAGAGAATCCGGAAAGCTCCAGACCGATTATCTCTCTAGAACTGTCTTGTAGCCCTGGGCATAATAATCCCTGGTACGACAGCGTATCCTTTGTCTGTTTCACAGTTCTTGTTGTAACCTTGGACGTTAGCAAAATAACTGGTGCGGAGGACTGTAATGTATGTGGCAGACACTTGTGCATATACTATACACAGCTTATACACAACGCATTTGTGTGACATGGACTATCGCTGTCTGTCTGTCTGTGTGTCGCGCTGATACGAAATAAACATGTGCACCACTGTCACTTTATAATTACATCTATAGTTATACTAGAACATAACACAAACACACACACACGCGCGCGCGCGCGCGCGCACACACGCACAGACATGTGCCTCTTCGCACGACTGTTCCATCTAGATGGATAACGTTTTTGTGTCTTTCAAAACGCGTGTGTATACTAGCCTTCGTTCCTCTGTACCAGCTAATTTCGCCCATGTAGGGCGTATAAAGTCACTGTCTGCACCGACAAATGTGTCCAGGCTACGTTCACAAGGCTACTATACAACGTGTATGAAGTAGGGGTTGGTCTGAAAAGAGGTATGTGGTGACGAGCTAATAAATCAGGTAGCCTTGCTATAGATCTGCCTTACCTTACACATTCTATTCCATAAAACAAGCGTTGATACTCCAATACAGCCACACGCCGGAGAACTCACCAGCCTAAGGTTAAAGCCTACTAAAATGTCATTGTTAACAAGGATAAATAATGGATGCAGAATCCGTGGATTGTGTTGACTATTGTTAGGCCATAGATGCGGGGTAGTGCAGCTAGGATGTGTAAATATTCTTAAGGAAAACATGGAACAATGGACGCGGAACCTATGGACAGTGTTGACGGTTGTCATATCGTATATGTGGTGTAGCGCAACCAGGATGTTAAAATGTTTTAAGGGAACAACATTTCAAAGGGAGGGGTGTAGAGTATTTGTATTGACGGGGAATAAGGACAGCTCCCGGGCTGTGCTGACGTGTCGAATAAAGAAATGGCGTAAGACATAACAACTTTTACGATGCTGTCTCTGCTGACACAGTCAAAACGTGCCGTCGATGGTATCGGGGGGGGGGCACCGTCCAAGGGTGGTATACTGGAGACGTCGTAAAAAGTAGTACACGTATCATAAATTCGATACTTGCAGGGCACGTCGTGTAAATTCAAACTGTCTATTAGTGTCGCCACCTGCCGATACTGATGATGATGCAGATGAGGTTCATTGTTTCGGTGCTACACATATCGCTGCTAGTCATATACCACACATCTAAAAAAAGACAGAAACAATTTAGTCTGACAAACTTACATATCTACATACTCTACCAATTCCAATGATATATTATGTGACAAAATTATCTAGTTTCTATATATATCGTTTCTTTGTATTTAGCAGTATTTACCCCACATAACGTCTTCATTATGGGTTAACGTCTTGTATACCAGTGTTTGTTATGCAACTGTGATAATTTTTGATGCAGACAATTTCTCTCACAACAATACTGGACCCAACACTAACAGTAACGTAAACTAGTGGAAACATGCAAATATGTCACACAACACCCCCTAGTTATCTACCCTACCCAGGGTTCAGGTTGTAAAGACTAGTTCTGCTAAAGTCGGCTTCAAGCAACAACAGGCATTCTCACATGCTCAGCTCGTCTAGAAACAAACTCTACAGATTAAACCCATACATTATGCACACTGTGTTAAACTGTACACACATATACTTGCACATATGCATATACACAATTTTAGACGGATACACACAGGTGGAAGAGAGTCTTACATGTTACCTTGTCTGCTGAGAACATGAACTTTTCAGTTTTGTTGAAGCTAAGGATCTTTAAACTGGGTTAAAAATAATTTAAGGTGACATTGCATATATATATATATAGAGAGAGAGTTACACTGTAACAACTTGACACCATCGTAAGCAACCAAAACATTTATTTTGTATACAGAAGATATGTGTATGAAGAGATAAGTCTTTATTGTAGCTGCTAGAAGACTCAAAAGAGTCACAAAATCGAGTGTAAGTATTAATAAATTGGCGGTACCCGATTTGACATGGCAAGTTATAGGTTCAGGTGCACAAAGATTCGGTGTGAATGAAAAGCAAAACGTAACGCCAGATATATAGTACGAGAAGCCAACTGGCGTTCCCGTTTAATATTACAACATAAACATATTCGGTTCAGTGATAGTTGGCCAACCGTTACTCTACTATGTCATTATAACACCATACACTGAGCTCGACAAGTACGCATCCAAAGACGGATTTACATGGGAGACAATTAAACAGCTGATCACATACATGAAGACGGGTGTACACCGCTGTAAAGTCAGTTAGCTGTAACCAATGTCTCGTGATATGCGAATGTCAGCGTTCGGCCGCGTTCGGCGAGATGTCAGGAAGAAAGTCACACAGCAATCGGCGAACGAATTCAGGTAATCGAAAGCAGGCGACTCGAGCGATAAAGTAGACGTTATTTTTGCCTTGTCGATTCCACGCGAAACACCACGCAACAACACGGAAACGATGTCACGACGTCAACGATGTTGAGAGGGTCCTGTCACGGAGACCGAGTCACGTAAATTGAGCGATAGTCCGGCGGAATGACTACGCCACGTTGACAGTCGCTAGCAGACGAGACGGCTGTGGCTTCGCATTTGAAGTAGAATACATCAAACGGAGTCGCAGACGAATATCGCTCAGTCTTCTTCAAACGTGAGAAATGCAGCGACTCACATCAAATCAGTATTATTCAAATCGTAGAAGAATTTACATCAGGCGTTGGGCGGATACACATTTCGGCCCAATTCGTGGAGGCGAGAGTTTTCTGTGCAACAGTTTCTTCTGCACTGCTCAATTTTCATCTGCCTCGAATGACCGTTCTCTTCTTACACAGCTTGATGGCCAAAAGTTAGTGTGACCAATCACGACACTTGATACAAATTAAAGTCGTCCCAGAAATCGGTTCCCGAAACCTTTCACACTTCGAACCAATCCATTGAACTCGTTGAGTTTAAAATAGATTTTGCTAGCTAAACGGCTGGCTATATCTGTGCTCATACAATCTTTAACTTACGTGAATTGCTTATAAAATTAATATCATTGGATTCCCTTTATCGAGCCGGATACCATAATGTTAATCGTGCATTCCAACTCTCACTAATTAATCCATAATTTTAATAAAACACGTATTCTATTTATAGGCTAGGTGTGACCCCGGTGCTTTTTCTCAACTACATTTCTGTAAACAACTTGTAAGTTCATAATATAATCTTCTTATATCAACAACATCACTAGTTTGCACGGTCACCATATTACCAGTCACGTCAAATCATTTCTACCGATACAAAATTTGGTATACCTATCCGTAAGATTAGTGGTGAACGCTACAAATTAAGTTAGTTAAATTCTAACTCGTCGGTAGTTATAACGTTACACGCCTTAATCGCCAGTGGACGCCGGCACATGCCTCAGCGACAATATATACCAAAGATGGCAGCACCATCTCGTGACAATACTTTGTAAACACTTCCACTGTTCTAAAGCCCGATTGAATTCTAAACAAACCACTTCGTCATAAAAAGGCTTCGGGCACAGGCGATGTCTAATGACAGTTGTCTCCGGGGAGACACAACTGTCATCAGTCTGTCTTTTCCTATGTCACATAAATGTCTCATGCCACATGCCAGTTGGGTCTAGTTTAACCTCAGTCTTGGGTCTACTTCTAATATCATCTGCAACTTATTTTTGCACTGCGTGCACGTGATTCTTACATGCACTGTGTCTCTGCATAGCTTCATCCTGGCTTGTACTTGAATTAGCCATGTTCACATAACATAGACTAGGTTTATGCACTGATTGTAAATGATCACTGCAAGGTTTGGAGTTAGCATATGCCTAGTTTTGGTTGGCTTCGTCCATGCATTGTTTGACCGTAGCCTATTAAGGCTTATATGTAGTCCTCTATAAGGTTTGTACATGATCCTCTGCAAGGCTAGTACATGGTCCTCTATACGGCGTGTACATGGGTCTCTGTAAGGTTTGTACATGATCCTCTACATGGTCCTCTGTAAGGTTTATACATGGTCCTCTGTAAGGATTGCACACGATCCTCTGCAAAGTTTATACATGGTCCTCTGTAAAGCATTACATAGTCCTCTCTAAGGCGTGTAAATGATTCTCTTCAGGGCTTGTACATTATCCTCTGCAAAGCTTGAACATGATCCTCTGCAAGACTTGTACATAATCTTCTGCAAAGTTTATAAGGTGTGCTATGTGAGGTTGGGATATATTTGCTAGGACAAAAACTGGTATACCAATATTTGATGTGGTGCTGACATGGTAGGAATGTATAATGACAGAACTGCCCTGGTCTTTGTAATGAATCAATATGATCAATGGTCTTAGAGGAATGTTGAACTTGGTATATACCAAGTTCAAGAGGAGTTGAATCTGGCATGAGTTTGATTTGGCATGAGTTGGATCTGTCATTAGTTGGACCTGACGTGATTTGGACCTGACATGATTTGGATCTCTCTTGAGTTGGATTGCTCATCAGTTGGATCTGACATGACTTGGATTTGTTATGAAATGGATCTCTCATGAGTTTGATCTGTCATGAGTTGGATCTACCATGTGTTGGATCTATCGTTAGTTGGATCTGTCATGAGTTGGATTTGTTATGAAATGGATCTGTCTTTAACAAGATTGCCACCCAGAGATTATTTTTAAACATATTCACGCTACTAGCACCCACACAATCAGCAGGTAATCTGTTCCATTCATTTACAGTCCTTTGTGAAAATGAAAACTTTCTTATATCCAATCTACTCTGCTCCTTTGCCAATGTAAGTTCATGTCCTCTAGTCCTTCTATCTTTCTTAACTGAGAAAAAAATATTTCTATCAATATTTTCATAACCCTTCAATATTTTAAACACTTCTATCTGATCTCCTCTCAATCTCCTGGTCTCTAGTGTTGTTAAACCGCATTTTTTAGGCGTATTTCGTAACTAAGATCCCTCAGTTTTGGTATCATTTTAGTTGCTCTCCTCTGCACTCTTTCTAGCATATCTATGTCCTTCCTGCGATATGGCCTCCACGCTTGAATACAATATTCTAAATGAGGCCTAACTATTGTTTTGTACAGCGGTATTATTAGCTCTTTTTCCTTATACGTTATGTTTCGCCTAATTAATCCAAGGATTTGATTTCCCTTTGAAGCTGCAATTCCGCACTGCTCTGAAACCTTCATATCAGCACTAATGGTTAACCCTAAGTCCTTTTCTTTTACAGTAGTACTTAGTACAGTACCCCCCATTGTATATTCTACTTCTTCGTTCCCATGTCCTGTGTGGAGGCATTTACATTTCCCCAAATTGAACAGCATTTGCCACTTTTCAGACCATTTGATCAACCTGTCAAGATCATCTTGTAAATGCTGTCTATCTCCATCACTTTTAATCTTTCTAAACACTTTTGTATCATCCGCAAATTTCAACACCTTGCTTATTATTTCATCATCCAAATCGTTGATATATATTAAGAATAATATAGGACCTAATACTGATCCCTGTGGTACCCCACTCAATACTGATTTCCAGTTTGAAGCCTCCCCATCAACTACTACACGTTGTCTTCTGTCAATCAACCATTGTTCTATCCAGTTTATTATACCATTTCCTATGCCATGGGCCTTTAGTTTAAGCAGTAATCTTTGATGTGGTACTTTGTCGAAAGCTTTTTGAAAATATAAGTAGACGATATCTACTGGTGATCCCTCATCTACCCACTTAGTGATGTCTTCCAAAAAACATAACATATTTGTTAAGCATGACCTCGCTTTAAAAAAACCATGTTGAGATGGGTTTATCAAGTTTTGTTTAACAAGAAAATCCACCATGTGATCTTTAATTAGTCTTTCTAACAATTTACAAATCACTGATGTTAAACTCACTGGTCTATAGTTCTCTGACTTGTTTCTCGAACCTTTTTTGAATAACGGTATAATGTTTGCTACTTTCCATTCTAAAGGAACCACTCCCTCTTCTAATGACAAATTGAAAACTGTTGCAAGCGGTATGCTAATTTGTTCTACAATTTCCAGTAGTAGTTTGGGTGGAATACCATCCACTCCAGGTGATTTATTATCCTTCATAGCCCTTATTTTCTTAGCTACCATTTCCGGGGTTACAATTAATTGTCCTAAATAGTCTGAATCTGCCCCTTGAACTTAGCCTCTGGTACTGGCAGTGAACTAATATCTTCCCTGGTAAACACTGAACTAAAGTACTCATTCAGGTCTTCTGCCATTGAGAATCCCTCTGATATTATATTTCCAGCACTATCTTCTAGAGGACCGACTTTATCTTGAACTTTCTGTTTGCTTCGAACATACGCATAAAAACTCTTGCTGTCATTTTTTATATTACTAGCTAATTGTTGTTCATAGCTTCTCTTTGAATTTCTAATTTCAGCTGTAGCTTGGTTAAATGCTTCTTTATAACTGTTGTAGTCTTCATCATTTCCAGTACATCTGTATGACTTCCACATCATTTGTTTGTACTTAATTTTTCTAATGGCTTCTTTCGATAAGTGTTTCTTTTTGGACCGTTTTCCTTGTTTTTTGAAGGGTACAAATTTATCGACTATACACTTAATTTCACTCTTTAATACATTCCAGCATTCTGTTGCCGTCTTATTTTTCAGTGTGTTATTCCAGTCTATCTTTGCTAAATATTTCCTCGTGTCCTTATACCTTCCTTTGTAGAAATTTCTCCTATACTGCTTTTTACTATTCCTTTCTGATTTTACTTTGATGGTAAAATGTATCTGGTTGTGATCGCTACTCCCCAGTGGCTCACATATCTTGACATTGTCAACTAATTCATTCTGTGAGGACAAAACTATGTCTAATACATTCTCACCCCTGGTTGGTTCTAGCACATGTTGAGAAAGGAATGTATCTTGAACTAAAACTAAAAACTTGTGGTCCTCACTCCCCATACTCTGTAGAGATTTCCATTGTATATGCCCGTGGTTAAAATCCCCCATAATAATACAGTCCCGTTTGCTTACTTCCCTTATAGCGTTTTGTATTTTTTCATTCTCTTCTATGCTTATGTTTGGACTTCGATAAACTAACCCAACTGTTAACGTTGAGTTTCCTGTAACTATGTTACACCAAACAGCTTCTTCGCAATCTGCTTCTCTTTCTAATTTTATTTCATAAGCCTGAATAGATTCTTTAATATATAAAATAACTCCACCTCCCTTTCTTCCTATTCTATCTTTTCTAAACATTACATATCCTGTCAGTCCCAATTCAGCATCTGATATATCGGTGGTGGTCCAGGATTCGGTTATACCTATTATATGAGGGTCAATATCTTCTACCATAATGTTTAGTTCATTTCTTTTGTTTACTATACTCCTTGCATTTAAACAAACACATTTATATCCAGCTTCAGAAGAGTTTTCCAGACTGTTATTTGCTGATTTATTTGTGCTGTCTTTATCTATGCCTCCATTTTCAGGCTTTTCTGTGAGTCCCCCCTGCGAATCTAGTTTAAATAGATACAACCTGTCCCACTGTCAACAGATCGCAGCAGGTTCTCTGAGAAAACTGCTGCCCCCTTTCCACTAAGATGGAGGCCATCTCTCATGTACATATCTTCCCTCCCAACAAAGTATCCCCATAAATCTGTGAATCCCACCCCCTCTTCGTCACACATCTGCTCAACTAGTACGTTGATCGCCATCCTCTTACAGTTTCTATACGTTGCCCCCCTTCCTCCCATTACTGGCAAAATTCCTGACAGAATAACCTGTTCAACTCTCGTCTTCTGTAGCTTCCTCACTAACTGTCTATACTTCTGTACTATCGCAGTTGTTCCCTCCCTGTCTGCATTATTTGTTCCTACATGTACCAGTATAGACCCCCCCTTGCCATGTCCCAATACCTTCTCTACCCTGTCAGTTACATGTTCAATCCTTGCCCCCGGTAAACAAACAACGATGTCCTTCCCCTCGCTCAGTGCCTTGTCCGTCTTTCTCATAATGGAGTCGCCCATAAACACCCTCTCTTTCCTCATTGCCCCCTCTATCACTGCCTTAGAATAGCTCCTTCTTCGGTTTGCATCTGTCTGCTTGTTGTCTTTCCCCCCTGTCGTCTTCTCTCCTGTCACATTCTCTTCCGATCCTTTCTTTCCTGTCGCTTTTTCTCTTGTCACCTTCCCTTTTATCGACTTCTCTTCTATCACATTTTCTCTCACTTCCTTTCGTCCCATCTCGTTTTCCTCTCTCCTCTCCCTTCCCATCTTCCCTCCCTCCTTCTCTACGGTCACTTTCTTCCCTGTCACCTTCACGCTTGTCACGTTTTCTGTTGTCGATTTTCCAATTTCTTCTCCTCCAATCACCTTCCCTCCTCTCAATCTCCTTTCCTCAGTTTTCTTGCCACTGCTATTCTCCTTCAGTCTTGCAGTATTCTCACCTCTCTCCCTGTCGTCTCTCTCCATTCGACCTGCCTCCTTGCTAATTCCCATCTCCATTCCCTTCACAATATCTGTCAACCTAACTATCTCCTTCTGCAGACACTCCACCTTCCAACACCCAATGCACTGAAAGGTGAATCCTTCCTCCATGGTTTCTGCCCATGACTTCCCACAGCCGGACAATGCAAAATCTACCCAGCTGTGGCAGTGATCGCACACCAAGTGTCGCTTTGCCTTGACTTGCCGCTTGCAAGGCGCCATATCCCGATCAGAATTTATTTAATAACTTAACTAACTTAGTCTTTATAAAGACTGTTTCCTGTGTACTACAGCACACTTTAGGTTACAAATTTCAATTACACAGCCAACTATTTATCCTGACACGAACGCTAACATTACCGGTAGTGACCTAATTTAAATACAATCAATTACGTTACGTTAGGCTGCTTTATTTATTTAGGTTACGCCGCCCGACTATCGCCCTTGCTTAATTTTAACAACAATGCTACCTAATCAAAATATCTAGCAAGTACTGGCTTACACAGATATTATCTTATGTAAGTAGTTTGATGGTTGTTACTTTATCTCCTATATATTCTACCACATAATCAGGTTTGTTAAATCTTGTTTTCAAATTATCGAAGCCTAAGTGAGTTACCCTATTATCACTCACTATACTAAGGTATTCTAAAATACTATAACTAACTAACTTTAAGCACAACTGCTACTCAATATATGTTTATTGCAACTTTATGAATGATATTAAGGCAAGAATAATACTTATCAATCAGTAATTCCACTTGTTTATCAACTTTTCTGCACCACCAATTTCTACGATCTATCTCCGCCAAATATAGCCTCGAAGGAGTCTTGAGTTTGATCTCTCATCAGTTTGATCTGGCATGAGTTTGATCTGGTATGAGTTGGATATCTCACAACCATTGATGCTGAGTGAGATGTCCTGCTGACAGCGTTCAGCTACGATGGTCATCCACATCCCCGGCTTCACTGTCTCCTTGCTCTTCAGGATCGCCGTCCCTGCAACAACAGCCACAATCACCAAGTGGTACCTACACGAAACAACAGCCACAATCACTAAGTAGTACCTATGCGCAACAACAGCCACAATCACCAAGTGGTACATACACGAAACATATGCCACAATCACCAAGTAGTACCTACGCGCAACAACAGCCACCATCACCAAGTGGTACCTACACGCAACAACAGCCACAATCACCAAGTGGTACCTACGAGCAACAACAGCCACAATCACCAAGTGGTACTTACACGCAACAACAGCCACAATCACTAAGTGGTACCTACACGAAACAACAGCCACAATCACCAAGTAGTACCTACGCGCAACAACAGCCACAATCATCAAGTAGTACCTACGTGCAACAACAACCACAATCACCAAGTAGTACCTACGTGCAACAACAACCACAATCACCAAGTGGTACCTACACGCAACAACAGCCACAATCACTAAGTGGTACCTACACGAAACAACAGCCACAATCATCAAGTAGTACCTACGTGCAACAACAGCTACAATCACCAAGTGGTACCTACATGAAACAACAGCCACAATCACCAAGTAGTACCTACGTGCAACAACAGCTACAATCACCAAGTGGTACCTACACGAAACAACAGCCACAATCACCAAGTAGTACCTACGTGCAACAACAACCACAATCACCAAGTGGTACCTACACGCAACAACAGCTACAATCACCAAGTGGTACCTACACGAAACAACAGCCACAATCACCAAGTAGTACCTACGTGCAACAACAGCCACAATCACCAAGTGGTACTTACACGCAACAACAGCCACAATCACTAAGTGGTACCTACACGAAACAACAGCCACAATCACCAAGTAGTACCTACACGAAACAACAGCCACAATCATCAAGTAGTACCTACGTGCAACAACAACCACAATCACCAAGTGGTACCTACACGCAACAACAGCCACAATCACTAAGTGGTACCTACACGAAACAACAGCCACAATCATCAAGTAGTACCTACGTGCAACAACAGCTACAATCACCAAGTGGTACCTACACGAAACAACAGCCACAATCACCAAGTAGTACCTACGTGCAACAACAGCTACAATCACCAAGTGGTACCTACACGAAACAACAGCCACAATCACCAAGTGGTACATACACGAAACAACAGCCACAATCACCAAGTGGTACTTACACGAAACAACAGCCACAATCACCAAGTGGTATATACACGAAACAACAGCCCACAATCACACAAAAAAGTATAAAAAGAGAGTAAAGTAAGTACATCTACAGCGCAGTATCCAGTCCTCAAGACTGGTCAACGTGCTTTGCACTTTACTCCCTGGCAGACCTGTTCAATTAAACACCATCTCAAGTTCTCTAGGAAACATCCAGTCATGCTGAGTTTAATGCGCGAAGACTATTCATTCACAAATATCCACTATTGTATATAGCCAGGTACTCATTCATACAAATGAGAACAACGTAGAGTGAACAAACTTGCCCAAGGTTCAACCCCACAGCACAGGATTCAAACCTGGGTTCTCTCGGTTGACAGTCCGAAGCTCTAGCCACTGCACTGTGCATTGCACGGAAGTACCAGACTATACACGGCGCTCCACAACACACCAAGTGGTTCCTACACGCAACATCAACCTCAATCACCAGAGATCTACACGCAACATCAGCTACAATTACCAAGTGGTACTGACACGCAACATCAGCCACAATCAGTATGAGTTAATATGACTTTGTTTCTCATAACATCACATTTTAAGTGATTTGATGTGTTGCTTTGTTCCAATTGTTACGTAGTGTATACATATTTCATATTACTGCTACATCTGTGCTAGACTGAACATTATGTATCAATAAATAAAGATTAGTTTTACTGTTATTATTATTGATATACGTTTGCTTCAATTTTAGTGATAAATAAAAAATTACAGAAGATATTACAACAAATAAGGTATAATTTTAAAGCACACGATCTGTGGAATCCAAAATGGTATAAAATTCACTTTCACAATTTTGCGATTTACGTCTAAAGTGTAAACTCGTTCAGTTACCAGTGTCTCCTCATAAGGCATCAGTTCCTTCAGTGTCCTCAGTGCTTTCTCATACGCCTCTTTCTCATGGGGCACTACTGCTGACATCCACTCCCTGTACTCCTCCATGGTCTGCTTCATATCTGATGCACACAAACACTTGGAAACAATAAAAGAGAAATCTAGCACCAATCCCATCATAATCAAGCTAGTATGTGTGTGTGTGTGTGTGTGTGTGTGTGTGTGTGTGTGTGTGTGTGTGTGTGTGTGTGTGTGTGTGTGTGTGTGTGTGTGTGTGTGTGTGTGTGTGTGTGTGTGTGTGTGTGTGTGTGTGTGTGTGTGTGTGTGTGTGTAAATTCCTCATCGGTCAAGGGTTTTTATCTAGTTCCAGGGTTTGTATCAGACATTAGACGGACGTAATTTGATTGTTCACAATATTACACATGCACAGGATTTGAACTCAGGTTCTCTGGACATATCACATGGAAACATTCGAAGACAGTCTATGTGGAAATTAAATTATAAATAAAAAAGTTATGTAATGCTGCAAACTGTGTTTTGTTCTACAAATCTTTGCCCGAGCCTATACGAAGCTGCCAGCAATGGCATCGTTGACATTCTAACCTGACATACAGAGTGCCAATAATGGAAATAGGTGTATCACAATTAATGTTCGGAAACCTCTTCACCCTAACATGCATGTTTATCCAGAACACGCCTGCGTTGCTGACGACCCCTGGGACTATGGGCGATAATGCGGCATGGTGTTGCACATTCGCGCATTTTCTGCAGTATTATGAGAATAATTACCGTCTGCTCTCGTTTTGCTCTTTTTTTCTGACTGGCCATCTTCCGAAGACTCATTGCTTTCTTCATCTGCATACATAGCGTCATCTACGTCGGCTTCGTCCATCTTATGGCAGGCCATGCAATAGGGTCATAAACGAGGTACACTCAACGCGTTGAATAAGAAGTTAAAGTGCTAACGTAGCAACCAATGAGAAT
The DNA here is from genome assembly GCA_020002185.1 of Paraescarpia echinospica. Lineage (NCBI taxonomy): Eukaryota > Metazoa > Annelida > Polychaeta > Sabellida > Siboglinidae > Paraescarpia > Paraescarpia echinospica. The sequence goes on along the minus strand of CM034533.1, from coordinate 49,719,623 downwards.
GCGAAGGAGTTAACACGTTAACTTAGCAACCAATGAGGACTCGAAGAAGTTAACGCGTTAACTTAGTAACCAATAAAGATTCGGAGATGTTAACCGGTTATCTTAGCATCCAATAATAACTCATTTAGCTACGAATCAGATATTGAACCAATGAATGCTAAACTTAGTTATGCATTATGAAAAAGAAAAGGCGGTTAATCTACAGTACCATTTATGAATTAACATAGCTAAATTTTGGCAACATCCTGCAAAGCAGATTATATCGGGGGAAGGAGCAGCTGATCCACATGGAAGGCCCCACCCCGAGAAAATATGAGCCTAAATGTGGATTTTTGGCAAGGGGTGCAATTGGATGTTTGTGGTGAGCTTCGACACTTTTGAATATCGCCATATAAAACATTCAACAGCACCACTAATTGACCCTACCCCCTCTTATGATGTCATCAGTCGAGAGCTGAGACAGTGGAGAAGCTGACATTTCAGCGGTGTAGCGGCGATAACATTTCAACAGCACCCATCCCCGTCTTCCGATGTCACGATCCGACAGCGGAGCGGAGTAGTCCTGGAGATTCGCTCCCCAATTATTAATTTCCTTCCCGCGCCAGTGCATATTATTACTGTACTAATTAATTAGCATACACTCAAATTGAATCACCTGCTAAAACAACATATGCCTACAACTAACGATATGGCACAGCATTGTCACGTTTCGATCCTAACAATCATAGTTCCGATAGTAGTTTATCCTGCCATAATAGATCTATGAATGCTGGATTTGTTGGCATGAAATAGGTGCTTAATTCTCAGCCCATGCGCCACATAAACTGTTCAACCGAAAATAAACGTCATGTTAGTGCGCAGTCGATTAATCATTGTAATGTTCAGGCTTGCACTAACTGCGCATGCACGCGATTAGCGGCAAGCCGTCAATAAACGTATAGAGTTACCACACTGCAATTCCATAATCGAATCACGATATGTTACATGGTGTCTAGAAGCAGCTCTAATATAGTTCTTGACCAGCTCCTCAAGCTGCCTGCTGAGTCCAGGCCACCAGACCGATGACTGGGCCCGCGAGCGACACTTGACCACACATTGACGGCCCTCGTGTAGCTTGTCTAACTTAGTCAACCGCATCGACGCCGGTATGCCGAACCGTACCCCTTTCAGTAGCAGACCGTGTTGTATTGTCAGTTCACTCTGGACTTGCCAATATTGTCGCAAAGACGATGGCAACGGTGGATGGCTTGGTTACCCCTATAGGCAATATCGCATCACCTGGCGACACACCTCGTCGTCTTGCTGTCTGGCCCTAATCTCGGCCAGACGGTTGCCGGTATCCCACTCATCACCAGGCTCGCCTGCGCTGATACTTCGTCTGTGCATCGCGACTCCGCCACCGTCAGTGGTCGCACTAGTGGAGCGCACGACAACGCATCTGCAGTGTACGGGTTCTTGCCGGGCACATGACTGGTCGTGTACGCGTACCGCTTCAGTCGCATACGTAATCAATGTATGCGTGGTGAAAGTTCATCTAGATTCTTCTTGGTGCTAAGAAGTGACACCAGAGGTCGGTGGTCGGTCTCGACATGGAACTGCATTCCGTAGAGGTAGTCCATAAATCTCTCAAGACCCACGTAGTCGCCAGAGCCTCCTTCTCAATCTGTGAGTAGCGCTGTTCCGTTGGTGTCATCGCCCTCGACGCGTACGCCACAGGTCGCATCGTCACTCTGCAGTAGCACCACCCGAGACCAAATGATGACACATGTGCGGACACTGTCATCGCTCCGTGTGGGTCGTAAATAGCCAGCATTGGAGTGTTGCTCAGGTCTGTCTTCACGGTATCAAACGCTCGCTGTTGCCTCTCACCCCATGTCCCCATATTCTATTTCATATGTAGATCACGTAGTGGTTGAGTTATAGTCGACAAGTTGGCATAAAACTTGCCTAGCTGGTTAGCCATACCCAGAAAGCGTCGAATGTCGCTCAAGTTGCTGGGCCGCGTGCTTCTCTGTAATGGTTCGCCCCTTCGCAGGATCCGCCATGACCCCGTCAGCTGACACAATGTGACCAAGATACGAGATGCTTGACTTGGCAAAGTCGCACTTATCAAAGTTCAAAGTCACACCGCCGACAGCCCTCACCCTCGCGTCGTGCTCTTCTACCGAACTGCCGAAGATGATGATGTCGTCCATTAAACATAGACCACCAGGTAAATCATCGAGATTGCCACTCATACGCTTCTGGCAGTACTCGGGAGCCGAAGTGATTCCGAAAGGCAGCCTCTTGAAGCAATATCTTCCGAAAGGAGTAATGAATGTCGTCAATTCTTGCGAAGACTGAGCTAGATGGATCTGCCAGAAGCCAGAATTGGTATCCAACTTAGTGAAGACCTTCGAGCGCCAGAGTGTCAGATCGACTGAAGGTTGATCGTGTTTATCCCTCCTTACGCTCTCGTTCAACTTCGTTAGATCGACACAAACGCGAACTTTGTGTGTCTCCCTCTGCCCCTCAACATCCGAAGAAGGGACAGCTTTCGGTTTCGCCACCATAACCATGCCAACACACCAGTCCGTCGGGCTTTCGATCCTGCGGATGACGTCAAGATTTTCCATTCTCTGAAGTTCCTTCCTGACGACCCCAAGAAACGGTATCGAGACTCGTCTCGGTATAGTCAACGCGAACGGCTTCGCGTCAGACCGGAGCTTGATTTCGTACTCGCCATTCATCTTCCCTAGGCCTCCAAATAGCTTCGGGTTGTCGCGTCTGTAGACGTCTGCTGCATCGACCGAATCAACAGTAACACGTCTAACAATATCAAGAGACTCGCACACTCTCCAACTGAACAGTGACCTCGTCTGGCCACTGACGACGTACACGTCTTCGTGAATGACGACATCGTTTCGTGACAGCCTGCCACTGAACTTGCCCATTGTTTGTAGGACGCCGATGTTCGCGCCTACAAGTCTTCTAATCGACCCGTCGAGTCGCGGGCTACCTGCTTTTTTGTAGTCGTTGGCAGAGATCACAGTAACATCGGCCCCAGTGTCCAACTTGAAGCAAACGTTCGTGCGAAGGCGAATGTCCATTACCTCCAAAACAATGGTGGACGTCCACAATTGGTCGTCGCCCTTCGTCACTTCGCCGAGAAAAGCGAGCTCCGACTCAGCGTGCTTAGTGACTACGTCTACAGATCTCGCTGACCTGCATACAGCCCCAAAATGTCCGACTTTCTTACACTTGAAGCATGCTGCCTCACGCGCTGGGAACACTGACTTCTGATGAGCCGAAGATCTCCCATAACAGTCACACTTCCTGGTCGGAGGCTAAGCTTTCATCTTCTGTTTCGACTGGCTGTGTTTGTACGACTTCCTCGTCCGCACAAAGTCAACATTGCCGCCTGTCTTCGCCGCAAAGTTGTTCCTCAAAAAGGCCTTCTCTTTCTTTGCAGCCTCGTTCTGGCGTGCCATGACGATTGCCTTCTTTAGTGTCAAGGTCGCGTCCAACTGCAGTTTCAACGACAACCCCGCATCAGTGATGCCAACGACGATACGATCCCTGATCATGTCATCGTTGAGCGCGCCGTACTCGCAATGCTCCGCCAGGCAGAACAACTCAGTGGTGAAACTGTCAACCGTCTCGCCCTCCTCTTGCGAACGTCGGTTGAACTTAGCCCGCTCGAAAATCGCGTAGCGTCGAATTACGAAGTGCACATCAAACTTGCTTTTGACGACCGCATACACATTCCGTTGCTCATCTGTCAAGCCGAAGCCTGCCATGATATCGTCCGCCTCGTCACCCATCGCGTAGATAAGTGCGTTGACTTGAACTGTCTCGGCATTCTCGTCCAGTGCTGACCCTGAACGAAAGCGCTGAAACCGTCGAATCCATTTAGGCCATTCATTAGGTTTGACCAAACAGAAAGCATCAGGCGGGGCGATTTGGAATGTTTAGGTCATGGCTGGGTCAAACAAACAAAATAACGTACCTCGCGGCAGATGTATGCAACATTACTTATGCAACAACATCACCGTATTCATCTTAACATTCTGACACCATGGGGTGTTACTACTGATTTAGTATAACACGTAAAAAGACACGAATACTAGATAAAGAAAGAAGACGTGTAGATAGAAAATGGCTGCATTCAACGAAGTCCCGGATGTAGAGGTAGGAGCGCGATAGCATAACACTACAGTTATTTGGGTATGCTAGCATGCAGCTAGGCTTGATCGAGGGAATACACACTGTCGCCAACGAGCTTGACAAGTACCCCGAGCAGAAACAAACTACAGGTACGCTCCCAGGGACGTATTCCCTCAAGATCGATCCTATTGTACCGCCAGTAGTACACGGATCAAGACGTCAAACGGAAAGAAATGGAAACTGATGGCCACATTATTAAAGTGACATAGCCCACTGACTGGGTTAGTTCTATGGTCACTGTGATCCGCAATGGAAAGTTGAGGATCTGCTCCGATCCCAAAGACCTCAACAAAGCCACTAGATGAGAGCATTACCCCATTCTGACAGTGGAAGACGTGGGAGCGTCAATACCAGGAGCCAAAGTGTTCTCCAAAATAGACGCAAAGTCGGGATTCCTGCCATCAAACTCGACTATAAATCAAGTCTTCTAACGACTATCAACACGCCGAACGGAAGATACAGGTGGTTACGCCTCCCGTTTGGCATAAAGTCGGCTCTAGAGATCTACAAACGAATCATGGATGACATGCTAGTAGACATCGATAGCGCACGGGCCATCATGGACGACATCCTGGTCGCAGGCAAAACGCCACAGGAGCACGACGACAAGATAATCAGGAAAGTCGTAGAGAGAGAGCGACATAATGGAACCTGAAGCTCAACTTTGACAAGTGTCAAGTAAAACAGCCACGTGTGAATTACTTTGGAAAAATTGGTGACAGACCAGGGTTTGCAACCAGATCCAGAGAAAGTACGTGCAGTACACATAATGCCAGTTCCCCAAAGCAAGGAAGACGTGCGCAGATTTCTTGGAATTGTCCAATATCTGTCGAAATTCGTCCCGAACAAGAGTACAGTGGACGCTCCACTTCGGAATGTGATGAAATGACACGTCGATTTTCACTGGGACAAGCCACAGCATAGAAACTTCGAAGAGCTGAAGGAACTTCGTTGCAGTGCGCCAGTGTTGGCGTATTACGATGTGACAAAATATGTCACAATACAGTGTGATGCTAGTAGCAACGGACTAGGAGGGGTCCTGCTACAAGAAGGTCGTCCAGTAGCCTGCACATCGAGAGCGCTCACACCAACAGAGATGAGGTATGCTCAACTAAAAAAAAGAAATGTTAGCTATCGTGCATAGCAGCAAGAAATTCCATTACTACATCTTTGGAAAAACTACAACGGTTGAGAGCGATCACAAACAACTTCAGGCCATATGCGCAAAGCCACTGCTATCAACGCCCATGAGGCTACAAGCAATGTTGCTAAGACTGCAACCGTACGACCTGAACGTGACGTACAAATCAGGCAAGGAAATCCCTATGGGAGATGCACTGAGTCGTGCCCACCTACCCGATACAGTACCTGATATTGAGCCTGTCATCAATATGATCAACTTCATCGCCGTAACACCTACACGATACAAGCAGTTCGAAGAATGCATAACCGATGAACCGAACGAGCTACACGCTATGATCATCAAGGGTTGGCCAGATACAAAGCAGGAGACACCGCACACAATTTGAATGTACTGGACAATACGTGACGAACTCTCCGTATCTGAAGGTGTAGTGTACAAAGGTATGATAATTGTGGTGCCGCCAAGCATGAGGCCAAACATGTTTCCACAAATACACGAGTCGCGCATGAGCATAACGAAATGCAAGCAACGAGCACGGGAAGCATTATACTCGCCAGGGATGACGCAACAAATCGACAATCTCGTGACTGATTCCGCTGCGTGTAATACGTACCAGAATAAGCAACGAACCAAAACGGTCAGGCCAACGAAAACACCCGATCTGCCTTGGATTGAGGTAGGTTGGGAATTTTTCGAGTGGGAACGAAATAACTACTTGGTCACCGTGGATTACTATTCCAAGTACATATAATTCGACAAACTCGAGAATCTAAGCAGCGCAGCGACAATTGATGCCCTCAAGTCACAGATGAGTCGACACGGTATTGCAGAAAAATTTAGATCTGACAATGTGAATTAGTTCTCGTCTCGCGAATTTGCGCTATTCTGCACAAACTACCAGATCGAACATTGCACGTCATCGCCTGGCGTCGCACAGTCGAACGGTGAGACAGAAAGAGCGATACAGATTGTGAAACGACTTTGGCGAAAGTGTAAAGACAAACACTTGGCCTTGCTAGATTACTGCACTACGCCGCTGGAAAGCTGTAATATATCACCAGCCCAGCTATGCATACGTCGCAGGCGTTGAAACAAGTTGCCGATTGCCAGAGAGCTTTTAAGCGATGTGATAAAAGTAAGACGCAGCCTGGTCACGGACAAAGAGAACCAGCGTTACTACCACGACCGGAAAGTCGACGGGGCTCTCCCTGTACTTCTGCCAGGAGATCCATTGAGGATGGCTCCATTTCCGAGCTCCAAGAAATGGCTACACGCCAAAGTTGTAAGCCAACATCAAGCTCCTCGATCGTATGTCGTTGAATGGAACGGGAACATGTAAAGGCGCAACAGAAGACACCTGCGACTGTCAACGTTCGGAGCGGAACGGGTATACCCCAGAGTCAGGCCAGAAATAAGCAATGAGCCAGACTGATCAACAAATGCTAATCTGGGAGTCATTCAAACAGCAGCAGTCACCCCGTCGGGACAGCGCCCATTACTGAACGCGAGAACAGCCCATAAGGGGTCAGCACATTGTCAGTTTTCCCATTGGCGACCATGTTAATGTTTTGTGTGATTATAAGAAAACGTGACCTATAAAGTTTCTTAAACTTCTCACCTGCTGTTATTATCATCTCATTGATTGGTCGAGTTTACTCAAAATCTAATATCTCTAGCTCTTGCAAAATGCCTGTATGTATGACACCCGTCAATATTTACAAGTGGATGCAGGCAGTAATCCGGCTAAAGTGTCAACTAGCCAAATTGCTGCCAGATACCCTTCCGCTTAGTAAAACCAGCTAAAAAGACACCATTTTACTGTCAACAGCTTCTACAATCACATCTAGAAATCTGACTACTCAAATGCACTGATGTCAGAGCAAGTGAATATTGTAAAGTCATTTCTCAAAAATATACTGCACTCTTTTTCGTAACCAAGCAGGAAGTCTAACAGTGTCCTAACCCCATAACACACCGACTGACCAGCGCCCGGACAGCTCTGTGTGTCAACAAATACCAGAGAGGGTGACCGCGCGTCCGAGCCCTGAAGAATCACAAGCCGCGTCTAGCGTTCGCAGTGCGCCCGTTAATTGCCAATCGCCTAGCTCCCACGGGAATTGTGACCCGTAGTGGTCGTGTGAACAAGCCACCAAGACGCCTGGACTTGTGAACTATGGCCAAGTTAGGGCAAACGTCACGAGTGAGACGTTCCAGTCCCACCAGGGCAGAATAATCCCTGAGTGACCCGTAGATGTTTAGTTCAAGACTGCAGATAGTCTACCCTACAGTCTATTTAACTTTAGATGTGTTTCAGTAGTAGTTCGCGCACGATGAGTTGTTCGCAAGAACATGCTGAACTTTATATCTTAGTTTCGAGGAAGCACATAATGCCAAAGACACTGATTGTTTAATAATTTCAGTAATTTGAGCTTTAATTAGAAGTGCGAATAACGACAAGAAAATGGAAGCAGACGTGGACTTTTATAAATACGTACTTATTTGGTAAATTGTACAATTGCATAAGTACACGTTCACATTTATTAACTATTTATGAATTGAAAGACCATGCATTTTGTTTTAATAGTACAGTTAATATGTCTTTGAAAGAAAGGGAAATGTAATGTTCAGGCTTGCACTAACTGCGCATGCACGCGATTAGCGGCAAGCCGTCATTAAACGTATAGAGTTACCACACTGCCATGACATAGTCGAGTCACGATATGTTACAATCACGTCACATTTTGTGTGTTCGGCTTAGGTTAACGAACTGAGAATTAACCAACTAATGACCACCTAGGCCAACGGCGCCATTTCCTGTGAAAACGGTGCGGTTATTCACGTCTAGCTGTTTGTTCCTGGCAGTAACTCAATTACAGCCGTTGATTTGTTGAGTGCGGCAATATTGTCAGATACACGGTCCAATACACGAGTGTATATATTATAGCTGGGCCAGCAGGCACGAATAAACAGTCAGGCCGTGCGAAGGTGGCTCACTTCAACACGTAAGTGACAGCCCAATTCCAATTTGCCAACACCAATTACGAGACCAGGGAGCAACGTGTGGCCTGGTTTGTTGTAATAGTGTGTTATCTACATACAAGGGCCAACTATCTCACTTCACCCATGTCGGTCACTCGGGTCGAACTGTCTTTCCAAACACTAGTCTTCTTCATGTCCCCACGCTGTCCTTTGTTCTCGCGGTTCCAACTCCACATTCCCTTTAGCGAGTCGATAAATGTATAATCTGGTCTGACTTGTTCTTCCACGTGTTTGGTGCGACGGGATGGTCTTGGATGCAATCATTATTTCATCTTTATGTCTACAACAACATCCAGTAAATCTCAACCTTATTTCTTGGATCTTCTGAGTAACTTCGTTTGTATCTCTATACAAATGACACGAGTGTTCCCCGTTAATGTTGATTGTGGCTTGCAACATACTTGTAAAACACCCATCTAGTTGCGTTCTGAGTGTCTTTGTTGGTTTCCAAGACTCGCATCCGTACAGCAGCACAGACTCCACCATTACAATGAACCGCTGTTGCTTGATCTTGCATGAAAGTATAGGCCTAGATTTCACAATAAGTGTTCTTAGTTTGTTTTCATGTTATTGCCTTCCTGATCTGGATATATTTGGTTGCAAAGCAGGCTCAAGTGCCCGACGTACTTAATATATTCGACCTTCTCCTAATTGTTCCTCCATACGTCACGGTATGTGTGTGTGTGTGTGTGTGTGTGTGTGTGTGTGTGTGTGTGTGTGTGTGTGTGTGGTTGTGTGCGCGCGAATGCGTGCGTGCGATTGCGTGTGTAGGTGTTTGACAAAGATGATCCACAAAGATTATGCATGGAGGACCTACATATGTAACAATTACTATGTATATTATTTACATGTCTGTTTTGATTCGATGTTTACACGTAACATAAATCTGAAAGGTATGACAACAAATATTACGTGCAATGGTTTTTCATCGGGATGGTGTTGACATCTACCCATTAACTAACTAAACGATTGGTTGAGGCTGTTCTGAGTGATCTCGCGAGCACACTATGTTGACACTCAAACAGCTACCGTCTCTTCAACAACTATAATTGTTTGTAGGGGTCCGTGTCGTGCTGGAATCAGTGGCGTAGCCAGAGGTGGGGGGAGGCAAGGGGCCATGCCCCCCAATCCCGGAAAATTAGGTGGATACGGGACTGAGGACCTATAACTGGTTGCTTGATTCATAGAGTGACAAGGTGCAGAGGTTATAGGGGTGCCTGTGTAGGACTTCCCAGTCTTTGGCAAAGACATTTGTCATCATTTAAATGGGATTGAGTTACTCAAAGTGGAGCTAATGCCTATTAATACATCAACACAAGGATGCAAAATGATAGTTGCCAAGATTATTAGTTACTATACTAAGATCAAGTTGCACATTGTAGGTATGTGGACAAAAATTTCAAGCTTGCCCAATGTCTAAACAAATAACAATGATGAAAAGAGGTTTAAAAAACATAAACAATGATACCAAAATCACTTAATTATGTTGAATATTAATGGAGTTATTGATTTTTTTGTTTCAGGAATCGGCCTTTGTTTTAGTCCTACTAAATACATACATTTGCATTACAGCTGTGTGACTGAAAATGTGACTTTTTCCTCAAAAAGCATGTAACTTCCTTAATAATAAAGATATCTTCATAAAATTTGGACTGAAGATATAGGGTAATGAGTTCTTTCAAAAGATCTAATCAAAACTGCAATATAAGATACAAGTATTAATTAATTAGTATTAATAATATTAATTACAGCCGTCCAGTCCACACCTGAAATTACAGAAACTATCCTAAAAATGAATCAGTAATATACAAAATGCAGTTGTTTTTACCTTTCAAAGCCAAATAACTGTTCTTGGTTAGTTGTTTTGAATGAACAGAGTATTTGATGTCAACAATGAGCAGTGGGCTGTTCAGTGCTAGTATCGCTGGTACTTGGTTGGATTTCCTGAGAAATGTCAATGTGCAAGTCAAACTTCTGATTGCATAAGGACGGAAATGTGATTAATTCATTTGAATCACTAAGTTTTTTAACTTATTGTCTATAGTTTGTGATACAGTTCTCTTAATTGCATTATTTAAGGCATTTGAGCCTTGTTCAGCATAGATTGATGGAAAATGTGCTCGCAATTGTCTCTCTGTCTTGGCTCTGCTACACTCCCCCGAGGTAGTATACAAGTATAGTATGTGTCTATTACAAAAATCATCAACCTTTGGAAGAGTTGAGAAATTATCCAGGATATGCTGCTTTTTCAATATCAACATGGGTACCACTACCAGGTGGCCCTCCACGGGACTTCTTCTTTGGAGGCATCTATACATCATGAAAAAGAAACAATATTTTTCAGAAATATATAACAATTCAATAGATATGCAGAGCTAACAAGTTTGGCTTAAATGAAATTCCACCTGAAATGCAAAATAATTCCCTTCCATGAAAGTAAAAACACTTCCTCTGCATCACACCCCTAAGAGCACATGGTGATTTGTTTGTAAACATTGAACCAGAGCCAACCAGATTGAGAGAAATTGGTCACATGACCTGAATGCATGTTTTAGCGACGGAAAGAACTGGTCATAAATCCACAATCATCTGCTTTGTGGTAAATCATCTGGCAATTAAACACATATTTCTAATGTCCTAAATCATAGCTACAGCTGCACAAAACATAACATATATGATTTCTACAATATAAACATGTTTAAATCAGCAGAGATGGTGCAACCATTTTTATTTGCCATGACGCATCGACGCTGCTGCATCTCAAGATTCCGCAAGCTGACAAACCACTTCGCAACATAAGATCGTTTTAAAACTTCGTCAGTTATGAGATAAAAACCTATATTTTATGTCTATATACCTTTCATTACCGCCTATAGAGTTTATCAGTTTTATTTTGCGTTGAAATGGGGACTAGTTTTCGGAAAAGCGTCCAAGGCTAAATAATTGTCGGATTTAAACAAATCAAAAACGCAGCAGTCAATGAATATCCCGACTACGTCATATCCAGTGAATCACTCGGATTTTCCGTTCCAACAGCCAGTCACAGGGCGATCTTTGTGGGGATGCCCTCAACGCCAGGCGAGACCCCGGAAGCACGAATTTGGAACAAAGATGGCGGACAATGATCGACAGATATCCACATACCTACACATTGCGGCAAAAGCAATTTATCTAATCGATTTTCCACTGGGTAGTCGGAACTTCATATCGTGAGTTTATTATTTTTAATAAGCGACAACGTTACATATGACACGGACATTTTTGTGAAGCTCACCGCGGTACGGATTTGTTGTGAAGTTATTGGTTGAACGCCAGCGCCTCATCACACACACACACGCACGTGTGTGTGTGCGCGTGTCATATCCCGCTACTCATTGCTTGCTTGAATGCCGGATGGCCCCCTCCAATACAAAATCCTGCCTACGCCACTGGCTGGAATGAATTTGCTTACGTTTCATCCCAGTTCAGCAGGTTTGAAGCGGCTGTCCGTGGACTGCTAGTAGCAGTGGTGCCATATGTTGGAATTACAAGCATTTTCCTCTAGTCTCGATTAACCATGAGTTTTTGTAAACCTCACGGTGGTGTAATCAGACATTTTTGTGAGTCTTAACTTAAGGGGGCGGCCCGGTGCAGTTGAGGGTTCTTCTGAGCCGAACCAAATGCTGTAGAAAATGTGTCGTTGCTGCACCGCCGTAACTTCAGCTTCTCCGCTGTCTCTGCGCGATTGGCGACATCGAAAGACTGGGGGTGGGGGAGGGGGTGCTGTTGAAAAATGTTCGTCACTGTACAGCCGCAGTGTCACCAATGTCTCTTGCGCTGCCTCCTATCTCGTCGATGAAATGGGAAGACGGGCGGGGAGGTCTGTTGAAAATTTGTTGCCGCTGCGCCATGTCACTGTATCTTCACTTCAACTTTTCTTCAGTTTCTCCGCTTGCCTGGCTCAACTGAACTTTCATTTGGGGGACTTCCGGTGGTGAATTGATTTGAATTTGGTGCAGCAAACTTGCGAAAATATAAGGATATTTGATCAAGATAAGTGATATTATTGAGCGTATAGCATACATAACGTAATTATAGATATATATTAAGCAATAATTTTTGTTAAAAGTTAGCTACAGGGAGTAATCTAGGGTAGATTAAAAGTAGGCGATTTGCGAGCGATAACTGGGGACGTTAATGTAATCGGAACGTTGTTTACAAAGTAGGTCACTGGCGAAGTTAGCGTACCGTGAACGACAATAGAATAGCGTTATTTGAGATAATCGGTGTAGTTAGGTGAGTAATAAAAATCTTTTAAAGTGTATAATAGTACACAGGAAACAGTCTTTGTAAAGACTACCTTGTATCTAAGCCTAACTTGAATACATTGTCATCGACATCGTAACTAGGTAAGGCACGGTGTGTCACTGTGTGTTAACAAATATAACTAACTATAACCTAAACAATCTGGTGTAAATTGTACACTGAAAAGTCTTTTCAAAGACTACATAAAAACTACTTTGAACATAAATAAATTCTGATATGGCCCCTTGCAAGCGGCAACTCAGGGCAAAACGACATCTAGTTTGCAACGACTGCCAGAGCTGGGTGGATTTTGCGTTGTCTGGCTGTCCAAAATCATGGGCAGAGACCAAAGATGACGGATTCACCTTTCGGTGTATGGGGTGTTTGAGGGTGGAATGTCTGATGAAGGAGGTGTGTAAGTTGACGGATATAGTGTAGGAGATGGAGGCGAGATTCAACATAGAAATAGATGGAGCAGAGAGGGATGACGCGGAGAGAGTTGAGAATTCTACAACACAGAAGGAGCAGAGTTGTGACACGGAGACTGAAGAAAGGAGACTGAGAGGAAGGAAGGTGACCGGTGTGAAGGAACAAGACATTGAGAAAACAGAGGGACGGAGGAAAAGTGTTTGGCAGAGGAAAAGAAAACGGGCCAGTGGGGATAGATCAGCAGGTAGTCAGACTGTAGAGAACGAGGAGAGACACGACAGCGATACAGGTGGTGAAGAGGTAGATACCACAGAGGCAGTTGGTAAGACTGTGAGACAGAAGACTGATGGAAGAAGACAGAGTGTTCAGCAAAAACAGAAAACATGACAGGCGTGAAGGTGACAGGGGAGAAAGTGACCGTAATGAAGGAGGTAGCCGGGGAAAAGGGACGGGAGAGGAGAGAAGAAAATGTGATGGGAGGAAAGAAGAAGGGACGAAAGGAAGAGAGAGTAAATGTGCTAGAAGAGAAGATGACAGGAGGAAAGGGGACAAGAGAAAACGCGACAGGAAAGAAGGGAATGGAAGAGAATGTGACAGGAGAGAAGACGACAAGAGGAAAAGACAACAACCAGACATATGCAAACCGGAGGAGCTACTCCGAGGCAGTGATTGAGGGGGCAAGGAGAAAAGAGAGAGTGTTTATGGGCGATTCAATTCTGAGAAAAACAGACAAGACTATATGCGAGGGGAAGGACGTTGTTGTATGTCTACCGGGGGCTAGGATAGAGCATGTGACCGAAAGGGTAGAGAAGGTATTGGGGCATGGCAAGGGAGGGTCTATACTAGTACACGTTGGGACAAACAATGCAGACAAGGAGGGAACAACTGGTATAGTTCAGAAGTACAGACATCTAGTGAGGAAGCTAAAGAAGACAAGAGTGGAACAGGTTATTCTCTCAGGAATTTTGCCAGTAATGGGAGGAAGGGGGGCAAGATACAGAAACTGTAAGAGGATGGCGATCAACGCACTAGTTGAGCAGATGTGTGAGGAAGAGGGCGTGGGATTCATAGATTTATGGGGGTACTTTGTTGGGAGAGAAGATATGTACATGAGAGATGGCCTCCATCTAAGTGGAAAGGGGGCAGCAGTATTCTCAGAGAATCTGCTGCGATCTGTTGACAGTGGGACAGGTTGCATCTATTTAAACTAAATTCGCAGGGGGGACTCGCAGAGAAGCCTGAAACTGGAGGCATAGATAAAGGCAGCAAAAATAATTCAGCAAAGAACAGTCTGGAAAACTGTTCTGAAGCTGGGTATAAATGTGTTTGTTTAAATGCAAGGAGTATAGTAAACAAAAGAAATGAACTAAACATTATGGTAGAAGATATTGACCCTCACATAATAGGTATAACCGAATCATGGGCAACCACCGATATATCAGATGCCGAATTGGGACTGACAGGATATGTAATGTTTAGGAAAGATAGAATAGGAAGAAGGGGAGGTGGAGTTATTTTATATATTAAAGAATCTATCCAGGCTTATGAAATAAAATTAGACAGAGAAGCAGATTGCGAAGAAGCTGTTTGGTGTAACATAGTTACAGGAAACTCAACGTTAACGGTTGGATTAGTTTATCGAAGTCCAAACATAAGCATAGAAGAGAATGAAAAAATACAAAACGCTATAAGGGAAGTGAGCAAACGGGACTGTGTTATTATGGGGGATTTTAACCATGGGCATATAAAATGGAAATCTCTACAGAGTATGGGTAGTGAGGACCACAAGTTTTTAGTTTTAGTACAAGATAGTTTCCTTTCTCAACATGTGCTAGAACCAACCAGGGGAGAGAATGTGTTAGACTTAGTTTTGTCCTCACAGAATGAATTAGTTGACAATGTTAAATTATGTGAGCCTCTGGGGAAGTAGTGATCACAACCAGATACATTTTACCATTAAAGTAAAATCAGAAAGAAATAATAAAAAGCAGTTGAGGAGAAATTTCCACAAAGGAAGATATAAGGAAATGAGGAAATATTTAGCAAAGATAGACTGGAATAATACACTGAAGAATAAGACAGCAACAGAATGCTGGAATATCTTAAAGAATGAAATAGAGTGCATCGTAGATAAATTTGTTCCCTTCAAAAAACAAGGGAAACGGACCAGAAAGAAATACTTATCGAAAGAAGCCATTAGAAAAATTAAGTATAAACAAATGATGTGGAAGTCTTATAGACGTACTGGCAATGACGAAGACTACAACCTTTATAAAGAAGCACTAAACCAAGCTACAGCTGAAATTAGAAATTCAAAGAGAAGCTATGAACATAAATTAGCTTGTAATATAAAACATGACAGCAAGAGTTTTTATGCGTATGTTCGAAGCAAACAGAAAGTTCAGGATAAGGTCGGTCCTCTAGAAGATAGCGCTGGAAATATAATATCAGAAGGATTCTTAATGGCTGAAGACCTAAATGAGTATTTTAGTTCAGTGTTTACCAGAGAAGACACTAGTTCACTGCCAGTACCAGAGGCTAAGTTCAAGGGGGCAGAATCAGAATATTTAAGACAGTTAATTGTAACCCCAGAAATGGTAGCTAAGAAAATTAGGGCTATGAAGGAAAATAAATCACCTGGAGTGGATGGTATTCCACCCAAACTACTAGTGGAAATTGTAGAACAAATTAGCATACCGCTTGCAACAGTTTTCAACTTGTCATTAGAAGAGGGAGTGGTTCCTTTAGAATGGAAAGAAGCAAACATTATACCGTTATTCAAAAAAGGTTCGAGAAACAAGTCAGAGAACTATAGACCAGTGAGTTTAACATCAGTGATTTGTAAATTATTAGAAAGACTAATTAAAGATCACATGGTGGATTTTCTTGTTAAACATAACTTGATAAACCCATCTCAACATGGGTTTCTAAAAGCGAGGTCATGCTTAACAAATATGTTATGTTTTTTGGAAGATATCACTAAGTGGGTAGATGATGGATCACCAGTAGATATCATCTACTTAGATTTTCAAAAAGCTTTCGACAAAGTGCCACATCAGAGATTACTGCTTAAACTAAAAGCCCATGGCATAGGAAATGGTATAATTAACTGGATAGAAAAATGGCTGATTGACAGAAGACAACGGGTAGTTGTTGATGGGGAGGCTTCAAACTGGAAATCAGTCTTGAGTGGGGTTCCACAGGGATCAGTACTGGGACCTATATTATTCTTAATATATATAAACGATTTGGACGATGATATAGCTAGCAAGGTGTTGAAATTTGCAGATGATACAAAAGTGTTTAGAAGGATTGAAAGTGATGGTGATAGACAGCATTTACAAGATGATCTTGACAGGTTGATCAAATGGTCTGAAAAGTGGCAAATGTTGTTCAATTTGGGAAATGTAAATGCCTCCACACAGGACATGGGAACGAATATGTAGAATATACAATGGGGGGAACTGTACTAAGTACTACTGTAAAAGAAAAAGACTTAGGGCTGACAATTAGTGCTGACATGCAGGTTTCAGAGCAGTGTGGAATTGCAGCTTCAAAGGGAAATCGAATCCTTGGATTGATTAGGCGAAATATAGCATATAAAGAAAAAGAACTAATAATACCACTGTACAAAACAATAGTTAGGCCTCATTTAGAATATTGTATACAAGCATGAAGGCCATACCGCAAGAAGGACATAGATATGCTAGAAAGAGTACAGAGGAGAGCGACTAAAATGATACCAAAACTGAGGGATCTTAGTTATGAAAAACGCCTAAAAGAATGTGGTTTAACAACACTAGAGACCAGGAGATTGAGAGGAGATCAGATAGAAGTGTTTAAAATATTGAATGGTTATGAAAATATTGATAGAAATATGTTTTTTTCAGTTAAGAAAGATAGAAAGACTAGAGGACATAAAGTTACATTAGTAAAGGAGCAGTGTAGATTAGACGTGAGAAAGTTCTCATTTTCACAAAGGACTGTAAATGAATGGAACAGATTATCTGATGATTGTGTGGGTGCTAGTAGTGTGAATATGTTTAAAAATAAAATCGACACATACCTCAGAAGGGCTGGATATATGTAGATAAAAGGGTTGGACTCTCGATAAGCCAAAGGGCTTCCTTGTCCACCTGCCATCTAGAGTTAATTCTCTGGATGGCAATCTTGTTAAATCTTGTTAAATCTTGTTTAATATACTTCTTTCCATCTCTCTTTGTGTCGCTGCTAGCTTTTTCTTTGCCTTGTTGGTTAGTGTCCATGTTTCGGCCCTGTATGTCATCGCTGGAACTACGCATGATTTGTAGACTCGTTTATTCATGTATCTATATCTTGTTGCTTTCTTTGTTAAGCTGGACTCTCACTGAGCTGTTGGTGTAAATGTCTTTCAGGAGTTCGATGTCCACGTCTTATATCCCCTGTTCTTAAAGTAAGGTCAGTATTGCTTGAGTTTGCACCGAGTCAAAAGCCTTCTCGTAGTCGACGAACGCGATGCAGAGCGGGACATTATATCCTCGGCACTTCGCCTTCAGTTGGTTTACGACGTGGGTATGGTCTGTCATTGAGTACCTGCTTCAGAATCCTGCTTGTTTTCGTGGTTGGTTTTCGTTGAGGGTTTCTCTAGCCTATTCTTTAGTAGTTTGTGTAAGTAATTTGTTGTCTTTGGTAACTCTTTCGGCTCAGTTTGAATTATGGTACATTATTCACTGTCGTGTTGCTCGGTGTAGAATTCCTCTATTCGTTGTATGGTCATATCTTGGTTTTGTATTTCTCTACCCTGCTTGTCGAGAAGTGTAATCACTCTGTCTTAGCCGTTTTCTTCAGGCTTTCTTCAGGCTCTTTGATGATGATCTCTTGCTTGTACTTCCTGTTGTCCTCCTTCGCTTTCTTTCTGATGATCTTGCATATTTCTGCGTACACTATTTTTTTTAAAGCCGCCGTTTTCCACCATTTCTCGCCCTTTCTTCATGAGGGCTAGTGTTGGTGATGATATTATCGTCTTTACATCTTTGTTGATTGCTTTGCTACACTTGTCGCACTTAATTAGACCTCACGGTGTCACTGTCGCTAGTTCTTGTAATGTCTCGAATTCATTTTGTAGTTCTAGTTGGAATTCGATCATTTTGTTCCATTTGTGTGGCATCTACTCTCGGTGATCTCTTTTATTAACGTCTTCCTTTCAGTCTTTACGTACAGTTTGATGTTGCTCATTACCATTCTGTAACGTCACGTCTGATGTTAACTTGGTTGATGACAGTTACGTATGTAACCACGCCTTGCCTGTTTGTTAGTATGTAGTCAATTTTGTTCTTCATTTCTCAATTTGTGCTTTTTCACGTCCATCTCCTCCCCTTCTTTCTTTTGAAACATGGTATGTATGATTTCGTACTGTCTAGATGTTGCCCATTCTACCAAGGTGTCGCCTCTTTCGTTTCTCACTCCTATGCCAAATTTTCCTGTGTTCGTTTCCCTACATAAAAGTATTGCATTACTACCGTGTAGGTATCAAGTATCAACAAAGCTTAAATAGTTATTACGGATGAATCACAAACTGTTTGAACATAGCTGTTTCCCTAAGTTGATTTGAATAACTCAGAATTGATGTGAAGCAATATCATTAAGAAGTTCAGCGCCTGTGAACCATTCATAAAATGAAACAAAATGATTGAGTAACCAAACCGTGTTTTGCTTACGGGTGTGTTTCATTTGTTCTGACATCCATTATCAGTTACTATAATGTATTTCTAACGAAAGCCTCTGATTCGTTCTAAACCGCAACGCAACACTTATACGAGTCAGTCCATTCCGGAATGTGGCAACGACATGTTTTATTCACTAATACACTCTGTGTTCGGCGACTCCACTTCGCTATGCCAGCAAACTCTCAAACTGCCCACTGTCCTCGCCGTTGTTCTCAGCGTTATGCACCGACCAGGTAGCCTTCTACGATTAGGCCCACGGCACTTGTAGCCAACCATATGGCTCCGCTGCAGGTCACCAACCCTTAACTATACTTGAGCTGCAATTACCAGTTGTTAACGTAGAGCTCCAAATGTCAACTACCGTCCGCGCCTAGTCTGTTCTTATCCACCACATCTGACTGATTACAGGCTGACCTTCTGTTCTCCGTCCACAGACTCTACTGTAGAACTACTTAAAATCGCCCGGCTAAATGCTGTTCGTAACATAATAGATTGATTATGTTAACTTAGGTTGCGTTAAAAACGCTGACTGCAATGACCACGGAATGTGTGTTGAGGAATCTCATACATGTGTTTGCACTGATGGGTATATTGGAAGCACGTGCCAAGAGCATGGTAAGGTTACGTGCATTTTTATTGTTATCGTTCCTTTCAGTTGTGTCATGTCAATACAGTATCTTTGAGTTTGATGTTTTCTTAGATGAATATATAGTGTTCCTAGCACTCCTAAGTACCCACAAAATACCTTTCATGCATGTATATATTAGAAATGTATATACAAATTGAATTGAATACTATTGATCAATCAAGACGATTAAACATTAACATGGTACACTGTTTTCAATAAAGTTTAAATAATTGTTATGGATGAACCACAAAGTGATGTAATTTTTTTAAACTAATTTCAATAATTCTGTATTTTTCTGGCCATGAGTATGTGTTATTAATTAATATTTATTTCACATGCCCAATGAGTGCAACAAAGTAAAACTGGTGGTATGTATTGGCATTTTCATAGCATCGAGGGGAACTGGTTTTCTGAACATAAAAACTATTATCAGCTCACTAAATGAAAATTGCATAGCAATTTTTGTACCCAGTTAATAGGTTCCACATGGGGTGTTTACCCAACATCAATATAATGTCTGTCTTTCTTTCTAGAGTCCAAAAGGAGCATACTTTTGAACAAAATTGCTATCTCACGCTGAAGACTTATTATGTAAACTTAGCCGCATTGTATATTGTTTATTTACAATACATTTGTAATAGTCATACATAATGTGTTGTCATCTAGTCACGTATCACAGTGTGTTTACTTTTCGTGCAAATTCAACTCGTAGTGAATGCGTTCTGCAAACATACGACATGTATATTTCATATCTCAGAACTAGCAAAGACCAGGCTTCTGTTTGTCAAAAAATGTTAGATGAGATTCAGTGTTCAGTTAATTGTTTTTTGTTTCCAAACGGTTTCCACAAGAAATTGTGCACATCTTTCCATCACTGACGTAATATTTAAATATTTAACTTGTCATTTTGTTCAAATGTTAATGGGTGTTGTAACCTTAAATACAGTACTTCACATACGAAAGGATAAATAAATAAATAAATTTAGTCATCAATATGTTAAGTGCAGTCGGTATTTGTTCGGTTCGTGCGCAGTCAACGGGATGCGTACTATGTAAATACCATATCACTAGTCATTTTCTAATTCTTAACAAGACCAAAATATTGTATTTGAAATAAAACTATTTCAACTGTATAATATTGTTTTGCATTTGAGTTAATTATTTCTCCAGGTTGCAACTCAGATGGTGACTGCAATAATCATGGAAAGTGCAAACAAGAAAAACACATTTGCACGTGCGATGATGGCTACACTGGAAACGTGTGCCAGGAGAAAACTGTTAAAACTGGTACGTTTATCAGACCATATATTTTAGAAAGTTGGGTAACCCGGAAATACACCACCGTTGCGATCAACTACCGGGTAATTTACTAATAACACGTTTATGGCTATTTCTGTCGATACTGCCAATGATGTACCTCAAAGTTGTTAAAGTTCTGAAATTTTAGGATTTCAAAATAAATCAATTGTCTTCTAATTTAAACGTTCGTTTACGCGTTGAAAACCGCTTCACAATGTAACTAATTTATTCCCACTATTGTGGCACATGCTAATTCCGAAGATAAACATTTTACCGTGTAAAATGTATGTATATATATGTATATTTACATAATATATATATATTTAGACCACATGTATTACAAGTAACGGTCTACATGTGACGAATATGTTAATGTTGTGTTACTACTAATTCAACTGTATAATGTTGTTCCAACATGTTAATACGTGTTAGTTTATGATTTGTCCAGGTTGCAAATCAGATAATGACTGCAATAATCACGGAAAGTGCAATAAAGAAAAACACACGTGTACGTGTGATGATGGCTACACTGGAGACGAATGCCAGGAGAAAACTGTTAAAACTGGTACGTTTATCAGACCATATATTTTAGAAAGTTGGGTAACCCGGAAATACACCACCGTTGCGATCAACTACCGGGTAATTTACTAATAACACGTTTATGGCTATTTCTGTCGATATTGCCAATGATGTACCTCAAAGTTGTTAAAGTTCTGATATTTTAGGATTTCAAAATAAATCAATTGTCTTCTAATTTAAACGTTCGTTTACGCGTTGAAAACCGCTTCACAATGTAACAAATTTATTCCCACTATTGTGGCACATGCTAATTCCGAAGATAAACATTTTACCGTGTAAAATGTATGTATATATATATATACTTACATAATATATATATATTTAGACCACATGTATTACAAGTAACGGTCTACATGTGACGAATATGTTAATGTTGTGTTACTACTAATTCAACTGTATAATGTTGTTCCAACATGTTAATACATGTTAGTTTATGATTGGTCCAGGTTGCAAATCAGATAATGACTGCAATAATCACGGAAAGTGCAATAAAGAAAAACAAACGTGTACATGTGATGATGGCTACACTGGAGACGAATGCCAGAAGACAACTGGTACGTTTATTTGAGGAAGTATTTAAGAACTTGATGTGTCATTTATGAACGATGAAAATTCTCTTTCATTCATATGAATATTTGATAGTCGAGATGACGGTTAGCAATCAGTTCTAACCAATTGCATTTAAAACATCAGAATTATATAAATGGCATGACACATTATCACGTTACGAAACATTTGAGTAGCATTGCCGTAATCATTACTATACTCTTTTATTCCAAATATTGTTTTTCCGCATAACATTATAATAATTATATATTTACAATATATTCGCTTCCCTAACGTCGTTCCGAATTACACAGCGTTGAATTTACCCAATGTTGTGTAATTATAGTCCACTACAGCGTTCGACCTTTACCCTAAAATTGTGCTGGTCCATCAGCAAAGTTACCGGTCCGCTTTTATCAGTGGCCTGCTAAACGATATTGAAAGAAATGCACAGTTGTACTGCCAGCAGTAAAATCCTTTCATACATATGTCAGACAGGAGTTTTCGTGATAATATGTACACATACAAACCGATTTTAGGTATAAGCAGACTGGTAATTTTTAGGTAACTGGTTTCAGACTTATTTCTACAATATTTTTAAAATAACTACAAAAAACAAAGTTTGGGGAAATTGTCCTTAATTTTATTTATTTGAAACAGGCGACAGACACTGGCAGCCAATCATTCATGAGTCATCTTTTGGAAAGGTCATTAACAATCGCAGTCATGGTCAGCGGCAACAGCAATGAATCTTCTGGTTCGAGCCACAAGATTCATAATTAATGTCCGACAAGTCAGAGTCGCTGTTATCAGCGCGACCGTCTGCGTGAACGCCATCACTTGGGCCAACAGCCGTGGCTTCCAACAGGTCCATAGCTTCCTTTCCTTGATTCTCATTACCATCAGCCTGTGCTTCAAACATAACCAGAAGAGCCGTATTCTTCTGGGTCCTGGTGATATGCGACTTCTTACAGAAAGTGTTCCATTCATGGATTATGCAATTACACAAATTGTGCCAGCCAGATGTCTCGGAAATGTCAGTGACACTTGTCAGTATCGTAGGTCAGATCTTTTTTGCATTTTTCTAACAGTTTGTTCTCCAGCCGATTTTTGCAATGGCGGCTTTTCTCAAACAGATTTGAAAGGCATAGCCCGTGTGGATATGATGATGGCGGCGCCAGTGATGATGCCTCGTTTTGATTTACCAAACTGAGTAACTTACCGGTCGTTCGTTTCGGGTGTTTTTTTACTACAACAACCATTGTAACGTGCGCGCTCCGTGGGCGTTGTGTTTTATGTTAAAATAAATTGAGCAATATCGAATAGTCTTTTTTGTGTTTAATGAAAGCTTGTTGGTATGAAACCACGTGGAGATTTTTTTAATTGCACATTTACTTCTTCAATAAGTGTGTCAAAGCATGTATGGGCATGAAAAAGACTAGTGTCATCTGCAAAAAGTATAGGATTTAAAACATCCGATACATATTCAATATCATTTATATATAGGATGAAAAGTAATGGACCTAATATTGATCCTTGCGGAACTCCGCATGAGATTACCTTATATTCTGATTCAGTCTTATTGTACGATACATACTGTTTTCTGTTTTTAAAATAGTTTTTAAAGGAAAACAAAAGGCAACGTTGTGGTGTTTAGCACCTAAAAGAGTTAGCACAAACTAACCATTTGCATATACAATCAACATTTTCAGTTCAGTAGTTTACTCGGAATGTAGCCTTAAAGTGGAAGATTCTATCGAAATCTGCGATAACATGTAGACTGCCATCTTACTGATGACGCGTTCATTTCGCCGAAAGCAACCAATGAACGAGCAGCATTATTTTTGCAATGTACGACACACTGTCTTGTGTAGTTCGCGTAGTTGGTTCATGTTCATGTTCATGGGATGCGGTTCGTTATATTAGTATAAGTTGAGCTTACAGTGAAAACGTGACTTGCAATATGCCACACTGCTCTACATACGGCTGTAACAATAATACAGCGAAGGATAATGAGCTGTCTATTTTGTTTCCCTTTGAAACAACCAGAAGTGAAATAGTGGATTCACAACTGTGGACGGGCTGGTTGGAAGCCTTCGAAATACAACGTACTATGTTCAGATCATTTTGAAGAAACGTGCTTCGAAGGAAATCCATATCGTCAGTTAATGACACAAGATCCGATAAAACGTCGCCGACGTCGATGTTTGAAGCCAGGTGCAGTGCCTACGATATTTAGTCACGGACCTCAGCCGTCGAAGCGACGCATGTTTTCGGTCAAACGCGCCGCCGCCGAGAAATCGATCGCAAGAAGGTTAGTACTGAGTTACTTGGCATCCAATTAAAATCTGTTGACAATTGAGATGCAAAATATGCTGGAGGCAAGCCAGAACAGTACCAGAATGTACTATATTGCACCACAAAGACTTTAGTCTTTAGAAGAAGTTAACGGCAATCAAGTCGCGTGAGCGATATTACAGTAACGGATTAACATGGGCTGGAATGATTGTCGTTTATAATAACATTGCAAAACTTACTGTATTTTGTGTTAAATGAACAAAAATACGTTCTTCATTCAATAATATTGCATTAGACATTGTCATATATCGAAATGTTTGGCCTATTATTTATGTCATGATGTTATATAATTGGACTTAGTATATCATTATGTGTGACTACTGTTTATGTGACGAAGAATATCACTATATAGGGTGTCAATATCAAGTAATTTTGTATTCATTATGCCACATTTGATGGCCATTTTCTTTAAAAAAATTAAATTCTGCATTTGGAAGGATATCTCTGGGAGTTATTATGTGATCCAAATAAAGTTATCAATGAGCTCACCAGATACACCATGCTTGTATTATAAAAATACTGGCATCACTCAATAATCATATATTGTAGAAATATCTTTAATAATATACCATGTGCACACATCTTCACTAACTTGTTTTTTTGCACACTAACAGCAAAAACAGGTAACAACTGTTGTGAAAATATCTTGAATTTGGATCAAAAATATAAATAATTGTAATTTGCATTTCAGCTCGATCACCAACATGATGTGGCACATGGGGAAAGGCATCTACCGCAAGTTTACTGCAAAAGTCCAAGGCAAGGGATGCGAGGACCTCCTTCATTGGATACAGAATGTATCAAACCATCTGTGGTGGTGTTGTGCAACATGCAACAGTGATGTACAGTTGCTGGAGTAAGTACCAAACTTGATATGTATTCATTTTATACCTGAGGCATGTCCAAAGCAACAAGTAACCTTTAGATTTGCAATCAGTAGACGATGAGTAGGGACCACGACCCAAGTAGTGTAAGGTGAATTCCAGTCACCGACTTGAATCCCAAATACACTAAATTAGCTCCTATGCATAACTAACATTATAATAAGTTTTCGAAATTACTGCATTTCATAGGCATCCAACTCGGTTTTTTCAGGATGGCTACTCAAAAGTACCAGCCAGCATGACTACTACCTTATCAGTAAATATGTTTATTCAGACTTCCAAAACTGATAATGTAAATGCTGTTTACATGTTATGTGTTAATATGTTGACCACCGACTTATGTAGTAGTAGTAGTAGTATTTTATTTGATTAGAGTCTCACTCCACGTATACATGCTTTAAAATACAAGACAAATAAATATATTACATTCAAAGTTAGCACTGTATACAAAGACCACTCAAAAAGAGTTATGAGAGACTTGTAAAAACAAAAATGTACAAATAAAAACAGTAATAATTTAATAAACATGTGCTATTATTTTGTTGTATTGTGTAATCTTGTGTGCGGTATTTTTTGGAGGATGCTGGCAGTTTTACTTATTATATTGTCATTACTCAATAAATATACAAATTTATCTTGATCATTCATACTGGAAAAAGCAGGATCATTAATTGTTGCATAGCCTATTAGTTCTTTTCGTTCGTTAACATATAAAGGGCATTTCATTAAAACGTGAAACTCATTTTCTATTTCATTCGTGCAATTATAACACGTCCTAGCTTCAGGTGGGGGGTAATTTCGTTCAAAACGTCCAGTTTCAATTCTGATTGGTGCCACGCCACATCGACATTTTGCAAGTGCTGATCGATTACTTCTAGTCATGATTTTTTTAACATAATGCCCAGTTACAAATTTTGTTTTGAACTGTTTATAAGTTCTTAGTTTATTTCTACTACCATTTCTGCCCTCTTCTCTATTTATAATATGAAGCCATTGCTGTTCCTGTAATACAGACAGGCAAACATCTGTGTGTTCTATTATAGCCTTTACATTAACATGGTCTCTTATATTAGTAAGATTATGCATATTTAAGTCATTATAACGATGGTATACTTCGTAGCCCCAATTTCGTTTCCCACTTACGGCCATTTCCATCATCCATAGAAACACACGTTTTGTCACTCTAGATACATCCATATTGATCAAACGACACCAGAGCCTAGTAACAGATAGCCATTGTTGGTTAGTCGGGGTTTTCCACCCCATTTCACCCTGTACTGCTGCTGATGGGGTATATTTACCCACACCTAGGAAAAATCGACAGGCTCTATTATGTATGCTATTTATGACCGAATATTCCTTTGTACCTCACACAGCAGAACCATAGTTAATAATGGAGAGCACCATACCATCGTATAGTTTTGTAAAACAGTTAAAAGGCATTCCTCCATTACATTTTGTCTTAGCCATTAACAAACCCAGAGCTCTGTTCGCCGTAGTAGCTACTGTTTTTACCATCACCTTATAATCAAGATATTCAGTTAAAATCAAACCTAAATATTTATACTTATTTACGATGCATATGCTTTGGTCACCTAGTAGAAAATCGCAAGTAGTCTCAGATATCGATGGATTACGAAAATGTACAATTTGAGTTTTGTCTTTGTTAATAGACATGCCCCAGTCATTGCACCATTTCCAGATAACATTTAGCAATGTCTGCAGTTCTTCTGCTGATTCGGCCAGCACCACAATGTCATCTGCGTATGCTAACATTGTAACAATTTCGTCTCCGATCTTAACACCTTTACCCGTGCCTTTCAATTCAGTTAATAAATCGTTTATAAACATATTAAACATGATAGGTGATATAACACATCCCTGCTTAAGCCCGCATTCAACATTGAACCAGTCAGACTTTAAGTTGTAGACCCTAACACAACATTTGTAATCAACATATAATGATTTCAAAGCCTCAAGCATTTTCCCTTGTATGTTGAAGTTCCTAATTTTGTTCCAGAGGAAATTTCTATTGATACGGTCATAAGCTTTACTAAAATCTACGAAACATGCAAACGTTTGCTGGCGGCATTTCTTTCTAGTATTGATTATGTTTGTAATGGTAGATAGGTGGTCGAGACAACTGCGACCTGGTCTAAACCCATTTTGTTCATCACACATTTGCCCTCTACCCACGATATAAGACGATAATTTAAAATAGAGCAATATATTTCATACACATGGGAACTAAGCGTAATTCCCCTATAGTTCAATGGCACTCGTGGATCAGACGTACAACACTTGGATATCGGGGTTACAATGCCCCGACGCCATGCTTCAGGAACCATGCTGTTGTTAAATGTATGGGACCAAAAATGTGACATAGTCAAAGTTCCTGATGACCAACTTTTCAGTAGTTTAGTTACTCAGATGTGAGGGGGCGAATACTCCACAGATGGATAGTGCCCATTCTGTATCACCCTACCTATTCCTTGTAATCAGCTGCTGTGTACATTTATGAGTACAGTTACTTGAGTGTAATAAATTACATATCCGTGTAATAATTACATTCCAGAATGCAGTTGTCTGTAATGAAATAAATAAGGGCACTTGTGTCATTATCACCAATTTTATTAAAGAAATATGAAATCAAAACAAGATATCAAAATACAGTGACTGTATATACAGAAATTAAGAAGAAAAAAGTTATAATAAATTATGCAAAGGAATGTGATGATGGAATGCCTTATTTGTAAGGATCAGTATCGGTTTACTAATGTACCAGTATGATTACCATGATTGGCCATTGTATTGTTACTAAAAACAACCAACACTTTACACAGGAAAAGCACTTTAAAGTTCACTGAATGCTACAGTCATAAGGTAAATAACAGCAGCTTACTAACAACATATAGACTGGTGTGTTACACCAGTTGTTTGCAGACATTTTATTAGAATACTGCATGCACTATTCTTCACTGTAGGAATGAAAGCTAGATTGATGCTGTCTGCTCTGGCGTGGAACTACCGACCACGTCCCAGCCCAGACAAACCTGTTGAGACTGGTGCCATGTGGTCCAAAAGACACAAGCAATGGGTGCTGCATAACAGACCACAGCAGGTGAACCCACGTACCCACCTACAAATGCTCACGGATCGAGTGACAGATGTGTTTATAAAGAAATATCACACTGCATTCGATCACAGTCACTGGGGCAGATGTCCCAAAACCAGAGAAGGAGGATCTGCTGGCAGCAAGAGTCAGTCAATTAGTAAAGAAACAGTAAATACTGCCACCACCAACATACACCTTCATAGGTCACATGTACATTGTCTAGTTTAGTTTTCAAGTCCAGCGTGGTATCCCTCGTGTTGTCCCCCATCGGGGGGCAGGGAACCTTGATCTTATTCCATGGCTGGCGCATGCTGGTAGAACTCTCTGTACCCTTCGTCCCAGCTTGCCATGGATCCACCAGGTAAACTGTCTGTATGCAGCCCACCTGAGAGACCTGAAACAAGTTAGGCTCAAATAAACATCTGACATTGTAGATAAATGACATATAAAAATCGGTTCTATAACGACACCATTCCTTTATATAAATTGTTTACCATTAAACATGTGTTCATCTGGAATAAGGCAAATATTGCTAATTTTGCACTACAGAACAAATTATGATGGTGCAACAAACATTGTATCTATACATTATGATAATTTAAGTGGAACCATTATAATTTGTTCTGTAATGAGAGAGTATCACTTTATTCATACAGTAGAATTCAATAAAGTGTGAAACGATAACCCAAGTACATGTGTGAATACAGTAAATAACTATATATAGTAGTATATTGTAGCAGGCTAAGGTAAATAATGACTAACGGTTAAAGTAAGTCATATTGAAAATGAACACATTTATGTAGGATTACTTGCT
The DNA here is from genome assembly GCA_020002185.1 of Paraescarpia echinospica. NCBI lineage: Eukaryota > Metazoa > Annelida > Polychaeta > Sabellida > Siboglinidae > Paraescarpia > Paraescarpia echinospica. The sequence goes on along the minus strand of CM034533.1, from coordinate 49,690,593 downwards.
GTTGAGGGGAATTTTATTTTGTAATTACTGTCATATTAGGGTGATGGTCATCATATTTAAATCATTCTCGGGTCAAACCAGTGTGGTTCGTCTTTACATTTAGAAAGGGTGAATGGCGTTAGCAGGGCTAGTTTAGACAAGCATACGATTGAATTAGTTGTTTTGTTGGTGGTTTTATTCCAAGAGATTTTAAGGAGGTTGTCTTAGATTTGTTGGGTTCAGATACATAGCCTCTGCAACCTATTTCAATGCATGTTATTCTGATTTTATTCCGTTATTGTTTACATCATGGATTAGTGCGACATACTTGATAGTTTTGAATACATGATCTTTCTTGATGTTAGGTTCAAATGGTAGTCAGTTCAATGATGTGAATTTGCTTAGCATGTGGATGGTAGATGACGTATGGTAAGTCCACTAAGTAATTTCCCTGGAAGATTGTTAATAATTTGGGCATCAGGCATGAGATTGCTGATAAAATTATCTATATATATTTGTATTGCTAGTGCTACTATGATGTTGTATTGTGTTCATTATTAATACATTTCAATAAATATTTAACAACACATTTCACTGGTCTTGTACCAATGCATGCACATATATACATACTTGTTTGTTGGACGGCATAATTCCCATTCTGCAGCATCACCTGCTCCAAACAAAGAATTATAAATCCCCTGCTGTTTGTAATGCACAGCAGTCCACCTGTAACAAAGAATTAAGCTTTTAAATAATAGTTTTACACGAATGGTAAGCAAACATGGATTATTATTCTGAAAAAAAATCACAAACAATGCATCACAATCCTCTAACTGTATTCATCCCAGTATTATACATGGGTCCAAATATCATGCAGATTAAGGAAGGCCGTTTTGAAATGTGTCAATATTTGCACAAAACGGTGGTCATTTTCTTTGTCACCAAAACAAATGGGGGCTCTGGCTGAAAAATGTTCAAGGTATATTTTATTCATAAGAGCCAATGTAAACTTTGGGCAAAAAAATTGCAGTATGCATAAAGTTAAAAATAATCTATCTACCTGCCATGTGTTTAAAAAGTAGTACTGCCACATATTGTTCATACTCTATCATAGCTCTGCCCTGTACAATTTTGGTTCACATGAATCATGGAACCATTCAACTACATTTCTTTTAAAAAGTGAAGGTACAGCCATGGGTGGTATTCGAAAATGGACATGTCAAAGTTCAAACACTGAGTCCAGTGGCACTGAGAGTGAGATCTAACTAACGGAGTTGGGAACAAATAGTACGCAGAAACTTTACTGAAGTGAGTTCCGACAGTGTGACGTCACTTTCTTCTAACAATGGCGTAGTCCATAGAAATTCGGTAGTTGTGTTCAAAAATGTTTTCCTGGTAAACCGCTGACGTTACAAATTTGATTGTAGTTGGATATTTTTGGTTTGTATTAACTCTTTTAGATGCTTAACACCAAAACGTTGCCTTTTGTTTTCCTTTAAACCAGTTGCAGGTAGTACCTCTTACACCTTAGCATTGAAGTTTTTTTTATTAATATATCATGATCTATTGTGTCAAAAGCCTTAGAGAGGTCAAGGAATACACCTATGGTGTATTTTTTATTATCAATGTTACTAGATATTTTATCAACTAAATCAATTAGTGCCATGTATGTAGAATATTTTTTTCTGAATCCATATTGCTTTTCAGATAATATATTTTGACTTGTTAAAAAGCTGTAAAGCCTATTGTACATTATGCGTTTTAGTATTTTTGAGAAGCATGGGAGGATAGAAATTGGTCTGTAATTGTTGAATAGTTCAGGGTTTTCATTTTTATACAGTGGTATGACTTTTGCTATCTTAAGTTTGTTTGGAACAATGCCAGTCTGTATTGATGTATTGAATATGTACACAAGTTGGTTTGCAATTTGTGGTATAATTTGTTGCACTACGTATGGATCTATATTATCATATCCACTTGACTTGTTTGAATTTGATGATCTTACTATATTTATTATTTCATCACGGTTAGTGCGTCGACAGAAGAAACTTGCAGTGTTGTTTTTTACATATTGTGTGGGGTCGTTTCCTGTTTTAGTTAGCTTTACATTCAGGCTATGACCAATGTTATTAAAGTAATTGTTGAACTGATCTACAATTTCTGTTTTGTTTGTACAATGGGTACCATCAGAAGTAATAATTTTTTCATTTATCATAGTCTTTTTATCCTTTGATTTTAAAACTTCATTTATGGTACTCCATGTTTTTCTACCATCTTTCTTATGTAGGTCAAATTTATCTTTGAAATAGTTTTTCTTTGACTGTCTGATTACATGAGTCAGTTTGTTTTTATAATTTTTATAGATAGTCTCGTTTTCTGTGGTAGGGTTTTTCTTAAACTTTTTGAATAAGTTTTTTTTGTCTGCAAGATTTCAGTATTCCTTTAGTGAGCCACTCAGTTTTATAGGTCTTTACCTTAATTTTCCTTTTTGGTAAACATTCATTAATTTTTGTGTTAAGTATTTCTAGGAAAGTGTCATATGCAGTGCAAGGATCTGGGTCCTTGTACATTTCTTCCCAGTTCGTATTTTGCAACTCTGAATTTAGCTTATTAATATTTTCTGGATTTGTCATACGTTTGTAAATAGTCGTGTATTCTTCCTGTTTTCGTGTGCCAATATTATAAAAATTAAATACTGGGTAGTGGTCTGATATGTCATTATATAGAATTCCAGATATTATGGAATATTCATCAATGTTAGTTATAATATTGTCAATCAGTGTTGCTGTTTGTTGCGTGACTCTTGTTGGTTTACTAATTGTTGGGTAGAATGCACTAGCAAACATAGTATGCACAAAGTCTGTTATTTGACTGTTTGTATCTGTCTTTAGTAAGTCGACATTGAAGTCTGCCATTAATATGCATTGTTTCCGTTCATTTGAGATTTTTCGTAATAGGTCTGTGAACTGTTCATTAAAGCTATTAATGTTGGTATCACTTTTTATATTGTCGACTTCTATCTCTATAAATAATGTTTCGCAAGGACACTCCTCAGAGTTCGTGCATAAGTCATCTCTTATTCTGAAGTTGAACCTGTCAGAAATATACATGCCTACTCCTCCACCTCTTTTTCCTATTCTTGTTTTTGACAAGAAGGTATATCCTGTTATATTATAAATGTTAGTATTATCCATTGGCTTTAACCAGGTTTCGGTTAGTCCAATACAGTCAAAATTAAAATTGAGCGATTTCAAACTATATTCCAGTTTATCAAAGTTTTTTGATATGCTTCTACAATTAACTGTTATTGTAGACAGGGTATTATTTCTATTTGGTTTACTTTGCAAGTTAAGGAGCTCAGAATCGGTATAGTACCTACATTCATTTAAACAATGTTGTACAGTGACTAGTTGGTCATCAATGTCAAGTATGATGTCATCTATGCTATAGCACAAGTCCCTTTCGTAGGCCATTTCACATCCGAGTGACTAATGTTTTCCTCTACACCAGTTCCTTTATCGTCTGCATTGATCGCGGAGGTTCAGTAGGTCACGCTCGTTCACGATTGTTACTTTTCTCCCGTTGCTAAGGAGGCATACGATTCTTCCATCAAGTGTCCATGTAGCCACAATACCTTCAACGGTGCGTGCCTTCTGCAACAGTTCCGTGCGTCTTTTCGTAAGATTCTCGGTAATGACAAGCCTCGTACCTTTCAATTTTCTTTTTGCGCCGAATATCGCTCGTTGCACAATACATCAACGTTGCGATTAACTACCGAGTCATTACACTTTTGTAGTTACTTCTTCGATGGTTGTTAATGTTGTCAATAGTCTACTTTAAAACAGTTAAGGTTTGAGGATTTCAAAACTAAATCAATTGGTCTTCTAGATGATAACGTCACTAAAACGCGAAACCCGTTTTGTAATGTAACTACATTTGTCCCGACGTTATTTTACATACCAATTAGGAAGACAAACGTTTTCCCTCGAACTGTATAATACATACCATTTGGCAAGTTACGTTATAATTCTTAAAATATAGTACTGTTGTGTTTCTACTAATTCTACAGTATACAATTGTTCTAACTTGTTAGTGTATTTGAGTTTATGATTTGTCCAGGGTCCGACGCAGACGATGACTGCAATAATCACGGAACTTGCAATAAAGAAACACACATATGTACATACGATGATGGTTACGCTGGAAGAATTTACAAGGAGAAAATGTATATTTCTATTATAGGAAGTATTTTAGAAAGTTATATGTCTTTTATGGGTGTGTGCACCGCTAATTACACAGCGAAGTTAGCTCACGTTAGACTGAAAAGTTTGCAAGAATATTTATTCACCTGACATGTCAACTTTTACTTACTTGTAACTTGTTTGTATAATTGTTGTGTATAGTCACACCCGTCGTGCCTGAATGCAAGAGTAGCCCATGCAAGAACGGCGCAACGTGCGAGGCGGAAGGTGGATCACACAAATGTACTTGCAAGGATGGTTTTGGTGGAAATGAATGTCAAGGTAAATTAAGTGTCTTCATCAAATGTTACTAGTGTAAAAATATTAGTGTAAGAATGTAACATATTTAGCCTATGTATTTGGTAATAAAACAATACAAATGTGTTTTACTTTTACAACTTAGCATACCGCAATGTACTGGATACATCCATTGGGTTTAGTTGGAAGTTTCCAAAGTGATATTATGCGAGGAGATTATCTTGCGTCAACGTCCCACCCGTTCTAAAAAACCGAATATTGATCGTGCGCATGCGCGATACTAATTAAATGCTTTACTTGCTTTTACTAATGATGGTGTGTGCGTGTGTGTATTTCTATGGTATTTGTGCGTGTGTATATATATATATATATATATACTTTATAAACGTTAACAATACGTACCAGATGCCCTACATCCATCCCTTGTTCGTGTGTTGCAGATATTAAACACTGCGTGGCAGGCATATGCAAACATGGTGGCATTTGCAGACATCACCGCACAAGTGCATATTGCATATGCAAACCTAGCTTCGTTGGAACTACCTGTGACAGTAACTATTTATATTTAGTTATTCTTTTATCATACTCTCTCTGCAATATTTATTTCGTTGATTTCTGGATGGTGTGATACACTGTCAAAATAGCAACATAATACATAATAAACGATCTCTTAAAAGAATTATATATATACATCATCAATGAATTATGTGCGTGCTTGCGTGCGTGCGTGCGTGCATGTGTGTGAGTGTGTGTGTGTGTGTGTGTGTGTGTGTGTGTGTGTGTAATTCGAATAATCTGCTGTCGTGTAGAAGCTTTGCAAGTTCGTTCTCTCTACGTTACTCCAGTTCACTCAGCTACAGGTATATGAATGAGTACCTGGTTGTAGAGAATTTCGGTTTCGCTTCCGTATAAAAGTGACTGGAGCTTATAGCATGGAATCAAGAACCTGTGAAGTGGATACTACTCTATAAATTATAATAACTTACCATTAATTTTCAGCAAGTGCTCCCAATCTGGCATTGAAGAAGAATACGACACAGTCTACAACTAAAGGGAAAGGGGACTCGTCACGCGCTGTTGATGGCAAAAGAGGTTCTAAGTTAGACAGGAACACCTGCGCTGAGCAACGTCGATCGCGACTTCCGTGGTGGCAAGTCGATTTAGATGAAATGTATACAGTGGAAGAAGTCGTCGTAACTCGAAAGTCGTGCCTAAGGAGATGTTGTAAGTAATACCAATGTGCGTGTCCTCTTTCTCGGGCTTGACGTGTTTGACATAAATGATGATCACTTAAATGGTAATCAGGTATTTCGTTAAGTATTGTACTTCTAGATTATCATATATACAGCGTGGTATATGTTCACTATTTTTACGTATAATAAATCATCACCATTCAAACACAAAACGTAACGTTGTCAACCAGAGATAGGTCGATTATTAAGAACAATGGGTCATTTCATAGTCACAGTTAGTATCGTTTTGAAAACCCTGTTAGCACCGGTATTTAACTTCAAAGAAATACGCACATCTGTTTTACAATTAATACATCCATCATACAAATATGTATACATGCTGTATATGAATACATGCAGTTAACATATGGAACATACATAATGGTCAGATGTGCCTAGATGATGTGTATTTTAGCTCAATATAACTTCTTTCATGCGTGTTAGTAAATAGCTAGGATAGTTCAATATGTTTAATCAACTGATGACGTTTGACCTGTTTATCATATTTATGTATTGAAACAAAAGATTACTAATACTTTCCATAAAGTGTGGTTAATAATACTATTAAATGGACCCTCCATCCCAAATGGTATCAAGTGGAAGTCATAAAAAAATTCATTCAACTATTTATTTAATCTTAAATTAAATTAATGTTATCGATTCACTTACATTCGAATACATTGAACACAACTCTCATAGCAACATCGCAACATGCAGTTCTATCAAATGTCTGCGAGAATCAATGAAAAAAGGTCCTATTTGCACGTGATCATTGCCATATATCAGTATACCGACTGACCGGGATAGGTACATCTATTTTGCCACAACACCAACACAGTAGCCAATATGCTAAGCAGGTTACGAATTTGTAATTGCATACATTATGTTTGCTATTTATTCTAGCGGTACACTGCTAAACGATTGTTGCGAGTTGTGTGTTTGATCGACTAAAGTCGTGTCATGTACGATGGTCCGCAACTCAGAAAAGTGTGTGTTGGTTTTATTGATACAACAGTTGCAGAACCGATGCGAAAATAGAATCGCAGCTTTCTTCTTATCTTGTCCTTCACGCAAGGTGTATTTTTTCTTTAAGTTGATATCTCGTCTAACCCTAAATAACCTAAATCTTTTTCAAAAATTGTGTAGCTTTGTCGAAATATACATACCTGTACATAATAATCACACAGACGCACGGTCTCACACATTCATACACACACACGCACACCCACACGCACGCACGCACGCACACGCACGCACGCACTCGTACACACACACTCACATGTAATATACAATCTTCCATGTACGCTTCAATAATATAAGGATTGCGTTAGCAACTTTTGTTTAAGCAGGAAACACAATTATTCATAGCATAGAAAAATGCCGCCTGGTGCGTTTCAGAGTCACATTTCTAGGGGTTCGCGCATGTAGTTCCAGATGCTAAAACTACGATCGTGGCCTCCGTCACATGAGTTGCGACAACTTTTGATTTGTAGATTATGGTAACAAAGTTTGATAGGGTGGAAAAGTGTACGATGAACCAATCTCACAACCACATTACGAAACCTCGTTTATAGTCGTTCAAACAGACGACTCGCACAACACGTTTCGCATAATACGCCAGGCATATTAAGTTGTGTATACATATATGTTATTCAAGCTATTTAAGAAACATTGTGACTGAATTCTCCAGCACGTACTCGTTTGGACGGTATCAAAATCACTATATCCAGAAAGGCTGAAGGCTCGACTTTAATACCTTGTACAAACGAACCCATCAAATTTTCTGTCGTCGAAAATTCGCAGCGCGTCATGTGCAACGCAGGCCTGATTGGACGATACGTCAAGATAACACAGCCTAAACCATTTGGTATACTTACATTGTGTGAAGTGGAGGTGTATGGTACTAGGACTACAGGTAAGCATCGTTAACATGTAATTAAACAAGTTTCAATGAATATATTGCAATGTATTGGTACACATTGTGATATTTAATTATTATGATTATTAATAATATTAGTTTCGATAAGTCTTTCTTTCTATTTTTACATTTCAGACATTGCATTAGAAACTGCAATGCACCATCAAATATTATGTTATGTATATTATATATACATTATGCTGTATTGATATGACATGGTTGCTAGGTGTAGGTGAAGGGCATCGCCCGCAACTGTGCAGGATGATCGCGGTTTGCATACGTCAATTTATGTTAATTACATACACACAGTGTTATTTCAATAAATTGAAAGTGAAAGACTATGTTCTGAATCACCGCAGTCGGCTTTCTTTGGGGTACATACGAAGTGAATAGGTTCCCCCAAAATGCATAAACATTGAACTGAATTACCAACTACTTTGTGAGTACACATACGACCGCTCTCCGTAATGCAAATGTTGTACTGCGAAACTGTCTAAATTGTAGGAGTTCCAATTCTACATTCTACCACGTTTTGGACAGGTTAAGACAATTTCATTAAGTAATACAACTAATCCCACATGTTGGCACAGACCGATTCGAAGTCAACATGCAGCATGTATATGTACTAACTGTATTTGTGTTGATGATTTATGCAGGATGCAAAGTAGAGTATGACTGCCACAATCACGGAAAATGCAATCAAGAAACACACAAATGTAGTTGCGATGGCGGCTACTTTGGAGACAAGTGCCAATATGCCGGTGGTACGTTTACTACATAACTGCTTTAGCACTTTGTATGCCGTTTATGAACGTGCGCATTTCCATTTAAAATATTATATATGTTTGTCGAGAGAACGTTTTTTAAATAACTATTGACCACTTTCATTTCACACACACACACACAAACACACACCACAAACCACACACACACACGCACACACACACGCACACACACACACACACACACCACACACACACCACACACACACCACACACACACACACACAAAACCACACACACAGACACACACACACACCACACACACACACACACCACACAAACACCACACACACACCACACACACACCACACACACACACACACATACACACACACACACCACACCACACACACACACCACACACACACCTCACACACACCACACACACACCACACACACACACACCACACACACCATAGACACCACACACACCACACACACATCACACACACCAAACACACCACACACACACCACACACACACACACACACACACACCACACACATACACCACACACACCACAAGTTCCACGACCGGAATTTTTGTCGCGACTAGAAAATATTTAAAAAACGATTTAAAATGTGCTGTATTGATATTAAATGTTGCTAAGTGAAGGACATCCCCCACTAATTATGCAGGATGATCGCGGTTTGCAAACATAATTGTCATGACCGTGGGTATGGGCTATTAGTTACACGCCCATTGCGTTTAACAAAAGCAAAGTTGATTATATTTTGCATCGCCGAAGTTTTTACTCGGGTATATGCTGAGTAAAGCAGTCTTCGAGCATATATGACTTTTCCAAAATGTTATAGAAGACCAATTGACTACTTTGTTATGGCTTCAAAATGTGCACAGGTCTCGCGATACACCGTTAACAATATCGACAGCTGTGTAACTTAGATACATTATTTTATTGTTCTGGAATGTAGTGTTCTGCCTTAACTTATACGAACTGACGATACAGGCGGTAAGTAGGAAGATATGTCTGCGGCGTAAGTGGACTCTATATAGAATACCAATTCACTTTTTTGAAATCGTCTACTTTAAGCAATGTTGTGGCACTCCATTGACTATATTAAAAGCGTCCAAACATGTAGCCGCAAAGGTGCTGTGAGTAAATTGAGTAGATCACAAGGTTTATGCATTTTTGAGAGATCTCATTGACTGCGTGCGTACCTGAATGAATGCTGACTGAGATGATGAATAAGATAGTCCACCACTTTGTAGAAATTAACGTGATGTCAATATCAACTAATAACCCCTACCACGACCATGACAATTGTATTTGCAAACTGCAAAGGTTCTGTGCAATTTAGAGGGATACTCTTCACACAGCAACCTTGTCAATATAGCGTATTTGATAATGTTTTCTTATAGGAACAGTGTCCCAAACATGTCTACCACAACAAAACCGTTCATGCATATATATTTCTTACCGTTATTTTCATGCGCTTTTGTATTATAGTATACATAACTTTAAAACCTGAATTGAATTAAGTCGAAAAATCAAGACATTTAAACATGGTAAACAGGTATCATCATCATTGTGTAGCCGTAGTGTCCCGTGGTTGGGCTAATTTTCCAGATCTACCTTCCTACCAGTATTCGTCTAGTTCGTCTTTCCACTGTTTCGTCGGTCTTCCGGTCGTTTCCCTATGTCCATCGGTTATCTCGTAGTCCACTGATGTGTCGTGCCCAAATTCACTTATGTTTTTTTATTTGTTCTTTCACGTCTATAACTTTTGTCTTCTCTCTTACCCAGATGTTTGTTTTTCTCTCGCGTTATGTGTTGTTTAATATATTTCTTTCCATCTCTCTTTGTGTGGGTGCTAGCTTTTTCTTTGCCTGGTTGGTGAGTGTCCAAGTTTCTGCCCTGTATGTCATCGTTGGAACTACGCATGAGTTGTAGACTCGTTTATTGATGTATGTATATCTTGTTGCTTTCTTTGTGAAGCTGGACTGTCACCGAGCTGTTGGTGTAAATTTCTTTCAGGAGTTCGATGTACACGTCTTATATCCCCTGTTCTTAAAGTAAGGTCAGTATTGCTTGAGTTTGCACCGAGTCGATAGCCTTCTCTTAGTCGACGAATGCGATGCAGAGCGGGACATTATATCCTCGGCACTTCGCCTTCAGTTGGTTTACGACGTGGGTATGGTCTGTCATTGAATACCTGCTTCAGAATCCTGCTTGCTTTCATGGTTGGTTTTTGTTGAGTGTTTCTCTAGCCCATTCTTTGGTAGTTTGTGTAAATAATTTGTTATCTTTGGTACCTCTTTTGGCTCAGTTTGAATTATGGTACATTATTCACTGTCGTGTTGCTCGGTGTAGAATTCCTCTATTCGTTGTATGATCATATCTTGGTCTTGTATTTCTCTACCCTGCTTGTCGAGAAGTGTAATCACTCTGTCTTGGCCGTTTTCTTCAAGCTTTCTTCAGACTCTTTGATGATGATCTGTTGTTTGTACTTCCTGTTGTCCTCCTTCGCTTTCTTTTTGATGGTCTTGCATATTTCTGCGTACTCTATTTGTTTTTTAAAGCCGCCGTTTTCCACCATTTCTCGCCCTTTCTTCATGAGGGCTAGTGTTGGTGATGATATTATCGTCTTTACATCTTTGTTGATTGCTTTGCTACACTTGTCGCACTTAATTATACCTCACGGTGTCACTGTCGCTAGTTCTTGTAATGTCTCGAATTCATGTTGTAGTTCTAGTTGGAATTCGATCATTTTGTTCCATTTGTGTGGCATCTACTCTCGGTGATCTCTTGTTTATTAACGTATTCCTTTCAGCCTTTACGTACAGTTTGATGTTGCTCATTACCATTCTGTAACGTCACGTCCGAAGTTAACTTGGTTGATGACAGTTACGTATGTGACCACGCCTGGCCTGTTTGTTAGTATGTAGTCAATTTCGTTCTTCATTTCTCAATTTGTGCTTTTTCACGTCCATCTCCTCCCCTTGTTTCTTTTGAAACATGGTATTTATGATTTTGTACTGTCTAGATGTTGCCCATTCTACCAAGGTATCGCCTCTTTCGTTTGTCACTCCTAGGCCAAATTTTCCTGTTGCCGTTTCCATTGTGTGTGTTCGTTTTCCTACATACAAATATTGCATTACTACCGTGTAGGTATCAAGTATCAACAAAGCTTAAATAGATATTACGGATGAATCACAAAGTGTTTGAACATAGCTGTTTCCCTAAGCTGATTTGAATAATTCAGAATTGATGTGAAACAATATCATTAAGAAGTTCAGCGCCTGTGGACCGTTCATAAAATGAAACAAAATGATTGAGTAACCAAACCGTGTTTTGTTTACGGGTGTGTTTCATTTGTACTGACATCCATTATCAGTTACTATTATGTTGAATTTCTAACGAAAACCTCTGATTCGTTCTATACCACAACGCGACACTTATACGAGTCAGTCCATTCCGGAATGTGGCAACGACACGTTTTATTCACTAATACACTGTGCGTTCGGCGACTCCACTTCGCTATGCCAGCAAACTCTCTAACTGCCCACTGTCCTCGTCGTTGTTCTCAGCGTTATGCACCGACCAGCTTACCTTCTACGCTTTGGCCCACGGCACTTGTATCCAACCATATGGCACCGCTGCAGGTCACCAACCCTTAATTATACTTTAGCTGCAATTACCAGTTGTCAACGTAGAGCTCCAAATATCTATTACCGTCCGCGCCTAGTCTGTTCTTATCCACCACATCTGACTGATTACAGGCTGACCTTCTGTTCTCCGTCCACTGACTCTACTGTAGAACTACTTAAAAATCGCCCGGCTAAATGCTGTTCGTAAAATAATAGATTGATTATGTTAACTTAGGTTGCGTTAAAAACGCTGACTGCAATGACCACGGAATGTGTGTTGAGGAATCTCATACATGTGTTTGCTCTGATGGGTATACTGGAAGCACGTGCCAAGAGCACGGTAAGGTTATGTGCAATTTTATTGTTATCGTTCCTTTCAGTTATGTCATATCAATACAGTATCTTTGAGTTTTATGATTTCTTAGATGAATATATAGTGTTCCTAGCACTCCTAAGTACCCACAAAATACCTTTCATGCATGTATATATTAGAAATGTATATACAAATTGAATTGAATAATATTGATCAATCAAGACGATTAAACATTAACATGGTACATTGTTTTCAATAAAGTTAATTGTTATGGATGAACCACAAAGTGATGTAAGAGTTATTTTCCTGAACTATTTTCAATAATTCTGTATTTTTATGGCCATGCGTATGTGTTATTAATTAATATTTATTTCACATGCCCAATGAGTGTAACAAAGTAAAACTGGTGGTATATATTGACATTTTTCACATTATTGAGGGGAGCAGGTTTTTTTAACATAAAAGCTATTAACAGCTAAATGTCAATGGCATGACAATTTTTGTACCCAGTTAATAGGTTCCACATGGGGTGCCTGTAAGATACTCAGCATCGGTATAGTGTGTTTCGTTTTTGAAGAGTTCAAAAAAAGGAATAATTTTGAAGAAAAAAATGGTCTGTCTCACGCCAATTCAAAATACAAACCAAACACATGTATGTGCACTTTTAATTTTGTTTACGAGGATATTTACTGGTTGGAACTTCAAAATAGTATGCAAATTAGATGTATAACTATACCCAATATGTTTCACAAGTCAATACAAATCATTCGGGTTTAGTCAGTCCAACATGTTTACTCCAATACAGTTAGACCGAGCCTATACATTACTGCAGGATATCTACTCGTGTTTAGCTCTTTTGGATATAGGATCACACTGTATGCAAACGTTTATTATTGAGGGTTGACTACTTACAGACAAATAACACTTCAAAAGTGTGTCCGTCTAAAACATGTCCACTCCGAAATCACCATGTTTAATTAATTGTACTAAAAGTAATGATATGAATCTGCATTTTGTTGGCCAGAAGAAATGCCCTGATATTATAAGATGCACTCACAACATAACAACACCATGTGTATTAGCATGTCAATTGCTTCCTTACTTGTGTACATTCGTAGTTTTGAAATATGGTAAGTTACCTTTCCGAATCCCATGTTGCTCTGAACGGAGCTTTCGATGTCTTCACGACGTCTTCATCAGCGTTAGTCTGCGCCACTCTCGGTCGTCATGTGACTATGTTGGTAACTGTCAAATGACAACACTTCCAGGAAGATCGCTGGAAGGTTGTATCCGGAATCCCTGTTGATCTCTGGTCGCCTCTCTCTGATTTCAATCGCCTCAATGATTTTTTTCTCCAGTAGTTGGTTTCCCTAGACTGTAGCTTTGCGCCTTTAGCCGATATGTTGTGGTCCTCATTCACTCTGTGTTCACCTATTGCTGTGATTCGGCCCCTGGTGTTTCTGTGTTCTTCGAATCGAGCTCCTAGTGCTCTACTGGTTTCGCCTACATATGTCTGATGACAGTCCGGACATTCTATCTCATATATTAATCCACACATGTTGTTCTTGTGGGTTTTGTCCTTGGGGTTCACTACGATAGATCTTATGGTGTTCTAAGGTTTGTGGTACGTCCCCACTCCATGTTCCCGGAAAATGGTGGTAAATTTCTCTGACAGGTTGCGCACGTATGGTAAAGGGAAGTTCGGTATTTGGCTGGTCTGTTTTTTTCTGCACTTGGTGTCTTTCTCTTTTTTTTGGTGATGTTGAACATCCACTCTCTGTAGTTGTTGGCTCTGAGCGCTGCTCTGATATGTGCTGTTTCGGTGGCTTTGTCTTTGTTTGTGGTTGTGAGTTGGTCTGCCCTGTGGATCAATGTTCTGACCACTGATCGCTTGTGCTCGAGGTGGTAATTGGAGCAGAAATTCAAGTATTGGTCCATGTGTGTTGCTTTTCTGAAGACCGTGACCCGTGTGCTGCCGTCATCGTTCACGTGTACACAAGTGTCCAGGAAATGAAGTTGGCCTTCTCGTTCCGGTTCCGTGGTGAATTTGATGTTGGGTTCTATGCTGTTGAGGTGTGCAGTGAAACCTTCCATGTGGTATTCATGTATCTGGACGAAAGTGTCGTCGACGTATCTGTACCAAACAGATGGGGGGGGGGGTTGGGTGCGGTGGCGATGGCTTGTTTCTCAAAAGTGTCCATGTACATATTGGCCACGATAGGAAAGACTGGGAAGCACATAGCTGCGCCGTGTTTCTGTTTGTAGAAATGACCCTTGTACATGTAGTAAGTGGTGTTGAGGCAGAAGGCCAGCAATTCTGTGATTTGTTCAATGTTGAGTGGGGTTCGCTGTTTCCATGTGGTGTCTTCCTGTAGTTAATTCTTCACAATTTGGATCGTGTGGTATGCTGGGGAACAGAGCTGACACATCGTACGACATTAGTTTCTGTCCAGGGGAACTTCTAGGTTTTTGACCTTGTTCACAAAATCCCTGCTGTTCTTGATGTGGTAAGGTGTCTTCCCAACAAGAGGGGTGATAATGTTAGCCAATGTCTTAGCTGCATTGTAGGAAATGCTGCCAGTGCTAGATACTATCGGTCTAACCGGTGCCTCTGGTTTGTGTATCTTGGGGTTCCATAGATCTTAGGTATTTCTTTCGACCAACTCACAACCACAGACGAAGACAAAGCCACCGAAACAGTACATGTCAGAGCAGCGCTCAGAGCCAACAACTACAGAGAGTGGATGTTCAACATCACCAAGAAAAAGAGAAAGAACCCTTTACTATAGGTGCGCAACCTGTCAGAGAAATTTACCACCATTTTCCGGGAACATGGTTTGGGGACGTACCACAAACCTTACAACACCATAAGATCCATCGTAGTGAACCCCAATGACAAAACCCCCAAGAACAACATGTGTGGAGTAATATATGAGATATAATGTCCGGACTGTCATCAGACCTATGTAGGCGAAACCAGTAGAGCACTAGGAGCCCGACTCAAAGAAAAGAGAAACACCAGGGGCCCACTCACAGCAATAGGTGAACACAGAGTGAATGAAGGCCACAACATCTCGGCTAAAGGCGCAAAGGTACTCTCTAGTGAAAACAACTTCTGGAGAAGAAAAATCAGTGAAGCAATTAAAATCAGAGAGAGGCGACCAGAAATCAACAGGGATTCCGGATACAACCTTCCCGCGATCTTCCTGGAAGTGTTGTCATGTGACAGTTACCAACATAGTCACATGACGACTGAGAGTGGCGCAGACCAACGCTGATGAAGACGTCGTGAAGACGTCGAAAGCTCCGTTCATAGCAACATAGGATCGGAAAGGTAACTTACCATATTGTCAAAACACTATGTGTATTTATCTTTTGTGTATAGCACAGCATTCATTTGTTTAACGCAGATGTCCACTCCTAATGAAATTTTTAAAATCAATAAAAAAAGACAATTGCATAACCAAATTAAATTGTGATGCCACTTTTGTTTGTTGCTTTATGTTCATATATCGGTACTACCCAAATTTAAAAATAATTACACCTTCTTTTTTCAGAGTTATAGGTCATCAAATTTTCACCCAACTATGAATCCCTCACAGTCTGCTATGTGTTGGTTGCTAACAAACAGAGGTGATGTCAGTCATTGCTACGCTCTTGGAAGTGTTTATCTTTATTACCAATAAAACTAGAAGTCTCGCAGTGGACCGCTAAGCGCGCGCCGCTCCTTTTGCCGATCTCGAATTTTGAAAATTTGCGTGTAGGTTTGCTCTATACATTGTAAAACACGGTGTTATCTCGAATATCTCTACAAAATTGGGCAATGCACGTTTATGGAGGATGCCCGTAGCTGCATCCGGGTATAGCTTTTTTGCAATATATCAGGCGCGTTGTCGCGCATACATTTATTCGGGCGTTAAATTTTATCCGGGTGATGTTTATGTGCATAGGTAAGGCATAATATTTGGCACCAGAAGATCACATAGTGATAAATAATATCCAGTAGTTAAATATGTTTCGTTTGTTGTCATAATACGAGCGTTATAGTTAGAGTACATAATTATAATTTGCTGTTTCAGATTGTAAGAGTAAGCCACGTGACGTGTGCGTGGAAAGGAAACTGTTTTACGACAGAAATTGTTTATGTCTGTAGGAAGCAAACATTTTATAATTTATGTATATATGTAGACACATATATAAATATATATATACATATAAACATACATAACGCCCCAATAAACGCTGGTGATAAATACATTTCCCTAGATACGCGCACGCGCAGAAACGTCACACGGATATTATTTAACGCCCGGATAAATGTAAGCGCGACAGCTTAACCGCGTTACGTTTATAGTGAAATTAGTCATTCGTAAATTCTACATTTTTGCCGCTTAAAATCTATAAAAAAGACATATATTAAAATAATCATGTTAGTTTCTTTCTTTTGAACTATATACGAAAGCTGTAATACTAACAGATCAAATCGCATCGGAAATTTGGTTAAACCACCGACGCTCAAATCAACGCTATCACAGTTTGCCTAAAATGGGCGTAGGTCAGGTCAAGGCCGTTGACCGATATAGCGTTTTGTGTAAACGAGTCGGTCAACCTCCGTGACACCGGTTGGAATGTCATGGTACAAATGTCTCCAATGCCCAAAGGGGCATTGGAGATGTTTGTTTCTTTGAGCATTGGAGACATGTGTACCTTTGCATTGACTTGAAACGTATTTGTCAGTAAGCATCCGATATGTGTAATGCTATTTCAACACCAGGCGCCGGATTTGCAAAATCGTGAACACGAGGTGATTGGAATGCAGCATTATATTGGGGTAGTCGCTCTTTCCCTTTAATTTATTTAATTTTTAAAGGGCTTAATATAAACATGCCGTTTTCATAAACATCTTAATAATGTTGTATGTGACATGCATCCATACTGTAACTTCTTGCCACGTATTTCGGTCATGTTATGCAAACAAATTGTTAGACAAGTTGGCTTTAGTGAAATACTTACAATTTTCATACGAAAAACATGGCAAACACTGTCTCACGTAAACTATGCTATCGGATTCAGCCTCGGGCGGTTATAACATGTGAAAAACAGATGTTGGTGTAACTGAATGGGAAGTCTCGCTCAATCCTCGTGTGTCATACAGAGACGGCGCCGAATCTTGCGAGATTCTAGGGGACACATCTTCGAGTCTTACGGATAATGTAGACTTTTTAGACATGGTCGTTAGTAGATTGCCCTTTTATTAAAACATTACTTTTATGGTGCAGTTGGGTCATTCTAAAATATCATTCTAAATATAAGTTATTGTCTTTTGTGAAAAAAGCTGGATTTTCTTCTCAATATATTGCTTTGTTTACCACCGAAAGTGCACTTTACGGAACATTTTGCCCATTGTGAAAATGTACCTCTTAAAATAACCTCACAAAATCTATATGAACAGTATGCCTCCACACAGGACATGCGAACGAAGATCTACAATATACAGTGGGGTACTGTACTCAGTGTACTATATACTACTGTAAAGGAAAAGGACTTACGGTTAACCATCAATGCTGATAAGAAGATTTCAGAGCAGCGCGGACCTATATTATTCTTAATATACATCTACGATTTTGATGATGAAATAACAAGCAAGGTGTTGAAATTTGCGGATGATTCAAAAGTGTTTAGAATGATTAAAAGTGGGAGATAGACTTTCAATTTTAGGAAATGTAAATGCCTCCACACAGGACATGGGAACGAAGTGGTAGAATATACAGTGGGGCGTTCTGTATTAAGTACTACTGTAAAAGAACATGACTTAGAGTTAATCATTAGTGCTGATATGAAGGTTTCAGAGCAGTGCGGAATTGCAGCTTCAAAGGGAAATCAAATCCTTGGATTAACTAGACGAAATATAGGGTATAAGGAAAATGAACTAATAATACCGCTGTACAAAACAATAGTTAGGTCTCATTTAGAATATTGTATACAAGCGTGGAGGCCATATCGCAAGAAGGACATAGATATGCTAGAAAGAGTACAGAGGAGAGCGACTAAAATGATACAAAAACTGAGGGATCTTAGTTACGAAATACGCCTAAAAGAATGTGTTTTAACAACAATAGAAACCAGGAGATTGAGAGGAGATCAAATAAAAGTGTTTAAAATATTGAATGGTTATGAAAATATTGATAGAAATATTGTTCTCTATTAAGAATGATATAAGGACTAGAGGACATGAAGTTACAGATGTACATTAGTAAAGGAGCAGTGTAGATTAGACATAAGAAACTTATCATTTTCACAAAGCACTGTAAATGAATGGAACATATTATCTGCTGATTGTGTGGGTGCTAGTAGTGTGAATATGTTTTAAAATAAAATCGACATAGGGCGGGATACACGTCGATAAAAAGGGTTGGACTCTCGATAAGCCAAAAGCTTCCTTGTCCACCTGTCATCTAGAGTTAATTCTCTGGATGGCAATCTTTTTAAATCTTGTTAAAGATAATTGGCTGATAACTTGTAAATGGAAAGATGGGGGCAGGATTGGTGGGAAAGTTGGCCTGAATGAGGGGACAAGTGAAACGGCTAGGGGACAATGCCCCTCACTTTGTATGTAAAATGCTAGATGTGCAGGTCATTAGGTCATGTAAATTAGTTAATAATAAAGTTTCAATGAAGATGGTAAAACAGTTGACAATATTTTATTGATCTAGCCTAAATGATTAACAGTGCTTCATCATCATTCCCATATAAAACATTTAAAAGGAAACAAAAGGCAACAGACTAACCACTTTGAACTACAATCACATTTCAAATGTCAGCGGTTTATTAGGAAAACGTTTGAACACACAGCTACCGTATTTCATGAACGGCGCCAATTTGGCCGGTAAACCTACGTCATCAGTTCGTGCTTCAACAGGAACATTTTGTTGTTGCAAAACGAATGTTATGTTTGGTTAGCTCAATTCAAACAAAGAAGAAAGCGAACACACATATTTATTTATTTAACCTTATCATTAAGTTTATTCAATCTAGGAATGCTATAAAACATTCACAACTTTAAACAACAATTCTCGATAATTGGCAAATGACACTATGTGGCACATTGTGTTAACCAAGGATTTCCCACCCAAAGTAGATATCTGGCAGTGTATACAGATGTTATTCTGGTCATAGGACAATTCCTTGCTGTTGAAATTGATGAGCGTTTTGGCGTTGAAAGCAACATTTGTCCCATCGCCACACATTTCATTGCCAACAACCTATGAAATCGGAAACATTAATGCTATGTCATGTCCTGATTTGGTGTGACAGTGTCCATTTTTCTTGGTCGTGGGTAGACGTCGGCATGGTTAGCATGGACTCCACGCCCAGCAGTAACACATGTCTTCCTCGCACGGCTATCACAACCAAAAGAAGTCGACTCGTGTACTCTAAGTGAGACAACGAGATTCATCACCGACATGTACATTAAGACTTAGCAGGGTGGATGAGGCAAGGAAGCAGCTGTTTATTCAGTGATCTGGTACCACATGTTATGGTATACCCCACCAACAAAACATGCATTACACCAACATGAGAAAAGGACTGTTTATCAATTTGGTTATGTGAGGTGCTCTTTTGCCAAATCCCCACCTACCTAGTCTTGGACACTGGTTAGATTGCAACTGATTCAGTATTGAAAACATTCTGGACATGAACATGAGACGTTGATGCTATGCCATGACCTAGTGCACTGCAGTTGCAAATGTACAGAATTCCAACTGAAATGTAATTTTTCATCAAAATATACGTTGTGAAGTATATTATGGTTGATAATAATGTGACTAAAGTTTGGCAACAGTCTGAAAGGTTATAATCGTGAAAACACGTACCATAAACCAGATCTGGATTTCTAAATAGACATTCAGATCATGGTCCTAGAACATATATATGCTTGGCAGCCATCTTCAAATTCTGTGGGGGCATCATTTCCCTTCTATAACATGTTTACATCCATTGACACGTATATTACTGAATTAAACACAACGAGTATGTTTTTGTGTTGTACGGAAGCAAATTTAAACCAATATCTATGATTTTGGATGTCGGCCAACTTGAATGTCATTGTCTGTCACCAGGGGACACAAAACATGGAAAATGTATTAATTGACCCTGAAAATGGTGTTACAGACACTCCTCTATGTTCCCTCCCCCCTTCTCAAAGTGACCGTAGAGAAGGAGGGAGGGAAGATGGAACGGGAGAGGAGAAAAGAAAATGAGATGGGAGAAAAGATGAAGGGACGAAAGGAAGTGAGAGCAAATGTGATAGGAGAGAAGTCGGTAAAAGGGACGATGGCAAGAGGAAAGGTGACAAGAGAAAAAGCGACAGGAAAGAATGGATCGGATTATTCTCTCACCAATTTTGCCAGTAATGGGAGGAAGGGGGCAACGTATAGAAACTGCAAGAGGATGACATCCTTCTTAGTCGAAAGGGGCAGCAGTTTTCTCAGAGAACCTGCTGCGATCTGTTCACAGTGGGACAGGTTGCATCTATTTAAACTAGATTCGCAGGGGGGACTCACAGAGAAGCCTGAAACTGGAGGCATATATAAAGACAGCACAAATAAATCAGCAAAGAACAGTCTGGAAAACTCTTTGAAGCTGGATATAAATGTGTTTGTTAAAATGCAAGGAGTATATAAAAAAAATTAACTAAACATTATGGTAGAAGATACTGACCCCTCACATAATAGGTATAACCGAATCCTGGACCTCCACCGATGTATCAGAAGCCGAATTGGGACTGAAAGGATATGTAATGTTTAGGTAAGATAGAATAGGAAGAAAAGGAGGTGGAGTTATTTAAAGAATACATCCAGGCTTATGAAATAAAATTAGAAAGAGAAGCAGATTGCGAAGAAGCTGTTTGGTGTAACATAGTTACAGAAAACTCAAGGTTAACAGTTGGGTTATTTTATCGAAGTCCAAACATAAGCATAGAAGAGAATGTAAAAATACAAAACGCTACAAGGGAAGTAAGCAAACGGGACTGTATTATTATGGGGGGATTTTAACCACGGGCATATACAATGGAAATCTCTACAGAATATGGGAAGTGAGGACCACAAGTTTTTAGTTTTAGTTCAAGATACTTTCCTTTCTCAACGTATGCTAGAACCAACCAGGGATGAGAATTTGTTACACATAGTTTTATCCTCACAGAATGAATTAGTTGACAATGTCAATATATGTGAGCCACTGGGGAGTAGTGATCACAACCAGATACATTTTACCATCAAAGTAAAATCAGAAAGGAATACTAAAGAGCAGTATAGGAGAAATTTCCACAAAGGAAGGTATAAGGATATGAGGAAATATTTAGCAAAGTTAGACTGGAATAACACACTAAAAATAAGACAGCAACAGAACGCTGGAATATATTAAAGATTTAAATTAAGTGCATAGTCGATAAATTTGTATCCTTCAAAAACAAGGGAAACGGTCCAAAAAGAATCACTTATCGAAAGCAGCCATTACAAAATTTAAGTATAAACAAATGAAGTGGACGTCATATAGATGTACTGGAAATGATGAAGACTACAACATTTATACAGACGCACTTAACCAAGCTACAGCTGAAATTAGGAATTCAAAGAGAAGCTATGAACAACAATTAGTTAGTAATATAAAACATGACAGCAAGAGTGTTTATGCGTATGTTCGAAGCAAACAGAAAGTTCAGTGTTTACCAGGGAATATATTAGTTCACTGCCAGTACCAGAGGCTAAGTTCAAGGGGGCAGATTCAGACTATTTAGGACAGTTAATTGTAACCCCGGAAATTGTAGCTAAGAAAATAAGGGCTATGAAGGATAATAAATCACCTGGAGTGGATGGGATTCCGCCCAAACTACTATTGGAAATTGTAGAACAAATTAACGTACCGCATCGCAACAGTTTTCAATTTGTTATTAGAAGAGGAACTGGTTCCTTTAGAATGGAAAGAAGCAAACATTATACCGTTATTTAAAAAGGTTCCAGAAACAAGTCAGAGAACTTTAGACCAGTGAGTTTAAAATCAGTGATTTGCAAATTATTACAAAGTCTAATTAAAGATCACATGGTGTATTTTCTTGTTAAACATATCTTGATAAACCCATCTCCCATTTAAAAGCGAGGTCATGCTTAACATATGTTATGTTTTTTTGGAAGACATCACTAAATGGGTAGATGAGGGATCACCAGTATATATCGTCTACTTAGATTTTCTAAAAGCTTTCGACAAAGTACCACATCAAAGATTACTGCTTAAACTAAAGGCCCATGGCATAGGAAATGGTATAATAAACTGGATAGAAAAATGGCTGATTGACAGAAGACAACGTGTAGTAGTTGATGGGGAGGCTTCAAACTGAAAATCGGTATTGAGTGGGGTACCACAGGGATCAGTACTAGGACCTATATTATTCTTAATATATATATACGATTTGGATGATGAAATAACAAGCAAGGTGTTGAAATTTGCGGATGATACTAAAGTGTTTAGAATGATTAAAAATGGTGGAGATAGACAGCTTTTACAAGATGATCTTGACAGGTTGATCAAATGGTCTGAAAAGTAGCAAATGCTGTTCAATTTTGGGAAATGTAAATGCCTCCACACAGGACATGGGAACGAAGAGGTAGAATAAACAATGGGGGGTTCTGTACTAAGTACTACTGTAAAAGAAAAGGACTTATTGTTAACCATTAGTGCTGATATGAAGGTTTCAGAGCAGTGCGGAAATGCAGCTTCAAAGGGAAATCAAATCCTTGAATTAATTAGGCGAAATATAGCGTATAAGGACAAAGATCTAATAATACCACTGTACAAAACAATAGTGAGGCCTCATTTAGAATATTGGAAACAAGCGTTGAGGCCATATCGCAAGAAGGACATAGATATGCTAGAAAGAGTACAGAGGAGAGCGACTAAAATGATACCAAAACTGAGGGATCTTAGTTATGAAATTCGCCTAAAAGAATGTGGTTTAACAACAGGAGATTGAGAGGAGAGCAGATAAAAGGGTTTAAAATAATAAATGCTTATGAAAATATTGATAGAAATATTTTTTTCTCAGTTAAGAAAGATAGAAGGACTAGGGGACATGAAGTTACATTAGCAAAGGAATAGTGTAGATTATATATAAGAAAGTTCTCATTTTCACAAAGGACTGTATACGAATGGAACAGATTATCTGCTGATTGTGTGGGTGATAGTAGCGTGAATATGTTTAAAAATAAAATCGACAGAAGGGCGGGACACACATAGATAAAAGGGTTGGACCCTCGATAAGCCAAAGGGCTTCCTTGTCCACCTGCCACCTACAGTTAATTCTCTGGGTGGCAGTCTTGTTAAATCTTGTTAAACTATCATGTTTTTATGTTGTGTAGAAGGTGATATATATATGGACAGATTATTTCCATGGCAGTCATTTTGTATTTCAATATGGCCGTCTTCTGGAAATAATGCAAGTAACATAACTGGATTCCTTGACCTTGAAACATATTAACTAAGTATGCATTCCTCATAGGGCATATTCCATGCCAAATCAATCAAAAATAGGGTAGAATTTACATGTCCGTCTTCGATTTTGATGAAACTTGATGTGTTGGTTTACGTTTATCAGTTTATTTTACAAACCGAATTTTAGGTCAATCTGACCTTCCTTTCCAGAGATAGGATCCGAACTTGATACCTGACGACCTTCCAGGTTTCATAACTCCTCTCCTAGGGACCTACAGATGTGATGTTGGTGTAATTTTAAAGGTCTTAGAATGGTCTATCTTTGTAGACAATGAACCACACATAAAAAAAATAAAAACATATTAAAAAAAAATTGCTTGACCTGACCTAGCAAAAATGTAACCTCCGATTTTGATGTGAAAGTTTGATCTTGCGCATTTGAATACTTTATGAGTTTTGCACTGTTAAGTTCTTTTTCTTACGTCACTGTAATATGGGAACTTAGTACATTTATAATGCTCTGTCAGTATGCAAATAGAGGCTGCCTTCCTAGAATTTGCTGTGTTTTGTTATGTCCAATATGTTTCTAAAATGTTTCATAGGAATCTATAAATCATAAATTACATGAGCCAATCTTTATGTTTTTGTCAAAATGTGCACAATTTGTGGCTCTTAGCATCATACTAGTTTCCGTGGAAATGGAAATACTTTAAAATTCAATAGTTCTCCTTTACTTGACCTATTTTGATGAAATTGCCCAAAAAGAACCACATACGTGTAGTCCCTCTAAAATATAACTGTATTTATCGAATGATACTAGACGTATAGTCTCATAAAGAGTTACTCTTTCCAAGAATTTGCATTACTATTCAACATGGCTGCTGTATTTGACCTACTTTTCATGATCGTTGATAATACAGGTAGTGCTACAGTAACATCAAGATGTGCAACATTATCAGTGGAAACACTAAAATGATGCATGCAATGATAATATTATTATACCTGTTTTCGTGAGAAGACACATTACAATTCAATATGACCGCCATATATGACCTTTTTTTAAAGTTGCAAGTCAAATTAGTCATGTAGTTTGAAAAGAGCATCCCAAAATACCTATATGACGCGATAAATATGGATTTCAGACTGATAATTAAGGAAATATTTGTGGTTTTAGATTTCGTGTGAAGCCATTTAATGGACAATTAATAATTTGCTAATTTTCTTAGCTGAAACAATGTATTCCAATGGTATAAAAATTACATGGTGTGTATATTAACATCTTCAAGAAGACCACAAATACTGAGCCGATTTAAGTAATGTTTGTTTTATTTTTTTTCAAATTTATCTATACATTATATTCAAAATGAAACTGCATATACATGTACATTATATTTTGTGACCCCTTAATAAAACATACTAAGATATGTGAAACATCCTTTAAACAAAGTCTTATACCTGGCCTTGTAAATTTCAAAATGTTGTATGTTTAATCATAATCGTTGACTTTTTTGAAGTTATGCGTTGCAATACTTCAGGAGTTATACCATAACTAATGGCATGCGTTCCATATTCTAGTGGTTTAATAGGAAGTAATAAGTCACAAAATCTTTTAATTTATAAATAGAGAATGCCTTCTTTGGTTTAACTTACAGTTGATTCAAGATTTGAAATTATATCAACATTGTAATAATGTTTTTTCTGTAAAATAAACTGTAGTGGTTTCGGGTTCTGAAGTGACCTTGTAATTGTAACCAATTTCTTTCAAGTAACTGCAACATGTACATAATTGATTCAGGTTCTAAAATAGTGTCGTAATTATAAATGTTTCTTTTATATAACTATGTTATGGTGTAGTGTGTGAACACAGGTCTGTGTGATGCGCCAACTGCTGTAGTGTAGTGTGTAGCATATAGTTTGTGCTTCATACTCTCGCATTCAGCTACAGCCGCCAGGCAGGTCCTTGGAGTGAAAGGGGAGCTCAGTGCGTAAGTCTCCCTTGCTGGTACATATCGTTTCCATAGAAGACTCCTTCTGGTAGGCTGCGGATATTGGGCACCTCAGAGCAGGTTGGAGTCCCAGAGGTGGGTGTGCATGGCCCACCAGCGTGTGGATACGTCCCGGCATTGAGCACTATTCCACCCCCAACTATATATAAATAATATTGGGCAGATCATGCACATTAGTCATGTTAGACAAATTATGTAGGGGACGAAATCACAAATTTAAGGTAGCAAGGCACTCCCAAAATATGATTTTTTTAACAAATAATTTTTAGATATATATACATTTTGATACATTTTATTCATCTAAAGCTTATTTTAGGACAATTTTCATTCAAAACCAATTAAAGGGGGGTTATTTAGCTTAATTTTGGGAACAAAGTGTTTCTTTACTCTCCCTAGCAACGGATTTTGTCCTTGGATACATGCCCTAATATCTCATAAAATCTGTAAAACTGAATGTCAATGAATTTAGAAAAGACTATAGCATGTTTTGAAACTGACCAATAGGAAGTTTTACAAATGCACATGGTCTGAGCTACTTCCTATTGTAGATATCAAAGCTCAGGCAGCTGAAATTTTCTCAATTCGTTCCACTAATATCTTTGACCAAAGTGACCATTCCGATATCATCATTATCATAAATATGCTAGACTTGTATATTTCACAATTGAGCCATCATGGGATGCAAGCAAAATTCAGGGAAATACATCAAAACAAAGGAGACTTAATTTATGTGCAGCTAACTGTACTTGGTAGCCTGTATCATGTTGCTAGGACAGCGGACGAGCCAAACCATAATAAGTGTCCCTCTGGTGATGATTCGTGGTGTGGCTACAACATTTATCCAGAAACTTACAGACACAAGTATGACCTGCCTCAGTGCATTGTAGAGCTTCTGGAGCCAATATATGATGATCTGAGTGCTCCAGGGCTCTTGTGTAAATGTGTAAATGGCAAAACCCAGAATAATAATGAGTGTCTCTACAAATTGATCTGGGACAGATGTAGCAAAGAGGTGTTTGTAGGTAAACTTACACTTGAAGAGGCAGTGGCACAGTTTAATGATGGAAATGTTGCTGTCTTAAGAGTTTTTGAACTCCTTGGACTGTCCCCAGGCTATTGACACGTCCTTACTCGCTCATTTTTTGAGTTATCAATCTCATTTTTTGAACACAAGAGCCTAAGATATAACCCTAAGGAATGATCTAGGAATTTTCTCTTAAAACAATTCTATGTGGTACTTTTATTGCTATGAATATATAATTAGCTGACGGAAATGACAAAAAATTGAAAAAAGACAATTATTTTCCTCCAAAATGTTTTCTCAAGATTTCCTCTGATCAGGACATGTGCCATTGTGTTATAAAGAACATGTGAAAATTGCAGAGTGATCACATAAATTGTTTTGGAGAAATCCTGTCTTAAAAAATGGCTGATTTCATGGCTTTGGCGGCCATATAGGACACTAATTAGCATAATTTATGCACATTTTATATTTATTTAAATTTGCATTTTATACCCTTCGAATAAACTATAGGGTTGATTGATATATGTTGAAGGGAAAAAAGTCCATTAGGAGTGCCTTGCTACCTTAAACCAGGGCAAGTGGGGATAGACACTCTTGACAGAAAGATCACCTAGGAGAAAGAAACGTCCACTACTACACCGTCCAGTAGGTCAGACACGGCAGCGCTGCAGTGGCTACAAAGTCACAATCAAAATTATGAGGCACAGATATTGAGACTCTGGTTTGGTCTGGACGTTCTTCCAAAAAGAAAGACAGTCATAAATAATCCTGTAGTAGTGGACTCCATAAGAAAGAGGTGGATCTGCTGGGAGTGAGGAAATGTGGCGGATGAAGGACTGTAAGGTCATAGCTAGGGAACACTACACTACCCTCGTTTTTTTTGTGCGTATGCAGAAGAGGAGGGAGGGTACAAGGGTGGGTCGAAAGACTATGGCCTGTGAGAGGGATGAGGATATCAAGGATGTGAAAGCAGGAACAGTCATCAAAGACAAGAACGAAAAGCTAGTAACATACAGGAAAGATGTGCTACATGCATAGGAGGAATAGTTCAAGGCAATGCTACGTACCTGGATTTTCAGAAGAGTTCAAAGTGAAAGTTGGCTTGAGACAGGCGAACGCACTGAGCCCACTGCTGTTTATCGCGGTGGTGGAACTGATAAGCAGAACAACTGATACGAGGGATATTCCTCGGAAGCTACTGTATTCAGACGATGTGGCAGTGGTCGCGGACGTGGAAGCAGACCTCCATGAACAACAGACAGAGTGGAATGATATGTTCAGCAGACACGGACTGAAAGTTAATGTGGAGAAGGCGAAGATACAATGGGTGGGGCAGTACAAAAACCCAAATGGAAATGCACATGGAGTGGAATAAACTAAAACCAAAAGACACGTTTGTATACCTATGCAGGGAGAGATGAGGGGACGGCAAATCATACATCAAAATTCGCAGGAGGATAAAGGCAGGGGGCGAACGCTTAGAAGAAACTCCAAGGTGTGATGGGAGACAAACGTGTAACAACAAAAGCCAAAGGAAAGGTGCCTTGCATATGTGTGAACCCGGCATACCTGTATGCTAAATACTATTACATTGACAGAAAAAACACGAGAGGGTACAGGTTTGCGAAAAGAAATGGGTCAGTCGAATTTCGGGAGTGAAAAGAAGTGATAAGCAAAGAATGGAGGAGCTGAGACAGGAGGTTGGAGTAAAAGAAAGGTTTATGAAACAGCAAGAGGGGAGTTGACTGAAGTGGGCTGGACATGTGGCGGGAAAGGGAGGCGAAGGAGTGCAGTAACTGTAATGATTTTCTATCACGTAAGTACGGCTCTGAAAAATTAGCACTGTAAATGTAATTAATTTCTGTTATATAAAATGATTACATTATGGTGTATACTTGGTTCAGGTTCTGAAATAATGGCATATCTGCTTTTGTTAATGTGCAACAAAGTGTATTTGATTCAGATTATGAAATGGTGCTGTCATTTTAATTGATTTCTTATGTGTTATTTAAAATCAATTATGAGTTAGAAGTTTTTTTCTAAACACATATACAAGTTTAGCTATCATTGTAATATGAATTAAAACAATGGAACTACTGAAGACTGTGTTTAAATTGACCTTTTTAAATTATTTATTTACATTTTTATTACTTTTTAGTGCAATTTCTACTGACTTTTTAACGAGTATTTTTTTTTTTTGTTTAATTATACATGTATCTATTCATTTAAATTTATTTATATATCTATTTATTCCACTTCTACAAAAGAACTGTGATGGTACATTTTGTGCGGAATGGCACAAGCGAAACAGGCGCGAACTACATCACGTCTGCCACGCGAAAGTGCGCATAATAATAAAATAATATCTAAATATAGACCACAATTATTACAAGTAACATTCTAATTATGAAGAATATTCTAATATTGTTGTACTACTAAGTCAACTGCATCATGCTTTTCTAACCTGTTAAAATATTTGAGTTTACTATTTGTCCAGGTTGTAACTCAAATGATGTTTATGCTGTTGTAAGTCTGAATTAAAATAATATCAGATATTAAATACTAATCAATTTGCATAAAGGTAACCATGGTAACCAGATAATTCTTGGAAATTGTGACGGGGGTGTTTTTGTGGATAGTCCCATGGAAAATTTAATTTATATATTTCCATTTTTTATGTGCAATGAAGTAGTTTGGCCAAAAAACAATACTTTTTATAAGAATTAGTTTTATTATTATCGTACGGTTAAAAAAATTAGATAAATATTAAAAATATTTTTTTTACAAAATGCTTTAGTCTTTATTCAGCCAAACTGTGAAAATTAAAATATAATTTGTCAGAATACATTTATAAAAAATTAATATATAAATTCGATTTTCCGTGGGACTATCCACAAAGCCTTCCCCTTCAGAATGTCCAAGGATTATCTGTTTACTATGGTTACCTTTATACAAATTGATTAGTATTTAATATCTGGCATTATTCTCGTATAATTTTTTATATACTGCAAATATGATCAAGATTGAACACGTAGTTTTTAAACTATCACAGTTAATTAAAGTATGACATTTCACAAGGAGCCTATGTCCTTAAAACAGAACCCCAAAGGTACAATCATAGTAAAAGTGCTTTGACATGATACACCTAGAAACATTCTCCAAAGTCAACACAACGTTAATCAGTAATTTACTTAGTGCTTATGGTGTTCATCATGAATTTTCAAATGGTGACTATGACCAATCACAGTACATCTGAACTTAGCCATATAGATAGTTGAGTTTCCAACATACGTCATGAAATATTGTCCAAAGCCAGAACTACTCTAATCAGTATTTTGACCATTGTTTATGGCGTTCATCTTGGATTTTAAAATGGCGACACTGAATATTCACAATTTGCCTTGTAATGGAATTTACAAGACACATAGAACATTAATTTCAGTGTCAACACACCTACAAACATTCTCCAAAACCAGAAATACACTGATCAATACGTTGGTCAACGTTTAAATCGTCCATCTTGGGTATCATTATGGCCGTCATGATCAATTACTGTTTCCTCATATCGAAACTTCAAAACGACATAGAAAGTTTATATTAGTGTGTACAAACACATTTTATGGGGTATGGATTTTCAGTTTAACATAATTTATGTGAATAGAGGTAGCCTTGTTAGATTTCAAAATGGCGACAACCAACGATTTAATCAACGATTTAATTTATCATATAAATTATGTATATCACTTCGTTGGCAACTGATCTGTTAGATTGTAGGTTGATTTCCAAGTTGCAATGAATACGTACCAACCTAACGTTTGATGTTATTCATTTAAAATACGCATGTAAAAATAAAACAAAGCCGATGAGTGTCTCAGTTACATCGGTCATTACAACACATATCACGGCCTTCCTTTCATTTGCATTATGGTGTATAGGCTGGCGGAAGATGAGATTCCATAACGTAAGAGATCAGGTGAAGACAGGGTTGATGCACATGTGGCAATAACACTGAATTGGCACTAGCTAGCCCACCTCCTCTCACCATCCCATGAAGTCAGTAGGTGGTAGATCGGGACAGTAGACATGGGCTTGCCTGAACACCGCTGCCTGATAACATGACTGTTTCAGGTGGTAAGATATTGCATCACTTGTTGGTGGACTTGACTCGGGAGATTGTGATTTGATAAATAACTGAGACCGTGTTTTATTGAGTGTATCCACATCTTGAGCTTTAGATAGTCTGCATCTTTTGTAATGTCGTCCGACATGTCACCCTTTTGCAGTTTATGCAGTAGTTTGTGTTTGTGCTGTCCAAACACCACCCACGCTCCTTTCTTGCTGCGACCTGAGAAGAATGATGTCACATCACTACTCGTCAAATCTTGGAAGGCTGGAATTGTTTCCAATGCTGTATGGATGTAAGACATACGTTCCACATGTACATGTATTGGGATGTATCTCTTTTGTTTAACTGTGCCACCCTTCGACCAAAGCTCTGTAAAAGACATCCGACGGAAGTACGTCAGAAGAAAACCCTGTATATCGGTATATCAAGCCTGAACCATGACACCGTCAGCAGGACTCTGAATGCAGTGTTGGCCTCTTTTGCTATGCCAACAAGTTCGGATGTGTCTTAATCTGGATTGGTTTTTTCCTCATTGTTGAACCTATCGGCTACTATGATTGTCTTGTCATATCGTTCTTGTCCAACAATTTGCTGCTAGATGAATCTTGCCAAAGCGGCCTTATCCCCTGCCAATGCCAAAGGGCTTATTCCAATAAGATGGCAATAAAAGAATCAAACAAATCCCCAAATGTGGATAATCCTTTCGGTTTCTCTATAGCAATCGCCAGTGTCCTTCCATCAATAGTGATGCGTTCAGCTGGTGTCAATGCCCCTGGGCTAGAGATATCTGCTTCCAGAACGTTAGGAAGAATTGCCTTGAATCCTGTGCGAAGGTTTCTGTTCATTTCTGCTGAAGCAATGGGGACTACGAAGAGTTCGTAACAAATTATATGATTTGATCTAGTTTGGCCTTTCCTCCAACCTCACACGCAATTATCAGCAGCCGCTGCCAAATTTACCGGTCTGCCATTAGGGTCCTCCTCCGATTTTGAATGTTTTCTGTATGAATCATAAGTGAAGCAGCTGTCAATGGTTTGTTCTTGTGCAAGGGAACTAGGAATTTGACATTCCTTTCCTCACCTGTGAAAAGCCTCTCTTCAACAAATGTGTGAACTTGTTCATTTTTTCAAAAGATCATACTCAATATTCACAATGTTTTGCAAGGTTGGCGGTGCATCGCTGGAAAAAATGTTACAAGAGATTAGTGTTGTCACCAAGTTATCTTCATCTTAGCTGCTCATCGTCTGTCTTAATGTTGTGGATTCGCTGTGGATTGGCTCATCATCTAGGCTAGCTATTTATGCATGGCAATCTTGATCTTTGACCACCTGTTCAAAGATGTGGATGTCTTGAAGATGCCAGCGATGCCAATTCCCATCTTTCTGAAACCACTTAACCATTCGTGTCTCTGGTTAATCACAATCAATCACAATATTTTAGTGTCCCTTGGGAGGAAATTCATTTGGAGTGTAGCAGCATATTAAAACAATGTTCGTGCAATATAAAAATAGTAATAAAAGTTATATCGGTTAAATAAGTTAAAATAATTTAAATATGTAAAATAAGTTAAAAAAGGTAAATCATCTCACAAATCATCTCAAGCTCACGCACTGTCAGAATGGCAGAGATGGAGGAAACGTAGAACAGTTATTAATTCATTAGTCTAATTGACGACGGAACAAATGCGTTCTGAGTGCGATTCAGTTTACAGTGAGTGAGTTGAAAGCAGCGGCCAGAAGGAAGCAGTTTATAGCATGGAAACATGTGATGTTCGGGGTCTGAGGAGACCTTCCTTTCCTTGCTCGTTGCCTGTACACATATTCTAGACTGGTCTGCTTTTCACCCACCAACTTGCCGCTAACCCAGAGGATTCGTGCCAGAATGTTGCGATGCACAACACCCAGGCCACCGTACCACAAAAAAAACCTAAATGTAATAGAGCTTTCGATGTAGCGTCTATAGAAGGTTTGAAGAACATGTGTGCTGACGCTGAGTGACTTTAGTTTGCGTAAGAAATATAGGTTTTGCTGGCATTTTCTGTTAATTACAGCAGTATTTTGATCAAATGTAAGGTTGGCATCAATGATGGTGCCGAGGTACTTGTATTCCTCTACTCTCCCCAAACACTCTCCGTTAATGGATAGTTATTTGGGAGTAGGTTTCATCCTAAAATCTATTATGAGTTCTTCAGTTTTATTAACGTTCAGGTCTAGAAAATGATTGCCACACCACACTGTGAAATCAGCTACAGCACACGCATACACTTGATCGGAGCCGGAGAGGTCGACGATAGCTGTGTCATCGCTGTATTGGTTATAATTGACGGTCTCCTGGCTGCTACGACAGTCGTTTGTGTAGAGTGTGAACAGAACATGGGAGATCACCGAGTCCTGGGGGGCTCCGGTGAAAGTGAAGAGTGAGCTCGACACAGCACCATTATAGCGCACTACTTGCTTACGCTCAGTAAGAAACTGATTTACCCACAATCTGATGTGTGGGTTCACATGCATATTAACAAGTTTACTTATCGTGATGTGTTGCTAAATGGTGTTGAAAGCCGAGAAAACGTCCAACAAGACTATCTTGGCAGAGGGCCTTTCCAGGTGGTTCCTCTTTTCTGTAACCTGTTTTCCAGTAACGTGAAGTTTTCGTTGTTAATTATGATGAAGACGTTGGCATTATATTTTGGAGGCTGTCGCCTTGATAGACATACAAGTTTGACCCGGGCTGATACATATATACAGGGCTGTATATATATTCACATGTGTGGAAATGTTGTGTTTACTTGTTTTTATTTTTGTAATAGTTCTGTCCAATTTGAAGCTCTGAAGGCATGGGTCGCCAAAGATACCACACAACCAAACATTGCGTCGCCACCAAAAAACATTATGAACCGCTATTCAAATTTGAAATATGTATATTTATATTACATGGTTGCCATTTGCAGGCATATTTGATCTATTTCACGTTACTGTAACAACAGGATTGACATATATATATATATATATAAGGCGATTAAACACGCTATACAAAATAACAACAAAGCCCAAATAATTGTGATGGATGACCAACAAAGTGTCTTAACATAAATATTAAATTTCATGGATCGCAAAATTTAGCATTTTCGGGACACCATATTGAATCAGTACCCGGGTGAATGCTGACTGCTGTGACTTATTTGCAAACCGTGAAAGTCCCATATAATACAAATTACGTCCCGTCATATAGCAACAATGTCCTTTCAATACAGGATACTTGGGTGTTATATATTTTTTATGAATACTGTCCCCAGGATTCCTTGCTGCCCACAAAATATCAATCATGCACGTATATTTCTTATAGTTCTTTTCAGTCATATTTGATATGTACTGACATATGTCGATAAAGCAAGTCGATTAAAATGGTATATACACATCAACAAAGTTCAAGTAGTTGTTATGGTTAAATCAACAAGTTGTTTAACATTTATTTTCCTGAACTAAGTTCAATAACTCAGATTTGATGTGACAAAAGTTCCTTTACGAAGTGCACCCTGCAAACATATAAATGGAACAAAATAATTAAGTAACTTTGGGTACTCAATTAACGTGTTTCCTTTAGGGTTGTTTCATTTGTACTAACATCCTTTATCATTTACTATTGTATTGTAATAGACTGGTTATGGTTTCTCCAGGTTGTACTAAAGACTCTGATTGCAATGGCCACGGAATGTGTAATCTGGAATCTCACACATGTGCTTGCACTGATGGGCATACTGGAACCACATGCCAAGAGACTGGTAAGCCTATATGTATTTTTATTGTCAACACTACTATCAATCATACATTTGCAAACCGCGGTGATCCTGCTCAATTTACGGGCGATACCCGTCACTTTATAACTATGTCATATTAATTACTGTATATTTGAGGGTTTTTTTAAATAAATATTGTTCATAGCATTCCTTATTACCCACAAAATACCTTTCATTCTCGTCAATTTAATATAGTTTTTGTCAGGCATGTTTGATATGTTAATCAAAACCAGGTAATTTACTCACAACACGTATGCAACTACTTCTTTGATCGCTGTCAATGGTGTACTTATTCCACCGTTATGGCACATAACAGTTAGGAAGACGGACATTTTACTTGATACAACATATATGTATATAAATATACATATATAATATATATCATATTGCAATTTATGTTATAATTCTTAAGAATATAGTAATGTTGTGTTTCTCCTAATTCTACTGTACAATATTGTTCTAACTTGTTAGTGTATTTGAGTTTATGATTTGTCCAGGGTGCAACGCAGATGATGACTGCAATAATCACGGAACGTGCGTTAAAGAAAAACACGTATGTTACTGCGATGATGGCTACAGTGGAGGCGATTGCACAACGAAAACTGGTAAGCTTATTTGAACAAGTATTTTAACAGTTGTATGCAGTTTATGAACATGTATGATCACATGAACATGAGCTTTCGATATGACGTTTTGAATTCGATTGTTATCACTTGCTTTAGAACACCAAATATGAATCAGTGACATGAAACATTACTACACTAGACACAGGTGGTACATTTTGTAAGGTAGATTGTAACTGTAATCCGAGCAATCATAACATTAATATTGACCGCTTTGTAACAGAATGAGCTGGTGCTGTACGTAGCTGATAGTCAAACAACTTATTTTAATAGACCGGGAGCCGTGAGCTTTTATTTATGTAAAAAGAGCCAAAGTGTTTGACCCCATGTATTGGAGGAACCATCCCACGACATCACAAAAATTAGTTGCTGCCGGGTCTTGGGTGGTGGAATGTCCCCAAAATCACCCCCTGAAGTGGCCAACAAGGTACCTTTATTTTTGTGAACAGCGTCAAGACTAAAAACAGTTTCAAAAGTTTCCCTGGTGTTCCCCGAGTACGGAATTACCAATGACAGCAACTTTAGGGGGTGGAACCCCACTGACAGCAGCCCCCAAAGTGTGCCAAAAAGTACCTTTATTTAGGTGAACGGCGCCAAGGCTAAAAACAGTTTCAAAAGTTTCCCTGGTGTTCCCCGAGTACAGAATAGCCAATGCCAGCAACTTTAAGTGGTGGAATCCCCCTGACGGCAACCCCCAAAGATTGACGAAACTATTTATTCGTGCAAACACCAAGCGGATTTCGTAGTCCGGTAGATGGAGCCAATCGATATGCAGCAAATTGTATATCGAGTCGCTACGCAAATATTGTTTGTATGTATATGTATTTTGTAAGCTGATTATGATAGATGACAAACTCCGGCAGATGGATTCCAGTGCACGGGAAATCTTGAAGGATGGCGCCCTGTCCATTCGACGCACAGACAAATCGTACGCAAGGTCCGCGTTTGATTTGAGCTTGGCGCAGACTGTCAATAGGGATGCTGCATCTCCAACGAGAGGTATAACGGCTTTCAGAAACTCTGAGAGTGCCTTCAGAAGGTGGTCCGTCACTCTCACCCAACGCGGCATGGCCTTGTCAGAACTACGGGAAATGGTCGGTCTTCGATCGTGGGAATTAAGAACCGGCTAACCAACTAAAAAAATGGAGAATTTGCAATCCGTTCGCCGCGGACTCCCCTACTCAGGTCAATGTGTCATCGGGGAGGACGGCCAAGGAAGAGATCAAGACATTTCTCATTGGAACATTGGCACTGGGGAGAACACTTCGACAGAAATTCGAGGGGAGTGTGTGGTCGATGAGTCACGATTTCTGAAGACAGTGGCAAGGTCCAAGATGTTGAACTTCGCTGCAGAAAACGTAAAGGAATCGAAGACTATGGTGCAGAAGGTAAATGCAGCAGAGCGAGTCAAGGATGTCTTTGTGAAAATTCTGGCTGCCGCTGGCAAGACAAGTGATGCCGTTAACCTGCAGCACCTGCTAAGCTACGCTATCACATATGTCCCCCCCCCTTCACTCGCCCACAGCGACGGGACTCAACTGAAGACGGATAAATCAGTACTTCCCAAGGTTCTTGAGAAAATACAGGATGTCGTGCTCACCGATGCCACAGTTCCCCCCAATTGCGGCCACTGTGATTGATGGAGACATCCTCCATGAAACCGTGCTTCAACGTATGCGGGCATAACCAGGTATATTTTGGTGAAGGTGTGTTTCTATCGCGGTGAACAAATCCACTTGGTACTCGACAAGTACTACTCACTATCGATCAGACCCAAAGCGGAAACTGCGTCGTTCTGGAAATCATCACACATTCATCATCACTGGACATGACCAGGCCCAGCGACAGAGTGGGACGGAGCTCCTCAAGAACGGTGCATTCATGGAAGAGTTTGTCAATTTCCCCATGAAGGAATGGGAGAAACCACACTACGGGTCAGTCCTAGGGAGGAGGACCCTGTTCGTATCACATGGCGGTAAATGCATGGCGATGAAGACCAATGAGGAAGAACTTGTACCAACAGAGGAACCGAATCATCTCCAAGGTCAACACGGGGAGGCCGACACACTCATTGCATTTGATGCAAGCAGCATCTCCACCGGAAACATTCTGGTGAGATCAACTGACACATATGTACTTGTCATTCTTCTCGGGCTTGTCGGAAGGTCAGAAGGGATGAACATCATCCTGGATTATGGATCTGTAAACAACCGTAGATACATTGATGTGACAAGTATAACTGCCACCATTGACGAGAGAAACCATGGATTCACGGATGCACTCGTGGGTTGCCATGCTTTGACAAGATGTGACTTCACGTCCTGCTTCATTGGACAGGGCAAAGTGAAGGCCTTCCAACGTGGAAACGGATGTAGTGCATCAACACGTAATGGCACTGCGGTTCTTGACCTCAGAAGCAGTCGACCTAACAGCCAGTTCTGTTTGCTCCGTGTATGGGTTTAGGTGCATCGGCGTAAGCGAGGTACAGAACCTTCATCTGAATGAGTGGTGGGAGTGAAAAGGAGCCACTGGCCAAGATCCGGAAAATCAACTGTGCATCCCCCCTTGTTGCAGAGCACACTTTATTGCACAGATGTGGAAGAGGGCCGACCAGCCTGACCCGATATGCAAGGCGAGGCCCACTGACTGTGGATGAACAGATAAGTCAGGCAGTTTGGTTCCAAAGGAATTCACTGCCGGAATCTTTGTCAACAACCCCCGTTGATGCCTAGGACATCGTCGGAGCGATGGACGGTGAAGATTCGGACGTCTCGACAGACGATGACATTGACGAGAGCGACGAAAACATCTAAACACTAGTCCTGTGTACGTTGCGTCTGTACTGATGATAGACCTTTTTAATGTATTCATGCGTCATCACTTTAATCTAAAACGAGGCTAACCTAGCATGGTTTAATGTTGTTTTCCCTGTTGCTTCCTCGATTCTAGGAAAGAAACCATTCTATAATTCCATTATTCCCCAAAGGATACTGATCTTCAAAAGGTGTGGATTAAAAAGATTAAAAGAGATCCCGGCACAAACTTCCAGATATGTGTCATGTAATGATCATTGTTTACTATCGTTGCGTGTCCTAAGTTCATTCATCGTCCAATTCAGTGTCCCCATGGGATTGCTTGGTGTTTTATCTTCTGTCTCTGTTCACCACAAGTAACTGTCCCATCTCCAACTACAGGTAATTGTAGATAACTGTCCCCCCACAGGAAACTGCCCCCGTCTCACCGCAGGTAACTGTCCCACCAGAGGTAACTCCCCCTCTCCTACTACAAGTATCTGTCCCCTATCCCACTACAGGTTACTGTCCCACCAGAAGGAACTGCCCCCTCTCCTACTGCAAGAAGACATTTGAACAGTTATCCTGTCGCACATGTACTGACCGTAGTGTGTGCCCTGTCACGTCTGTGTGGTAAAGATATATTATCAACAGTTATCCTGTCGTGTTTGTATGTACTGATAAGCAGAGTGAGCAGTTATTCTGTTGCGTCGGTTGAGAGTGCAGAAGATATATAAACAGTTGTCATGTCGTGTCTGTACTAATGATGAACGTGCTGAAGATATGATTATGAACAGTTAACATGTCACCTAGTTCTGTGCATAGCTAAGTTAATTTGTTATATCGCAATTGTATTGTTAACACATCTGTTCTACAACGGCGCCATCTACCATCTACCGGAAAAGTGTTTGCCCGAATAAATACAGTTTCGTCAAACTTTGGGGGTTGCTGTCAGGGGGATTCCACCACTTAAACTTGCTGGCCTTGGTCATTCCGTACTCTGGGAACACCATGGAAACTTCTAAAACTGTTTTAGCCTTGGCGCTGTTTACATAAATAATGTACTTTTTTGCCCACTTCAGGGGGTGATTTAGGGGGCATTCCACCACCCAAGACCCGGTAGTAACTCATTTTTGTGATGTCGGGGGATGGTTCCTGTAACACATGGGGTCAAACACTTTGACCCTTTTACATAAATAAAAGTGCTGGGCTCCCTCTCCACAAATGCCCAAAAATGTGAGTCAAATCATGTTGTCTTTTTGTTCACGATGGTTTGGGTGATTTAAGGGGAAAATAGACAAGGGTAAGAAAATTCTTGAAAAAGCAAAGATTTATTGCTAATAATAACCACATCGCATGTGACTCATTAAAATAGGCCGTCACTGTTTTGCCTAGATTTCAGTAATATGCTATTCCCATGCCGACCAAGGACGTCATAAATACGTTACTGGTGAACTACGTTCGTTTCCTTAACATTGGCATAGCTGAGTACATGCAATGTGTTTCGCCTGCACGAGCACGGTCGTGTACATTTGTTCGTTGATTAAAAATGAGTGGCACCACAGTGGTACTTGATGCGCTGTAGCACTAAATATGGTGCTTGTGGAGAAAATAGCCGCTTTGATCAAATGGCATGTTGTTGCACTATTCGACAAAACGCAAAATGTATAAAAGGAAAGGTGAAGAAACTATTTATTCCAGCTTCAAGTCCTGCATTACTACGGGCGACGTGTTGCATTGGTATAGGACAAGAACCGTTTACTGAAATGTGGCAGACTTCTGAAGAATTCCAATGCCAATATATATTTAATGTCGTACAACCACAGCATCTCAATTGGGTGTCTGTTCAAACAGCTGAAGTTTGGTCAAGGTGTGAAACATGCCTGCTTAGTAGTACCCATATACTTTGAACAAACATAAACGACTCGACGTGAATTCAAGGATGTGGTCTCTGGACATTGCTTTGCGCCCAGAATCTTTCAATCATCTGCAACCTGAATGGTAACAAAGTGACTGGCTAGTGTCAGTGATATCAGGAGAGCGTCCCGAACTTGGTTCACTGCAACAGCGCATCAAATGCAACTGTGGTACTACTAATATGGAATCGTGCACATAAATATATACCTGTGAAAAGGACGAGAAAAGACGACTGACCATACGGCTTAGTGTTTTCCGGGAAGATATTGAGGAAATAGAAGTGACTGTTCCACACTGATGATAAGTCTGTCCTGTAATTACTATTCGCCCACTGCGTTGCAACGCAGACAGAGATTAAGAAAACCCTGTGTAAACACAACATAATTAACATCAAATGACCAAATTTACTGCACATGTATTGTTTTAGTGAAAATTGCTCAACATAATACAAAAACCTCAATGAAAAAACTGGAACGATCTGTTTTACGTCCACAACAATAATAAAATAAACTTTGGCGTTATATTTTATTATTTCATTTAA
Organism: Paraescarpia echinospica; assembly: GCA_020002185.1. NCBI lineage: Eukaryota > Metazoa > Annelida > Polychaeta > Sabellida > Siboglinidae > Paraescarpia > Paraescarpia echinospica. The sequence continues at coordinate 49,649,952 of CM034533.1, read as the reverse complement.
ATTTGTTACATGAAAGTAATGATTTCACATTTTGTCTACACAATTGCCAAATAACATAGTAAAACCTACTAATGACCGCAATCGGCATCAATTCGTTTTCGTATACTCTAAACGAGGTAGCCCGGAAATACATCAACGTTGCGATTGACTCATTTACTGAAAACACTTTTGTGGCTACTTCTCAGGGCGCTGTCGATGTAGTCAATAGTTTACCACAAAATAGTTTAAATTTAACTATTTCGAGAACAGGTAAATTGGTTTTGTACATAAAATATTCACCTATGCGAAGACTGCTTCAAAATTAACCCAAGTAGTCCGACCGTTATAATATTACCAGTTATGAAATCAAAAGTCCCCTCACAATATATATGGATCCCATTGCCAGTTATGTTCTAATTAAGAAACAATGGTAACATAATTAGTAATATCAAAAATAGATAAGCGAGCGAAAAATGAAGAATTGAAAACACGTCCCAAAAATGCTTTTTGAACGATTGCTTCTACCATTACGGTTCGTCCGATCCAAACAATCATGATATCGTTTGAAAGCTTACGATTTCTGCTATTTCTAATACAGTGTATATATAAATGTTTCCTGATAGTCATTCCTAAAATAAACTATAAACGGGCATACAACGGTGCCGGTTCCGGTGTCTTAGACACGATGTTGTTTCGTCGACACAGTTCACCAATCTACCGATTGAGGCACCAATGTCTGATGTCATGTTATAAGCTCCACCCACTTTCAAACGGCTGATTAAATGACACACGTGAAGTAGGCGTGACGTCACAATCACATATATCACTCAACCAACGCAACGAATTTTGACCCGTTGGTTGGCGTACGTCATTGTGACATCATGCCGACGTAGATATGTATCGGCTTTGCTGCGATCAAATCATATCAGTTTCGTTGCAGTTTAAAAGTGGGTGGAGCTTATAACATGAAATCAAGAAATGGTGAAGTGCGCATGTCTTAACCTATGCAAATGAGGAAAACAGCGCCGCAATCGGAAGTTTAGTGCACTGAGTACCCGCCGACAACATCGTTCGGAACCATACAGAACACCGAAAAAGGCACGGTTATAGGTCCGTTTATAGGTGTTCTATGATCGGTTACCGGGAAATGACGCTAGAATAACAAAGTGCATCCTTTCAAATGATACCAAAATCGTCGGGACAGGACGAGCCATGAGGGTGCTAGTGACCGTAGGCGTAGAATTTCATGTTTTGGACGTATTCCGAGTTGTTCATTTTTCGCTCGCTTATCTATTTTTTGGTAATGTATATATGCAACTACTACTTCAACCGTATGTTATTGTTATAACGTGTTTGTTCATTTGAGTTAATGATTTGTCCAGCGTGCAACACAGATGATGACTGCAATAATCACGGAAAGTGCAATCAAGAGAAACATATATGTACTTGCGATGACGGCTACACTGGAGGCGCGTGCATAACAAAAACTAGTAAGATTATCTGAGCAAATATCTTTGAATGTGTTATGCCATTTCGAAACTGCTATTAATATAAGCTTGTCGAGATAACGTTATTATAATACTTATTTACCACTTCCATTGTAATCGGCAGACATATATCAATGGCGTGAAACATTTTTACATTATTCCACGTTTCCAATCCATTGAGTTATGCTACTAAAATGTATAATTATGCAAATGGGCATGTGTTTGCAGTTCAAACCTGGGGCGGAAGTACTCGGTACTCGTGTATTCGAGTACATTTTTGAAGTACTCGTACTCATAAAACTTATGGGTAATGTACTCGTACTCGTACTCATTGTACTCAGATTTTATGAATACATTACGAGTACATCTGAGTACTTTCTCAATATATACTGGGAACAATTAATTTATTTGCAGTTATAAAATCAAACTTTCCTGAAATATTTAAATGCTCAACTATTTTTTTTAATATGTTGTTATTTCACATAGAATGCCACTTTGCCATCCCTACATATAGTACATTCTCATTCTCTGATAGCCATGAGTCCATGACTATGATACCCTAACATGGCAAAAGGCAGCATCTTTCCCCAGTCAGAAACACCCTGTTAAGCAAACAATAATTGTAGGCTATCAGTTCAGACCATAAAACTGTTTAATTAAGCCACCAGGATGTCCATAAAGAGCCAACTACTAGTAGCAGTTAACCCACCAGTTAGACAGGACATGCATTTGATGTAGTCTGGAGACCAGGCCATTTGACAGTGGCTGACAGTGCTAACTGCTAAGAACAAGAACTGCCAGTCTTCCTCTGTAGAAGTAAGGTCGCTCAAGTCAGACTGCATCCTACACTAATATAATCCGGTGCCAACTTAGTGTAACACCAGTGAAGCCATGTGACATGATAGTCTAGGTCAGAGAGAACAGGCACGGAGGGAGCAGAGATAAGAGAAATGCTAAACAAAGACATGTAGCCAGTGGGATGCCAGGTAGCAAATCCTCCTGTTGGTTGCTTTGTTTTACAGGGCATACCCTTGTATATAGTTACAATTATAATATTTTGGCATACTAATAAATAATGATGTACCTTGGAAGAATATCATGTCAGACAGTTTTTCTGTTAGTAGTAATGGTGTACATAAATTCTCTTAGGGGTCTGCTTCGATCATCTCAGTAAAAAACAGTGCAAATGCTGAATGTGTAATAGATGCAGCATTAATTAATCATCTGATGTATGCTGATGATTTAGTGCTTTTAGCTCCATCATCTAGGAGTTTAACAAGATTTAACACGATTGCCACCCAGATAATTAACTCTAGGTGGCAGGTGGACAAGGAAGCCCTTTAGCTTATCGAGAGTCCGAACTTTTATCTATGTGTATCCCGCCCGTCTGAGGTATGTGTCGATTTTATTTTTAAACATATTCACACTACTAGCACCCACACAATCAGCAGATAATCTGTTCCATTCATTTACAGTCCTTTGTGAAAATGAAAACTTTCTTATTTATATCTAATCTACTCTGCTCCTTTGCTAATGTAACTTCTTGTCCTCTAGTCCTTCTATCTTTCTTAACTGAAAAAAATATATTTCTATCAATATTTTCATAACAATTCAATATTTTAAACACTTCTATCTGATCTCCTCTCAATCTCCTGGTCTCTAGTGTTGTTAAACTGCATTTTTAGGCGTATTTCGTAACTAAGATCCCTCAGTTTTTGTATCATTTTAGTTGCTCTCCTCTGCACTCTTTCTAGCATATACATGTTCTTCCTGCGATATGGCCTGCACGCTTGAATACAATATTCTAAATAAGGCCTAACTATTGTTTTGTACAGCGGTATTATTAGCTCTTTTTTCTTATACGTTATGTTTCGCCTAATTAATCCAAGGATTTGATTTCCCTTTGAAGCTGCAATTCCGCACTGCTCTGAAACCTTCATATCAGCACTAATGGTTAACCCTAACTCCTTTTCTTTTACAGTAGTACTTAGTACAGTACCCCCCATTGTATATTCTACCTCTTCGTTCCCATGTCCTGTGTGGAAGTATTTACATTTCCCAAAATTGAACAGCATTTGCCACTTTTCAGACCATTTGATCAACCTGTCAAGATCATCTTGTAAATGCTGTCTATCTCCATCACTTTTAATCCTTCTAAACACTTTTGTATCATCCGCAAATTTCAACACCTTGCTTGTTATTTCATCATCCATATCGTTGATATATATTAAGAATAATATAGGTCCTAATACTGATCCCTGTGGTACCCCACTCATTACCGATTTCCAGTTTGAAGCCTCCCCATCAACTACTACACGTTGTCTTCTGTCAATCAGCCATTGTTCTATCCAGTTTATTATACCATTTCCTATGCCATGGGCCTTTAGTTTCAGCAGTAATTTTTGATGTGGTACTTTGTCGAAAGCTTTTTGAAAATCTAAGTAGACGATATCTACTGGTGATCCCTCATCTACCCACTTAGTGATGTCTTCCAAAAAACATAACATATTTGTTAAGCATGACCTTGCTTTAAAAAAACCATGTTGAGATGGGTTGATCAAGTTTTGTTTAACAAGAAAATCCACCGTGTGATCTTTAATTAATCTTTCTAATAATTTGCAAATCACTGATGTTAAACTCACTGGTCTATAGTTCTCTGACTTGTTTCTCGAACCTTTTTTAAATAACGGTATAATGTTTGCCTCTTTCCATTATAAAGGAACCACTCCCTCTTCTAATAACAAATTGAAAACTGTTGCAAGCGGTACGCTAATTTGTTCTACAATTTCCAATTGTAGTTTGGGCGGAATCCCATCCACTCCAGGTGATTTATTATCCTTCATAGCCCTTATTTTCTTAGCTACCATTTCCGGGGTTACAATTAATTGTCCTAAATAGTCTGAATCTGCCCCCTTGAACTTAGCCTCTGGTACTGGCAGTGAACTAATATCTTCTCTGGTAAACACTGAACTAAAGTACTCATTCAGGTCTTCTGCCATTAAGAATCCCTCTGATATTATATTTCCAGCACTATCTTCTAGAGGACCGACCTTATCTTGAACTTTCTGTTTGCTTCGAACATATGCATAAAAACTCTTGCTGTCATGTTTTATATTACTAGCTAATTGTTGTTCATAGCTTCTCTTTGAATTTCTAATTTCAGCTGTAGCTTGGTTAAGTGCTTCTTTATAACTGTTGTAGTCTTCATAATTTCCAGTACATCTATATGACTTCCACATAATTTGTTTATACTAATTTTTTCTAATGGCTTCTTTCGATAAGTGTTTCTTTTTGGACCGTTTCCCTTGTTTTTTGAAGGATACAAATTTGTCGACTATGCACTTAATTTCACTCTTTAATATATTCCAGCATTCTGTTGCTGTCTTATTTTGCAGTGTGTTATTCCAGTCTATCTTTGCTAAATATTTCCTCATGTCCTTATACCTTCCTTTGTGGAAATTTCTCCTATACTGCTTTTTACTATTCCATTCTGATTTCACTTTGATGGTAAAATGTATCTGGTTGTGATCGCTACTCCCCAGTGGCTCACATATCTTGACATTGTCAACTAATTCATTCTGTGAGGACAAAACTATGTCTAACACATTCTCACCCCTGGTTGGTTCTAGCACATGTTGAGAAACTAAAACTAAAAACTTGTGGTCCTCACTCCCCATACTCTGAAGAGATTTCTATTGTATATGTCCGTGGTTAAAATCCCCCATAATAATACAGTCCCATTTGCTTACTTCCCTTATAGCGCTTTGTATTTTTTCATTCTCTTCTATGCTTATGTTTGGACTTCGATGAGCTAACCCAACTGTTAACGTTGAGTTTCTTGTAACTATGTTACACCAAACAGCTTCTTCGCAATCTGCTTCTCTTTCTAATTTTATTTCATAAGCCTGGATAGATTCTTTAATTTATAAAATACCTCCACCTCCCTTTCTTTCTAGTCTATCTTTTCTAAACATTACATATCCTGTCAGTCCCAATTGAGCATCTGATATATCGGTGGTGGTCCAGGATTCGGTTATACCTATTATATGAGGGTTAATATCTTCTACCATAATGTTTAGTTCATTTCTTTTGTTTGCTATACTCCTTGCATTTAAACAAACACATTTATATCCAGCTTCAGAAGAGTTTTCCAAACTGTTATTTGCTGATTTATTTGTGCTGTCTTTATCTATGCCTCCATTTTTTAGGCTTTTCTGTGAGTCCCCTTGCGAATCTAGTTTAAATAGATGAACCTGTCCCACTGTGAACAGATCGCAGCAGGTTCTCTGAGAAAACTGCTGCCCCCTTTCCACTAAGATGGAGGCTATCTCTCATGTACATATATTCCCTCCCAACAAAGTATCCCCATAAATCTGTGAATCTCTCCCCCTGTTCTTCACACATCTGCTCAACTAGTGCGTTGATCGCCATCCTCTTGCAGTTTCTATACGTTGCCCCCCTTCCCCCCATTACTGGCAAAATTCCTGACAGAATAACCTGTTCAACTCTTGTCTTCTTTAGCTTCCTCACTAACTGTCTATACTTCTGTACTATCGCAGTTGTTCCCTCCCTGTGTGCATTATTTGTTCCTACATGTACCAGTATAGACCCCCCTAGCCATGTCCCAATACCTTCTCTACCCTGTCAGTCACATGTTCAGTCCTAGCCCCCGGTAGACAAACAACGACGTCTTTCCCCTCGCTCAGTGTCTTGTCCGTCTTTCTCATAAACACCCTCTCTTTCCTCATTGCCCCCTCAATCACTGCCTTAGAATAGCTCCTTCTTCGGTTTGCATCTGTCTGGTTGTTGTCTTCCCCCCTGTCGTCTTCTCTCCTGTCACATTCTCTTCCGATCCATTCTTTCCTGTCGCTTTTTCTCTTTTCACCTTTCCTCCTGTCAGCGTCTCTTTTATCGACTTCTCTTCTATCACATTTGCTCTTACTTCCTTTCGTCCCTTCATCTTTCGTCCCATCTCAATTTCTTCTCTCCTCTCCCATCCCATCTTCCCTCCCTCCTTCTCTATGGTCATTTTCTTCGCTGTCACCTTCACGCTAGTCACGTTTTCTGTTGTCGATTTTCCAATTTCTTCCCCTCCAAACACCTTCCCTCCTCTCAATCTCCTTTCCTCAGTTTTCTTGCCACTGCTATTCTCCTTCAGTTTTGCCGTATTCTCACCTGTCTCCCTGTCGTCTCTTTCCATTCGACCTGCCTCCTTGCTAATTCCCATCTCCATTCCCTTCACAATATCTGTCATCCTAACTATCTCCTTCTGCAGACACTCCACCTTCCCAATGCACTGAAAGGTGAATCCTTCCTCCATGGTTTCTGCCCATGACTTCCCACAGCCGGACAATGCAAAATCTACCCAGCTGTGACAGTGATCGCACACCAAGTGTCGCTTTGCCTTGACTTGCCGCTAGCAAGGCGCCATATCCCGATCAGAATTTATTTAATAACTTAACTAACTTAGTCTTTATAAAGACTGTTTCCTGTGTACTACAGCACACTTTAGGTTACAAATTTCAATTATACAGCCGACTATTTATCCTGTCACGAACGCTAACATTACCGGTCGTGACCTAATTTAAATGCAATCAATTACGTTACGTTAGGCTGCTTTATGTATTTAGGTTACACCGCCCGACTATCGCCCTTGCTTAGTTTTAACAACAATGCTACCTAATCAAAATATCTTGCAAGTATTGGCTTACACAGATATTATCTTATGTAAGTAGTTTGATGGTTGTTACTTTATCTCCTATATATTCTACCACATAATGAGGTTTGTTAAATCTTGTTTACAACTTATCGAAGGCTAAGTGAGTTACCCTATTATCACTGACTATACTAAGGTGTTCTAAAATACTTTAACTAACTAACTTTAAGCACAACTGCTACTCAATATTATGTTTATTGCAACTTTATGAATGATATTAAGGCAAGAATAATACTTATCAATCTGTAATTCCACTTGTTTATCAACTTTTCTGCACCACAAATTTCTACGATCTATCTCCGCCAAATATAGCCTCGAACCCTTCTACTAGTTGTTCATGATGGACTGAAACAGGCTGGCCCACGTATCACAAAACTTATTGCAAAAGCTGAAAGATCGTGTCATTTGCAAGAAAGTCGACACTTGCGTTCCAAGAAAATGACATTTATAGGACAGCGTCTGCACTTGACCCGCGCTTCAAGTTGACGTGGTGCAGCAATGATGCTGAGCGCAAAACTATCAAGCAGCTTCTGATCAGCAAGGCTGAGGCCATCACCAAGCAGACTGCTGAAGTTCAGCCTTCTCCAGCGAAACGACGACATATCAATGACCAAGATGACCTATTCGACTTTATGGTGGATTCGGATGCATCAACCACCTCCTCAGACAAATCTGCCATCACCGTAGAAGTGAACGAATACCTCAGTCAGCCGTGTTCAGATCGTCACAGTGACCCATTGCAGTTCTGGAAGGGTCAACGCAACAATTTTCCCACTCTGGCTCAGTTTGTCCCTCATCATCTCAGCATTCCCGCCTCATCAGCCCCAGTTGAAAGGCTATTTAGCATAGCTGGGAAAGTATTCCGCCCTGAACGGTGCAGCCTCAAAGACTCAACCATTGAACAACTCATGTTCATTCGGTGCAATGGAAAATAGATGCAGGGATCATAGGATGCCACATAAATAAATTTCATTGTCGATGAAATAAAGAGGTTTTTTACAATTTTCCTCATAAAAAATAGATCAACTACCATTGTATATTCACTTGTGCTGAGTTATATAAATTAGATTAATTTTATAATACGTTATTATTTAATATTTATATTTACAAAAATGTACTTGTACTCGTTCTCGTACTCGTGAGAATGTACTCGTACTCGTACTCGTACTCAGCTTTTAGCAATGTACTCGTACTCGTCCATCGCCAAAGTACTCGTACTCGTACTCATAAAAATGTACTCGGCCCCAGGTCTGTTGTAGTTAATATTTATTTCACACGCCCAATAACGTCAATAAAGTAAAAGTTGTGGTGTATGTACTCTTTTACCGCAGTCGATATCTTTTTTTGTTTCTACGCCGTCAACGGGGGGAACCGGAAATACGTCAACATTGCGAATGACTACCGCTTAATTTACTCACAACTCTTTTAAAGCTAATTCTTCGACGCCTGTCGATAGTGTCAATGGTGAACAACGAAACTTCTGAAATTTGAGTTTTTCAAAAACAAACAAATCAATAGGTATTCTATGTGAATAGTTCACTTAAGCACGAAGAACGCTTCATATCGTAATTGCATATACCAAACAGAAAGCTCGTTCGATAAAAATATTTATATATATATATATAAATTCTCAAGAAACACATTGTCGATGTGGTTTTCATATATCGTTTTAATAGAATAAAGTAGAAATATTGAATATTTTAAGACAAAAGATGGCACACCTTAATGTGATTATTCCTGCCATAGAAAGGGGTGTGAAGTTACTTGTCCGATTCATGTGATACCACTCGAAACACATAGACCGTCAGTCTTGCAATATCTCATGTCTCTGTAATATTAGTCATCACGTTTCTTATGGCTTGCTGGTTTATAGAATACATAAACCGCCATGTGTAGTATAAATTCATCAGCTGTCAACGAACGATTTAATAGTTTTCTTGTTGCTTAAGTTGACCATATTTGTTTGCTCTCCTTTCACGTTATACACCACACCACGTCAAATGTTATAAGTTTACTTATGTTGCGCGTAGAAAATAATGTTCATGAAATACAAAAAAAATATGGTTTCGCAATGGTACCGAGTTTGTTTTTGAGGGACCATTTATAATTTGGTGAATGTGGACTTAGAAAATGTGCTTCGCGAGTATCGCTTATATCTGCTATAATTGGGATCCTGTAGAATAACTAATAACGTATTTATATTAACTTCATCGCTTTATTTAGACTACTTCATATCATAAAAAGCTGGTTAATAAATATGTTGCTTTAACGGTAACTGCGTGATAGGTGTACTAGCAATGAAACCGTAACATTTAAAAAATAAGTCTTGGCACAACAGTTACAAAAACGTATGCGTTTCGCCTGGTATCGCCTTTTGCGTTGATCCATTTCTTGCAGAAGAGTTGATTCAATTCCATGAGGTAATCGTGTAATTAACTTGTGATTGACCATTTAATGATAACACTATGCTATCCATATCGTTGCCACAAGCATTATACATTTTACACAACTGGCGCCTCTAGAATAACAACACATATTGTTCAAATATATCATCATTATCCAGAATTTGTTTTGTAGTTGGTTAGAATGTCGTACACACTGCCGACAGAGGTTTGTGATGTTACTTGGCATAACATTTCTCATTGTTTATATCATGCTTTCCCTATTTGAACCAGTCCCGCACTGGTGTCAAAGATGGTGTCCTTTCCCTTCTCTACGTACCACTTGTTATTATGTTTTACAGCAATGAAGTCGTCGTCTATATACATAACTTACTCTGCGCAGGAATTTGATGATCTTTCACATATGGAGGTGAACAGTAGCAGGATCATCAATAATATCGCTTTATGTGATATCAGTGGTGGTTATATGTCATTAGTGGTGGCTGTGTTGTTAGTTGTGACTGTCTCAGCAATGAAGCACAGCCAGCAGTTGCAGTATGAACCTTGAACAGTATCGTGTGTGTTACTGTCCTGCCCGGACATATATGCTGGAACGTAGTAACATCCAAACAAGCAAGATCTGTTTCGCATGTACATTTAGCCTCAACTTGGTACCCTCGCATGAGCGATCATGAGAATGTTGAAGTGTGATGGTGTTCCACGAACTGATGATGACACAGCTGGCTTTGACTGAGATGGAGGATGCACGGACATCCGTAGTGTTGGTTTCCTTTGTAACGAAGCGGTTGTAGAAGTTTTTTGTTCCACAATGCGACTCCTTTCTTCACCGCAATTTCCAGTAAATTATTTATGCACAGCATTCATCTTCGCACGACCTTTTCCATCGCCCGCTTCCAGCCATTGCCTTGAGTGTTCACCAAGGTTCGCACGTCGTCAGTGAATTCTTGGTAGAACAAATCCATTGCAGAGCTCAACTCAATGAGCTTCACGTTCTTTGTGTGTTTTCCATACTATTCCACATCTATTCTTATCGTTGGTGAAAATTGGCATCATTAGTAATATAAAGCAGAAATACGTGGTTTGTGAAAGTACATTGTGTTTTATGAAAACCACATCTTAATTTTAGTATATGCCCGACAACAAAATCATTATAACTAAACTCACCATTGTGTTAAATTTCAAGACACAATGAAATAACAACTTGATATGTTGTTTTAGTTAAACCTACGTTACCAAAGCATAGCATTGTGTTATTCCCATTATACTATTACACTTTAATGCTTAAACTATGTTAACAAATGCCTACAGGAGGAATATTATGAGAGATCGGTGATACCACTCAAAACACATAGCCAACGTTACCATGCGAAACGCATAGTTAAAATTGGCTTATTCTACGCAACACAACATGGACTAAGTTATCCACCAATCAAGTGTACTCATTCAACATCAATTTCTACAATAAATTATGCGCAACATTGTCAAATTCATTATCATGCTACATATATAGCACACCGTGATAATAATTTCTTAAAATTGTTTCACGAACAATGTCTCTAAAAATGTTAAGCTTCTATTTAAATCCAAGGGATGTCAATTATAATGGCCTTGCATATATGTGTCGATCAGGAGCTCCTGTGTCAAAACAATTTGTGTTTTGCGTAGTATCGTATTTGCGGATATCAATTACCTTGTTAAGTCGGTGTATCTCATCCAGTTTTGCAGTGGGGAGCATTTTTTATCACGTGTAAACTAACCTAAATGCAATATATATATATGTCAAATATATATTACTAATTTATATGTGACTGAGTTATGTGTTATTAAATGGTATGGTATCACATTTTCTTACCATTTTCATGTTTTTTTTCGAAGAACTATGATCACGGCAAAATTTGACTGAGATGATAATTATAGAAAATATTAATGCATACACATGTAATCCATTTAAGGCTGGCATATAATATTTAATATTGGAATAAAGCAAGTTTCTTTCTCCGTTTAATACACACGGAAAGTCGCGTTTTGCGTGCTATCGTTTAAATAGTATTTAGACGAAAATAATTCTTTAAAAAATAGTCATCCACGCTAGCGCAACTGTTTGTACATACTGTTTGTACATACTGTTTGTACATACTGTTTGTACATTTTTATTATACATACATTTATTATATAGCGCATTTGCTGTGTGTATTCTTTGAATTATGTTTGAATGGCGGGCCATTTAATGAAATAAGACAAATGCGTCCAGGTTTCGTGTAGAATTGATCATAATTATATATATATATATATATTCATATTCCAAATGATGTTTTATTTCTTAAGAATATCTTAATGTTGTGTTTCTAATAATTCTACTGTATAATATTGTTCTAGCTGGTTAGTGCATTCGAGTTTATGATCTGTCCAGGGTGCAACGCAGATGATGACTGTAATAACGGAACGTGTAATAAAGAAAATCACATTTGTACGTGCGATGACGGCTACACTGGAGACGTATGCCAGGAGAAAACTGGTACGTTTATCAGAGCATGCACTTTAGAATGTTTGGTAACCAGGAAATACGTCACCGTTGTGATCGACTATCGGGTAATTTACTAATAAAGGTATGTTCTTAATACGATAAGTTCCTAATAACACGATTGTGGCTATTTGTTCAGGTGCTGGTGATACTGCCAACGACTCACCACAACGCTGAAAGTTAAATTTTTAATTTTGATTTCAAAGTGAATTGCCTTCTAAATGAAACGTTCGTTTACGTGCTAAAACCACTTTACAATGTCACTGATTTATTCCCACCGTTACGACACACACATATATATATATATGTGTGTGTATATATATATATATATATATGCATATATATATATATATATGTATACTACGAGGGACAATGTTACTTTTCGGATTTGGTGTGTGTCATGTATATAATATATATATATATACTATGAGGGACAATGTTATTCGTCGGACTTGGCGTGTGTTATAGTAGTAGGCCTCCGTCGGTCGCGAGTCGACCATGGATAATACGCCCTAGTTGGCGTTGTTGTGTCTGGGACAGCGGCGGCTGTGGCTGATGAGACCGATGCGGGAGTGGCAGTCCCTGTCGCAGTGGTCACATCTGTAGGTCGTCTCTGGGTGGCCAGAGGGTTGGTGCACCCGTCGACGAGCTCTCCTGTCTTCATCCGGGCTCCGCAGCTGTTCTTCACCTGCCCTGAGCTTGTTCCGTAGAACACCTCTCCACCTGGTGCGATCAGCGGCCATCTCCTCCCAGGACTGAAGGTTGATAATTATTGCCTTTATGTCACGCTTATAGACATCCTTGTAGCGCAACTGGGGCCGTCCAAGAGTCCTCCTGCCGGAAGACAGTTCGCTGTAAAGAATGTCTTTGGGGATGCGGCCATCTTGCATCCTTCGTACATGACAAAGCCAGCGTAACCTGCGTTGTCTGAGCAGCGTCTACATGGTGGGGAGACCAGCACGAGAAAGGACTTCGGTGTTGGTCACTCGGTCTCCAAGAGATCCCAAGGATTCGCCGAAGACATCGTAGATGGAAGGTGTTGAGGTTCTTCTCTTGTTTGGCGTATGTTACTCAGGTCTCACTGCCATACAGCAGTGTACTGGTGACGCAGGTATTGTGCACTGCTGTTTTTGTTCTGACTGTGAGTGTTGAGTTCTCCCAGACACGTGTGGTAAGACGAGCAAGAGTGGATGCAGCTTTCCCTATTTCGGTGTCCAGGGAGAGGCGCTGATAGTAGACACCAGGTAAGTGAACTGGTGAACAGCTTCCAATGTGTAGTTGTCAATGGTGATGATTGGAGGTGCCTCCACATCCTGGCCCAACACGTTTGTTTTTATCAGACTTATGGTAAGCCCGACGTCTTTGCACGCGTGGGAGAAGCGATCCATTAGGTTGTGGAGCTGCTGCTGAATGTGTGCGAAGGTATATGCCTTCCGTGGACGACCCGAGTGTATGTCACAGAAGCAAGGTAAAAAAATGCCAAAGAATATCGGGGCCATGACGCAGCATTGATTAACGCCGCTGCGGATGTCAAAGGAGTCCGATGAGTTGCCATCACACTGAACTGTACCTTGCATGTTCTTATGAAACGATTCGATCGTGCTTTGTAGTTTTGGAGGACAGCCTATTTTCGAGAGGATCTGAAAGAGTCCATCTCTGCTGAGGTCAACGAAGGCAACGTAGAGGGATTTGTTCTGCTCTCTGTTCTTCTCTTGTAGCTGGCGAAAGGAGAAGATTATGTCTACCGTCGATCTGTCGGCGCGGAATCCACACTGCGACTCAGGGTAGATGCATTCTGCCAGTCTTTGCAGCCGGACCAGGATGGCGCGTGCAAACACTTTGTCAACAACACTTAGAAGAGAGATGCCCCTGTAGTTGTTACAGTCACTTCTGTCACCTTTGTTTCTATAGAGGGTAACAAACGTGGCATTTCTCATGTCTTGTGGAACAGCTCCCTCCTTCCAACATCAGCAAAGAACTTCATGCAGTGGGTGCAGTAGCACACTTTGCAGCACTTGATCAGGTCCGGGGAATCCCATCATTGTCTGGTGCCTTGCAGTAGGCCAGGCTGTCAACAGCCTTACTTAGTTCTTCTAAAGTTGGCTCTCGTCGAGCCCTTCCATGGCCGGTAGACAGTCTGTTGGACTTTGCGCCTGGCAGTCTGTTGGACTTTGCTTCAGGCGGCCCTGAGGATCTGGAGGGTCTTCTCATTTGGTGAACGCTTGTATTTTACCAGGGCGATATGATCATATCCAACTGGTGCCAATGTTTTAAACGAGGATGTCTCCACGAGACCCTGTGCTGACACTTGGTCTGGACGTAGGCGTTCGTTACGCAAATGTCATGATAGGCGCATAACTCAAGGAGCCATTGCCCATTTTCGTTGATCTTTCCAACTCCGAAATGACCCAGGCAAGAGGACCATGAGTCATGGTCAGCGCCCACTTTGTCTCCAAGGAGAATAAGTTGTTCTTGTCCGGGGATCTTTCTAATGATTGCTGCTAGGTTTTCATAGAACTCGTCTTTAGCCCCAGGTGTGGAGCGCAGTGTGGAAGCGTACACGCTGACGAGGGTGACAGGGCCTTCAGAGGTATGGAGACGAATAGTTAGCAACCGCTCTGACCCGTTGTCATCTGATTCCGCCACGTTCAAAAGAATGCTTTACTGCAAAGCCCATCCCATGCTCTCTGGGCTCGCCAGGAACCTTCTCCTGCCAGAAAAAGGTGGAGTCTTTCGCCTTCATCTAAACAGAGCCTGCCAGGCGTGTTTCCTGAAGAGTGGCTATGTCCACATGAAGTCTCCTTAGTTCATCGTTTATCACAGCTGTCTTCCTGACATCATCAATGTTTTGTCAATTTTCGGATAGGCCTGTCAGCATAGTTCGAACATTCCAACATCCCAGTTTTAGAGTTGGTCTGTTTACAATGTTTGTTTTTTGTTGCCTTGTACGGTGTTTTCAGTCAACATTTAGGGTTTTCTTTGATCCCCGTGTGCCCGATGAGGAAGGCAGACTGTGGCATATTTGATATATTATGCGTTATTCTAAAAACAGGATTGAATTATACAGATATATTAAGATGATAAAACATGATACACAAGTATCAATAAAGCTCATAAATAAAGCTGTTCTCAGATGAACCACAAAGTGGTTTAACATAGTTATTTACGTGAACTAATTTAAGTAAATCTGTATTTATGTGAACTAGTACCCATACGAGGTGCAGCGCCGTGAATCGTCCATTGAAATGGAACAGCATAATTGATTAGCCAAAACCCGTTTTGATTGTTTTTCATTGTTGCGGATTTCCGTCATCATTAACTATTATATAGTAAATGATTGATTATGATTTGCTCAGGTTGCATTAAAGACTCTGACTGCAATGGCCACGGAACGTGTAATATGGAATCTCATACATGTGGTTGCATTGATGGCTATACAGGAACCACCTGCCAAGAGCCCGGTAAGATTACATGCATGTATTTTATCGTTATTTTCAGTTATATTGAAGTCCACCTGGGATGTGAATTTCTTTGTTGTTCTAAGTTTTGTTTTGATAAATGTTGTTGTGTGTTGATTCTGCCATATAAGACTAAGGATTATGAGAGTTTACCAAGACGTTCGGCGGATTGCTTTGTTTGTGTCTATTACTTCCTGTAGTGATACTTTTGTTCATCTTCAGTTATCAGTGTTAATTCTGATGAATACTTTGGCATTACTATTGCGGCAGTCGCCTTGTTAGACATTTTTACGTAACATTTGTTGATACACATATTCGTATGCGTGTTAATTTTATGTTTTGTAGTTTTTACTATTAGTATTTCATATCACGTATCTGTACAATTTTAAACTCAGTCTGACATAATTACCAATGGGGTGGTCCCTGTGATAGCGATCTAACTGATCTCAAAGGAGATCTTCAAGATCCGGAGTTGCTTTCCGGTGTATACTTCGGGTACCACAGTTGTATTTGTAACCCAGATTCTTGGGGATATAGGTGTTATAGAGGTTTACTATTATTATTATGTTATGCTCAGCTTGTGCGACCATTTACATTAATGAAAATATTTTTTTTATTTTCTATTTAATAAACAAATTTACAAAAACAATTGTGTATTTTATTTAATATATACTACTAATAGATATATATATTATACATGTACTGTATATGTACATGTGTGTGTATATATATATATATATATATATATATATATATGAATAAGTAGTAGTATATATTAATACTACATAATAATGTAAATATAAGTATTTAATAAAAGAACACAAATCTGTTTTTGTAAATTTCCTTCAATATATTGGCTTTGATGTACTTAAAAAAAAAAATGTCTATCAAGTTGGACAAATGGTGTGTATACGACGAACTAGCCTTGTTGAACTTTGTAGAATAAACATTCTCTTAATAGGTAACAAACAACTGCAGACATTTAAAAAGAGCACTTTATATGTTAGTTTCACAATCATCAAACGGGTAATAAATTAAAAAAACATAACAGTTCAATCGACTTTTATATATATTTATATTTATAATTTTATAAATAATACATGTACACTGATTATAAAAAACGTAATGTTAGTTTCATAACTGATATACAAATATATAAACAAATATATACCTTTACAAGTGTTTGCCTTTTGATATCGAACATATACACTACATTAATAAAATAATTCAATATAAGAAAATGCATAAAATATCCTGGATTTAATTATATGCAATACTTTTGTTTGTGTGACTACTCGTCCACTTAAAACAAAATCAAACACAAACCCCTGAAACTAGAAATAAACATATGGATAAGGCTGCACCATTAAACATCCGATACATATATATAAAGAGTTCAGTTCAAATACTTGTTTATACAATAACCACTAAGTATGTTTTATAATGATATTAATAATATTTATTTTATAAAGCACCATTTCAAATAAAATGCTCGAAGCGTAATCTAATTAACATAACACATTAAATGCAGCATAAATATGAGCACAATGCAAATCAAATAATAAATCAAGTAAGATCATGATAATATAATAATTATAAGAACAGTCGAATTAATTATATAAAAATATATTACTTAAAAATTAAAACTATTAATTAAACATTAGTTTAATACATATAAGATGATTTATAGATATAGAATAATAATAACTATAATTTTTTTAGTTTCCTTGTTGTTTCCAGCGCTCAACAACTTTCAATTAACTGATTAGTTTGTATTATTGTGATTACAATGTAATGATCTTATGAGGTCTCATTCAATTAGTCAGCCTTTTTCAGAACAATATTGCCAAAACGACCTTTATATGCTGGCACTGAGGATGGTCACTGCCATGGTGACCATGTCACGTGTTATATCGTGATTTTCAATGGGCCAGCTCACACCACATTCTTACATCAACATTTACACGGTTTTTGAAAAACAAATACAGCATATAAATAAAAAAACAGCCTATCAATAATATATTAAATTTATTAATTAAATTAATAAAAATTAATAAATTAAATAATAAATGATTAATATGACACTACAAATAAAACAACATCAAATTTAGCATTTAAAACTAAACAGTCATCCAGGCATATTAATAGAAAAATGCAAACAATTGTATATATCCTTCTTGAGAATTTGTTTAAAGACTGTTTTAAAGGTCTCTACACTATTAACATTATGTATAGATTCCGGGATTGCGTCCCATAGTTTCGCACCCCTATAAACAAATATGCGCTGACCTATGGCCAGGTTATACTTGTGAACACAAATGTTTGTGCAGCCGCTGACGATCATGTACGCTACTGTTTAATATGAATAGGTCTGTAAGGTAAGCTGGGGCTTGCCCGTGCATCATATTATACATTACTATGGCAGTGAAGTAACGTATGCGAACATCGATTGGCAACCATCCTACAGAACGAAATAGTGTCACTGTTGAAACTTGTCGCCGGACTTTCACATTCAAAATTACACGTGCATACTGCTTCATCATCGTATGAACGTTCGACAGCAAAGTGTGTCCGCAACTGACCCATATGACGCAGCCGTAGTCAATCAACGGTTACACCATCCCTGGGAAATACAGTTCCCTTGCGCGTTGTAGCATTAAGCGTTTCACTCGGTTTAACAAATACAACCGACTGCGCAGCTTGGAGCGTAGCAGTGTCACATGTGCATTCCAGGTTAGATTACTGTCGACGGATAAGCCAAGTAATGTGTGGGTCTGGAAGAGTGTCCTAATACAGTTGTTGCTATATACGCAGAAATTCGGACTTGCTCGTTGTAATTTATGCCTGGTGCCAAGTAACATACACTCTGTCTTATCGGCGTTTGGAATCATTCGATTTTCGTTTGTCCAGTTGTACAGTGGTTTTGAGTGAGTTGTTGGTGACCGGTTTATGTTTGCAACACATGTATTGTGTCGAGTGTCGAGTCATCGGCATAGATGTCAATCCACATGTTTGCTACTTCGAGAATGGCATCGTTCATGAAAATAATCAAAAGCAAGGGTCCAAGTGTTGAGCCTTGCGGCACACCTATCGTTACACTGTCATATTTCACGCGTTGGTAGCGTTCGCTAAGATAACATCGGAACCAGGTTAGCTCGTTTTCATGGCAACTGTACAACTCCAGTATGAGTCAAATCAGATCATGGTCAACCAAGTCAAAAGCCTTTCTCAGATCGACTAATACCATGCCACACAAGTTGCCTTTGTCAATTTTTCTCAGAAAATAGTCAGTCAGCTTAAGCAATATGGTTTCACATGACCGATTCTCTCTAATTAAACCCGAACTACTCATCTAGCAGTAATTTAAACTTTGTAAGATAGGCGTATAAATGGTTGTGCACGTGTCGTTCCAGACGTTTAGACATAATTGGCAAGACCGATATAGATATATAATTCATGACGTCGATCGTTTGAGTTTCCGCTTTTGACCACTCTGGCCTACTTCCATGATTGTGGAAAGTGTGCCTTATCGATACTAGCATTGCACATGTTGACTATGTGCGGTGCAATGATTTCAGCACTCAGTTTTAGTAGTTTAAAACTGATGCAATCCAGTCGCATTGCTTTTATCGCTGACATCTTTCATATATGTTTAAGAGCAAATTCAATCGTCATATTCGGCAATTTGAAAGACATATTTTCTGGTTTGTTTCGCCCGATAAATGTCTTCAGTTTTAGTAGTTCGACACAGTGGTTGTCGTTGTACCGCATTTCGATGCAATGTTGGCAAAATGTTCGTTGAATTGATCAGCCATCATTTTCGCGTGTGGATGTGGCTGACTGTTCTGGTTGGTTTGTCTCGGTTGAAACGCACTCGTTGTATCCAAAGATGATTTGATGTGACTGTCTGTCCCAATTCGGCATCTGATATATCGGTGGTGACCCATGATTCCGTTATACCTATTATGTGAGGGTCAATATCTTCTACCAGAATGTTTAGTTGACTTCTTTTGTGTACTATGCTCCTTGCTTCAGAACAGTTTTCCAAGATGTTCTTTGCCGATTTATTTGTGCTGCCTTTATTTATGCCTCCAGTTCCAGGCTTCTCTGTGAATCCCCCTGCGCATCTAGTTTAAATAAATGCAACCTGTTCCACTGTCCAGAGATCACAACAGGTTCTCTGAGAAAACTGCTGCCCCTCTCCACTTAGACGGAGGCCATCTCTCGTGTACATATCGTCCCTCCCAACAAAGTATCCCCATAAATCTATGAATCCCACCCCCTCATCTTCACACGTCTGCTCGCAACTAGTGCGTTGATCGCCATCCTTTTGCAGTTTCTATATGTTGGCCCCCTTCCTCCCATTACTAGCAAAATTCCTGAGAAAAAAATCTGTTCAACCCTTGTCTTCTTTAACTTCCTCACTAATTGTCTGTACTGTCCCAGTTGTTCCATCCCTTATTATTCAATGTGATATAACTATATTTCTTGCGTTGGTAATGATGTCAATTTTAATGTTGCACTGAGTTGATGGTACTCATTCATTTATGATTTGGCCAGGTTGCAAATCTGATTCTGACTGTGGTGCTCACGGAACGTGCAATAAGGAGTTACACACATGTACTTGCGATGAAGGTTTCTCAGGACCGAGGTGCCAAATGCCCGGTATGTTCCTTCAAATAAATATGCGTGCACGCCTTCTTACAAGAATATACGTCTGTTCTATGTTTATATATAACATTTCGGTTGATATATTCTATATATCCGAGCGTGTACATCAGATATCTATTAGACACGGTTTATCGAGTATACGTTGGAAATAGACTGATGGCGTAGAACAACATGGCAATGGACATATATTATGTATGTATTATTTGTAGATCATTGCAGCAGCAATGGGTGTGCAGCCTAATCACTGTCTACCCTTGATGATTTAAATCTACAAATGAGTCACTAATCATTATGAGCGTATATTTCAGTAAACATTTGATTGTAATAAATAAATTTAATTTTGTTTTATTTTCCTGCTTTCATCATGACATAGTTCACATTATGAAAACGTACATTGTAGTGTACGTGTTATACATTTAATGCTATTTTCACAATTATGATTTCCTCAGGTTGTGTAACAGACGCTGATTGTGGTATACATGGAACGTGCAATCATGCTTCACATACATGTATTTGTCATGATGCCACACCTGGAAGCTCGTGTCTAAACTCCGGTAAGGGGTCTTTCTCCAGAATGTTCTGAAAGGTGTCAAGACATAAACCACCTGTGACATGTTATCCATTAAAACACATACTAATCCATTACATGAATTACACAAATGTAACTAAAGCAAGATGGCGGCCATATCAGAACAACGCAGAATGTCCGAACTTGTTCATATATTTTCGCAACCCGATAAGGTACAGACATGATTAAACTGCTACGTTATAAGATTCCACAAATAAACAACATGATGCTACAGTTATTTATTTGAAAAATGTAAGGAAAGCAAGACGGCAGCCACATAACCGATAAACCAATAAAGTATGCATACAAATGTAAAAATCAACTTAATCTGATATGTTCGCATCCAGATAAGATTCAAACATGTCACTTTGTATATTGTTGTATATAGGCAATTTAATGATACCGTTATTTATCTGAAAACATGTAAAGATTGTGGCCATATGGAAACAACCAACATTGCCACCAGAACTCTTTACAATCAGCCCATTCTCCCATTGTTATATTTTCTTGTTTAACGAATTCGACGGTTATTTATTTTAAAAGATAATGGAAAACTTGTAAGATGGCGGCCATATATATGTTGTTGTTGTTAAAATAGCAACATGTTTGAAGCACAGTGATATATTTCCTGTGAATACAAAACGTGTGTTTCCAATGCAGTTGGAGCGCATAATATTACGCATGCTGTTTTTTCCAAACAACACTTGTGCTATGCACTCTAGAATCGTGATCTTTCGAGTTTGATATGAGCGTTATGATGATTATTTTATGTCATGGTTAATGTTATTGTTGAAATTGCATGGATATTCAATGCAGACTTGCATATAATGCATACTTGTGTCTACGTCGTTGGGTTATTAGAAAGCGGCATGTAAAGTAAAACAAATGTAAGTTCTTATATAGCGCAGTATCCAGTCCCCAGGACAACTCAAAGTGCTTTACACTTTACTCTCTGGCAGACCTGCTCAATCGAACACCATCTCGCCATCTGGGAAATATCCAGACACGCTGCAATTAATGCGCGAAGACTATTCGTACACAAACATCCACCACTGTCTGTCTATTAAGTGACAATGTTAATTGATGTGTTATAACCTTTGTTTAAGAGTTTGTATTAAGATGTATTAAACATTGGTTTCAATACATTTCTCAGATTTAAATAGTTATGCATCTTCGCATCAAATAATATACAACAGACAAAACATATGATATAATGTTGAAGAAATGACAGCTTAATCATGTTTATACCATATCTGGGTACGACAATATCAGGATAATTTGAGTTTTCCATTTTCGTAGCCAAGTTTGTACCTGATATGTTTGTAAAAAAGTCGCAATGATGTTTATGTTTTCATGCGGTCTATTCTGGTTGTACTTACGTGGTCACCATCTTGTTTTCATGTTCAACTAAATAACGGTAGCTTTAAATTGAAAATGTAGGTAATTCAGTTTAATAATATTGGTGTCATATCTCCCTGCGAAAACGTACGAATAAGTTGAATGTTAAGCTTTCATGCGAACAATCTAGGTACACACATGGTGGCCATCTTTTTTACACGTTTTCTTATCAATAATAGCGATTTCAAATTACCTATGCAACGTATAGAATGATCAATGTGTAAACCTTATCTGGTTTTCAAAAATATTAGAATAATTGCATTTTTACGTTTTCGTATGGTAAGTGCTGGTTGCACGTATATGACCGTCATCTTGCTTTCTTTAATTTTTTCAAATAAATAACGGTACAGTTGATTTATCTATATATGAAAACATACCATGACATTGTAATCATGTCTGTGTCATATCTTTCATAATAAAACTATTATATTAAATTATATCTTCATTTTCGTGCGGACAATATTGATTGTTGCCGCCATCTTGGTTTCTTTACATTTAGTCGGTAAAGGTAACATCAAATTGTCTATGTATGAAAACATATAACATTTTAGTTTAATTATGTTTATACGTTATCTGATGGCCGCCTTCGTGGTTTTTTTAATACATTTTTAAACATGTAACGGTAGCATCAAGTTGCCTATGTATGGCAATGTATAAAATGACAGTTTCCTCATGCTTCTACCTTGAATGAATTGAGTGAGCCGTCGAACCCCGGATGTAGTCCTTTTTTGATTGTGTAGGCCGATGCGCGAAACGCCTTGCCGACCATAAATAACAGTCATAGGTGATCATATGTCTCGGCGGAGTTTGCCCATTCTTTTGCTGCATTCTTTTGTCTTTGAACTGTTGACGCCGCTTCTGTTCAAAGTCCTGCAGGCCAGTCGTGTAGACGTGACGCCAGAGGGGGCGATTAGTTGCAGCCTCTTGATCCGGATGTCGCGGCTGATGGCGAATGACTTCAGCGTTCCCTTCATGATATCTTTGTAGCCCTTTTGTTGCCCAAATCGTGAACCCCAACCAATCTACAATTGACCGTAGAAGAGCACCTTTGGTCATCCGTCATGCGGATCAAGTGATCAGACCATCGTAATTGTGCGCGTTGGATGTAAAATTGGATACCACGCGTTTCGCATTTGTCCCGCACCTCAGTATTCGGCACCATATCTTACTATTTGATGTCCGCACCCGCAATCTGCCGTATGGGCAGCGCAAGTGGAAATGCTCTAATCGTCTGATATGGCGTCGATATGGGATCCATGCCTCCATACAGCAGTGTACATTACTGTTTGTGCTCAAGCGTATAACCACGTTCATTCCACTGGTGCTTTGTTAGTCTGCTCAAATATGCGCTTGTTTTTCCAAGGCGGGCACGTTGTCGCGGAAAGCATCTTGTAGCAGATGGATAATATCATTGACAATGACACTTATTGCCCTTCTTTACAGGAAATGTATCTTAAAGAGGTTCCTTTGTATTGGACAATGGCCACCATGTCTTCGTGGAAGGAGCGAACTATGTTCACAAATACGCTGGGACAGCCACCTTTTCTCAGTAGTTTACAAAGTTCTATTCAGTTTTATTCATGACACTATTCTTGTATTTGTCTCATCGCATTGAGCATACCAGTGCTACCACATCCTGCACAGAAGCAGCATTTGCATTCTGGTAGAATGTCTTCGGTGGTGTACCAGTTGATTTAGCATAATCCCAGCGGGTATTTTGCCAGCTATGCATAGTAGTGACATGCCACGGTGTTGTCGCAGATGGACCTGTCCCCCTTTTGTTTTAGATGTGAATACGCGATGCATCTGGACGGATCTGCTGTTCCAGATGACGGTGAAGAGTTGGACAAATCATTTAGTGAGCTTCAAACACATCCCTCCGTGTTTATATAGTTCTGCAGCAATTGTACCAGGACCTGAAGCTTTTCCATTTAGCGTTTTAATCGCCTCAGTGGTTCCCTCGATGCTTGGACATGTGTCTAGTTCATGGATAATGGGGGGGATGTTGTGTAATTTCGTCGAATGCTGCCAATGAAATAATTGATGATCCATTTAGTACATCATTAAAATATTCACCCATCGTTTCAGAATTGTGTTTGTTGTGTTGTTCCATCGGCACTCACCAGCGGTGTGGCTCCACTTGATTGGTTCCCATATACTGTTTTGAGACGGTGGTAGAAACAGTTTGCTTCCTTCTGATCAACTGCATGTCTTTCACCTGTTCTATCAGACCACCAAGTCTCTTACGTGGCGCAAAGCCTGGCCTGTGCTTGCTGCTTATAGTAGTTATAGAGTGCTGATTTCGGCGGGGATGTTTTATCGTTTATCCACGCAAGATTACACCAGCTCGATTATAAGTAGATTGTCAGTTTCTTGCCGTACATAATGCGAATAATAGAGAGTGTCTGCAAGCGCCCCGATCTTGAAACGTATCCCGATCACGCCACGCGCTCGGTTGTTGGTGTAATAATAGTAGTATAAGGTTTATTGTCAAGTAGCATTTAAAAATTCACTATGGATTTGTGGCGTTGTGGCGTAACAATTCAAGTACTCTGTTCAATATTCAATACTCTTTTCCCACACTTATATCTCCTGCCCTCTCCCTTCAACACACATGCACACACACGTGCGCTCAAAGTATCCAATTCAGAACAATGCAAAAGAGGAAACTATGCTAAAACATGTGTAAGTTAAAACCAAAGCCAACTGCCAAAAAAGTTTAAAGAAACTCATATATCTCCAGAAATAGAAGTATTAACTTGAAAAAATAATATTAGTATGATAATAGTAAATATCGTATGCACCATTACAACCGTATGAACATGACCTAAAATTAATAAAACTTTACAAACGCATATACATGTAGTTAAAAGTAACCGTGACATAAGAACGAAACTGGCAGAAGACAGAGTTATGGCTGGAGGAAGACCTCCCCATTCAATTGTTTTATAGTCGATATGTAAAAGCAGTCCTTGAGATTTGTGGCTCTGGTCTTTTCTAAAGATTAAGTGAAACGAACTGTTCAATTTCTTTGAAACTTCATATACCTAAACGTAATGCTCTTGTCAAGTAGTGTGCCAAATATGAAGTATGTTGATCATGTCACCAAACCAGCTAAAACATGGTCATTTGCGTGTCACAAAACAACCAGTTCGCCAGATGTTGCCGACGCTCCCGCAGTAAGGGCCGCTGAGCGTGCTCTATTCTTTATCATAGCGCGCGACGGTGCAGGTTGGCCTGTCAAGCTTTATCTGAAATTGCAGTCGCACAATGTATTTTTTTATAATACCATCAATATAATGATATTATCTACAAGTTTGTTGCTGGATGTACACAAGAATGGTGTTTACGTTTTTTGAATTATTGCCGTTTGAACATCGCGAATGTTCGACATTTCATTTATATCCAAACGGCAATAACTAAAAAACCTAAAAACAAATCCTGGGTGCATCCAGCAACAAACTTGATGATTGAGATTATTATCTTTGCGATGATATAAAAAATCCATTGCACGTTTAAGCCTTAAAATACATGATAGCGTTCACTGTTTAATAAAAATGAGAAATTGGGGCATCGGTTAGCTATAGAGTACTACATGCAGTTAGTTTCTTTGTGGTTGCAATGGGTCTTTAATTTAAGTTAAAGATTAAGTGAAACGAAATTTTAAATGTCTTTGAAACTTCATACACATAAACGTAAAACACTTGTCAAGTAATGTGCCAAATATGAAGCCTGTTCAATGCGAATTCGTGACACTAAGCCCGCTCCGACGCGGTCATATGGGTGTCACAGTCCGTCAGATGTTGCTGACGTCCCCTCAGATAGGGCCGCTGAGAGCGCCCTATCCTTTATCACGGCGAGCGGCGGTGCGACATGTTCAGTCAGGCTGTACATGAAATTGCGATCGCGGAAGTTAATATGTTTTTATGTGCACAGGAATTGTGCTAAATTTATGACTTATTGCCGTTTGAACATCGTGAATGATTATACTTGCATTATATCCGCGGTCGCGTGTACATTGCTGGATTACGCATTCGCGATGTTCAAACGGCAATAAATCAAAAACTAAAAACAAATTCTGTGTACATCAAGCGACAAACTTGTAGATAAGATTATTATCTTTACTGTGATATCAAAACATATTAAATTCCATTGCAAGTGTGAGCATTTGCAACGTTCAAACAACAATAAGTCAAACAAATCTTGTGTGCATCCAGCAACACATTAATTTTGTTAGTAAGATTATTACATTTACGGTGATATAAAATAATAAATTCCGCGATTGCAATTTTAGGTACCGCCTGAAACACCAACCCACATAGATGCTCGCCATGCTAAATCCTAGCTGTGCTACGTGTTCGGCAGCCATTTTGATGGCTTGGCGGAGGTGTTGCTATGCAGCAAGTGACGTGATGGATTGGTCAGTTGTTGAAAGCCGATTATAATGATGGTCAAGGCAGCCAACAACTTATAATTTCTTAAAACCATAAGGAGTGCGAAATACATATCAAATGGTATCTTTGCGACCTGCATTCCGGTGTACTCATACTCGACGGTGGCGTAATAGCACACGAAGATTGTAGCCTTGTCTTATTACTTGTGCTACTACGACACCGCCTCGTGATGTGATGTACAATTACGTTTATGATTTGCACAGGTTGCAACAAGGATGCCGACTGTGGAGGTCATGGAACGTGCAAAAAGGACTCTGGTACATGTAGCTGCACTGACGGCTACATTGGAAGCAAGTGCCTTGAACAGGGTAAGTGTTATTATTTATAAATAAACTTATAGTTCGTATGTGTTGACAAATCAGAGATAATATGCATGGCGCAGCAACTGATAGTAAAGGTGATATATATATATATATATTTATATATATTTATATATATATATATATATGTGTGTGCGTGTATATATATCACCTTTACTTTATATATATATATATATACATATATATATATATATATTATACCAGCAGGGAGTAATCAGTTGTCCGTCAGTCAGAAATCGTGGCCAGACACTTGTATCTCTTTTTAGAGTAAGCGGTGTACGCACATTATTCGAAACCTAAGCTGAATAGTCTTTCTTTCTGACACTTTTGTTAACTTCTGTCTTGTTTTACCTTCTATTCAGTAAATCTTCCAGTTCCCTTCAGTTCTGCCATCCTCCCTTTTGTTTCATTCCCTAACCAGCCATCCTTCCTACCTTTCCTCCAGTCACTTTCCCCCACCGTTACCTTCCTCCTGTCAACGTTCTTCCTGAAGTACAACCTCACCCGTCACCTCTCAGCCTACTTCCATATGCCGTTTTTCACTCCTCTACGCCATTTATCTTACTGTCTTTCCAAGTCGATCCGCATCATATATCACTGTGTCAATTCTCACCTGTACGACTTTTTTTTACTCGACGGTGGTGTAATAGCACACGAAGATTATAGCCTTGTCTGATTACTTGTGCTACTACGACACCGCCTCGTACAATTACAGTTGCATGCAAATCGCAACCGTGCAGTTTGATACAATTTAAATATTATAGAATTCTTAATTTGTGATGTACAGTTACGTTTATGATTTGCACAGGTTGCAACAAGGATGCCGACTGTGGAGGTCACGGAATGTGCAAAACGGACTCTGGTATATGTAGCTGCACTGACGGCTACATTGGAAGCAAGTGCCTTGAACCGGGTAAGTGTTATTATTTATAAATAAACTTAGAGTCAAATCAGAGATAATATGCATGGCGCAGCAATTGATAGTAAAGGTGATATATATATATATATATATATATCACCTTTGCTTTATATATATATATATATATATATATTATACCAGCAGGGAGTAATCAGTTGTCCGTCAGTCAGAAATCGTGGCCAGACACTTGTATCTCTTTTTAGAGTAAGCGGTGTACGCACATTATTCGAAACTTAAGCTGAATAGTCTTTCTTTCTGACACTTTTGTTAACTTCTGTCTTGTTTTACCTTCTATTCAGTAAATCTTCCAGTTCCCTTCAGTTCTGCCATCCTCCCTTTTGTTTCATTCCCTAACCAGCCATCCTTCCTACCTTTCCTCCAGTCACTTTCCCCCACCGTTACCTTCCTCCTGTCAACGTTCTTCCTGAAGTACAACCTCACCCGTCACCTCTCAGCCTACTTCCATATGCCGTTTTTCACTCCTCTACGCCATTTATCTTACTGTCTTTCCAAGTCGATCCGCATCATATATCACTGTGTCAATTCTCACCTGTACGACTTTTTTTTACTCGACGGTGGTGTAATAGCACACGAAGATTATAGCCTTGTCTGATTACTTGTGCTACTACGACACCGCCTCGTACAATTACAGTTGCATGCAAATCGCAACCGTGCAGTTTGATACAATTTAAATATTATAGAATTCTTAATTTGTGATGTACAGTTACGTTTATGATTTGCACAGGTTGCAACAAGGATGCCGACTGTGGAGGTCACGGAATGTGCAAAACGGACTCTGGTATATGTAGCTGCACTGACGGCTACATTGGAAGCATGTGCCTAGAACCGGGTAAGTGTTATTATTTATAGATAAACTTAGAGTTCGTGGTTGTGTTGACAAATCAGAGATAATATGCATGGCGCTGCAATTGTTAGTAAAGGTGATATATATATATATATATATATATATCACCTTTGCTTTATATATATATATATATATTATACCAGTAGGGAGTAATCAGTTGTCCGTCAGTCAGAAATCGTGGCCAGACACTTGTATCTCTTTTTAGAGTAAGCGGTGTATGCACATTATTCGAAACCTAAGCTGAATAGTCTTTCTTTCTGACACTTTTGTTAACTTCTGTCTTGTTTTACCTTCTATTCAGTAAATCTTCCAGTTCCCTTCAGTTCTGCCATCCTCCCTTTTGTTTCATTCCCTAACCAGCCATCCTTCCTACCTTTCCTCCAGTCACTTTCCCCCACCGTTACCTTCCTCCTGTCAACGTTCTTCCTGAAGTACAACCTCACCCGTCACCTCTCAGCCTACTTCCATATGCCGTTTTTCACTCCTCTACGCCATTTATCTTACTGTCTTTCCAAGTCGATCCGCATCATATATCACTGTGTCAATTCTCACCTGTACGACTTTTATTTACTCGACGGTGGTGTAATAGCACACGAAGATTATAGCCTTGTCTGATTACTTGTGCTACTACGACACCGCCTCGTACAATTACAGTTGCATGCAAATCGCAACCGTGCAGTTTGATACAATTTAAATATTATATAATTCTTAATTTGTGATGTACAGTTACGTTTATGATTTGCACAGGTTGCAACAAGGATGCCGACTGTGGAGGTCACGGAATGTGCAAAACGGACTCTGGTATATGTAGCTGCACTGACGGCTACATTGGAAGCAAGTGCCTTGAACCGGGTAAGTGTTATTATTTATAGATAAACTTAGAGTTCGTGGTTGTGTTGACAAATCAGAGATAATATGCATGGCGCAGCAATTGATAGTAAAGGTGATATATATATATATATATATATATCACCTTTGCTTTATATATATATATATATATATATATTATACCAGCAGGGAGTAATCAGTTGTCCGTCAGTCAGAAATCGTGGCCAGACACTTGTATCTCTTTTTAGAGTAAGCGGTGTACGCACATTATTCGAAACTTAAGCTGAATAGTCTTTCTTTCTGACACTTTTGTTAACTTCTGTCTTGTTTTACCTTCTATTCAGTAAATCTTCCAGTTCCCTTCAGTTCTGCCATCCTCCCTTTTGTTTCATTCCCTAACCAGCCATCCTTCCTACCTTTCCTCCAGTCACTTTCCCCCACCGTTACCTTCCTCCTGTCAACGTTCTTCCTGAAGTACAACCTCACCCGTCACCTCTCAGCCTACTTCCATATGCCGTTTTTCACTCCTCTACGCCATTTATCTTACTGTCTTTCCAAGTCGATCCGCATCATATATCACTGTGTCAATTCTCACCTGTACGACTTTTTTTTACTCGACGGTGGTGTAATAGCACACAAAGATTATAGCCTTGTCTGATTACTTGTGCTACTACGACACCGCCTCGTACAATTACAGTTGCATGCAAATCGCAACCGTGCAGTTTGATACAATTTAAATATTATAGAATTCTTAATTTGTGATGTACTGTTACGTTTATGATTTGCACAGGTTGCAACAAGGATGCCGACTGTGGAGGTCACGGAATGTGCAAAACGGACTCTGGTATATGTAGCTGCACTGACGGCTACATTGGAAGCAAGTGCCTTGAACCGGGTAAGTGTTATTATTTATAGATAAACTTAGAGTTCGTGGTTGTGTTGACAAATCAGAGATAATATGCATGGCGCAGCAATTGATAGTAAAGGTGATATACATATATATATATATCACCTTTGCTTTATATATATATATATATATATATATTATATCAGCAGGAAGTAATCAG
The DNA here is from genome assembly GCA_020002185.1 of Paraescarpia echinospica. Classification (NCBI taxonomy): domain Eukaryota; kingdom Metazoa; phylum Annelida; class Polychaeta; order Sabellida; family Siboglinidae; genus Paraescarpia; species Paraescarpia echinospica. Next base: position 49,619,299 of record CM034533.1, on the reverse strand, counting down.
TTGTCCGTCAGTCAGAAATCGTGGCCAGACACTTGTACTGTATCTCTTTTCAGAGTAAGCGGTGTACGCACATTATTCGAAACCTAAGCTGAATCGTCTTTCTTTCTGACACTGTTGTTAACTTCTGTCTTGTTACCTTCTATTCAGTCAATCTTCCAGTTCCCTTCAGTTCTGCCAACTTCCCTTTTGTTTCATTCCCTAACCAGCCATCCTTCATACCTTTCCTCCAGTCACTTTCCCCCACCGTTACCTTCCTCCTGTCAACGTTCTTCCTGAAGTACAACCTCACCCGTCACCTCTCAGCCTACTTCCGTATGCCGTTTTTCACTCCTCTACGCCATTTATCTTACTGTCTTTCCAAGTCGATCCGCATCATATATCACTGTGTCAATTCTCACCTGTACATTGGTACACTTTTAAACCGGACTTATATAGTCCACATTTGTAATTAAAGTGCTCTTACTACTATATTAAATAACATATCCAAGGTTTATTAAAGGAAGGACATACACATATACACACACGCGCGCACGCACACACATATACACACATATATATATATATATATACCATATCAAGTAACGTTCTAATTCTGAAGAATATTACAGTAATGTTGTATTACTACTAATTCAACTGTAATATGGCTCTAACACGTGTCAGTGTATTTTGCATTTGAGTTTATGATGTGCCCAGGGTGCAACTCAGATGATGACTGCAATAATCACGGAATGTGCAATAAAGAAAAACATATTTGCACGTGCGAAGAAGGCTACACTGGAGACAAGTGCCAGGTGAAAACTGGTAAGTTTTTCTCAGCAAGTCTTTTAGAACGTTATATGTCGTATATGAACGTATGCCTTCCCTTTCATTCACATGAATAATATATATGCTTGTCGAGATTACGCTTACAGATCACTACTAACCGTTTGAATTTAATACTTCAGACATATATAAATAGCTTGAAACTTACTACATGGAACCACTTTACCTACCATTTGAGTAGCAATGCAGTAGTCATTGCTATATACTATAATCAAAATATTCATTGTTACTTTCCACTTCAGGTTAAATTACAATATAATATTATATAATTAATATCGTTCTGTATTACACAGCATTGAAGACATCCACTGTTGTGTAATTATCTTTTTATAACCCACAGCAAGCACAAATGTGGAGGCATTTGCTTTGTAGGATTAGTTTCAAGCAGTTGTTTTGTGCATTTCACCTATCACACATTACACTAGAAACTGTTTTCGAACGATGATATCAGAGATCTTCATGGCAAAATTGAATGGAAATATTGAAGTGTAAGACGCTTAAAAATTGATATTGCTTTTTATATAAAACTTATAATTTTAATTGTATATTTGTATTTCCCT
>CM034533.1:49487917-49612917 GCA_020002185.1 Paraescarpia echinospica | reverse complement strand
AGGGTCTTCAATACCTTGCACAAAAGCACCCATCTTATTCTCTGGCCAATTCACGAAGCGGATCATGTGCAATGCAGGCGTGACTGGACGATATGTCAAGATAGCACTGCCTTTTAAATTTAATGGACTTACATTGTGTGAGGTGGAGGTGTATGGTAATAGCTCTACAGGTAAGCGTGGTCGACTAACAATTAAGCTAAATTCCATGAAGGTTGCACAGTACTGATACATATGGTACAGCAAATATTACACTATCTAAAGCAGTACGTTGAGTATTAACATAGTTGATATACATACTCGACTACATGCATGGCATGTGTAGTGTTATATAATAATGTATAGTGGTGGGTAAATATTCTGAAAACCGTAATGATTTATGGAACAGTCATGCAAAAATTGAGTGACTGCAACAATGTTTGATAAAAATGCAACATCATGCATATATTAAATATATTTATATTCACAAAAATCGGTTTTAATGCATGGACACCACATTGAATAAATTCACGAAATTCCCGTAGTGCGTGCATGAAAATAATGCGGTGGCCCAAGCTCTCATATGAGGATGTTTGACGTAGATTTGCTTAACTCAATAGAATACACAAACAGCTTGGCGGACTGACGGGACTAAGTTTCACAAAAGAGACTGTACCTGAATACAACTGTAAGCACTAACTGGCTGCACTGCACTAGTAAATATTACAGTTTACGCACACAAGTAAAATCCATTTAACATGGATCGTCCTCAATCCATTTAATTAAAATTTATAAATTGATGTTATGCAGTTCGTATTTCTTTTATAAAACCCGAAACATCGTTTTAAATTTGAATGTTGCGTGCATGAAACATTCAAATTGTATATGATAATTTCAAATAGTAAGCAAGCAGGCGCCTGATTACAAATGTCATGAGGGGACGTATATATTTCACGGAGTATTTTTGTCAAACCTTGTCGCATTTACCTTTTGTTAATAAAAATACCACTGACTTTTAAGACAGCATGTCAATGTATTGCATTCGATTCAAAACAAGTGTTATGATGTTATACATCAGTAATGATAATTACTAAGCCAATTACATTTTATTGACATTCCACCATATCCGACGGCAATTGAGTGTGTAATAGTATTACCCAAGTGTGAGCTCTCGCTCACATAATATGCCAACGGGTTGGGTACTACATTAAACACACGCGCGCACAGACAGACATATTTGTAGATATATATAATACATATCACGACACATAATTACATCAAATGAGAAGTGAGCAGTTACCTACAAAACAGGTGTTGTCACAGCTGCCCAACAATCACAAAGACAAAACGCGTGTCAACATCGATCCAAAGATTATTTTATATTAACACACAATTGTCATTTGCCGAGTATAAGCTAAATACCTATTATTCACAGTAATGACAATGACACATGCATTTATAGATTAGGATTAGTATTAATCATTACTATTATAATTGGTAAAACATCAGTAATGTTGTATTATTAATAAATTAACTTTATGTTATACAAAATGTTAGTGTATTTGAGCATACTTTCCATCGTTCAATATATTTGCAAATAATCTTCTATTCTTAGCAATATAGAAATGTTGTGTTACTACTGCGTCAGCTGGGTAATAGTGAGTTCTTGTTAATGCATTTGATGTTACGATTTGTCCAGAGTGCAAAGCAGATGGTGACTGCAACAATCACGGAACGTGCAATCAAGAAAAACACATATGTTCTTGCAATGATGGCTACACTGGCGACGTTTGCCAGGAGAAAACTGGTAAGTTCAACTGAACAAGTATTTTAGAATGTTATGTGTAGGTGTACATTCCTGAAATAAAAAATTATTTGTGTTCTGTATTCACTACTACCGTTTCATAGTGTTATTAATTTTTGCCAATAACGAATTCAGAATTTGTCGTACTATAAGCATATATAATATTGCAAGTGATGTTCTAATTTGTTAGCAATATAGTTATGTTGTGTTGTGTTACTACTAATTTAACTGTGTTTCATTGTTCTAACGTATTTGTACATTTGAGTTTATGATTTGCCCAGGGTGTAAGGCAAATGAAGATTGCAATAATCACGGAACGTGTAATAAAGAAAAACACACATGTACGTGTGATGATGGTTATATTGGAGACGTATGCCAGGGAAAAAAAGGTAAGTTTAAATGAGCAAGTATTTGAGAACGTTATATGCCGTTTATGAACGTGTACATTCACTAAATAAAACTGTATTGATGTGACTATGAGTATTTTGTTAATTGATATTTATTTCACACGCCCACTGGGTGCATCAAAGTACAAATGGTGGAATATATACTGAATCAACGCAGTTGGTATTCATAGTCATACAATTGTGTTGCAATGGTAATTTAAATAGGCAAAAACAAACTTAATTACGGACAAGTAGGTTTTGAATGTTAGCTGTCCATTGGGACTGGTGAAGTGTTGTACGGACAAGTGTAATTTTGGTTTTGCATGGCCGCTGGACAAGTAAATAATTTAACGAAGTTTGAACCTGCTTGTATTTCAACTGTATAATACTGTACTAATTGTTTAGTTCATTGAGCTAATGATTTGCCCAGGGTGCAACGCTGATGATGACTGCAATAATCACGGAAACTGCAATCAAGAGAAACATATATGTACTTGCGATGACGGCTACACTGGAGGCGTGTGCCAGGAGAAAACTGGTAAGTTTGTCGGAGCACGTGTTATAGAACATTATATCCAGTTAATGAACGCGTACATTCCCGTTAATTAACACGAATATATGCTTGTTGAGATGACATTTAAAATCAGTTCTTACTACTTGCATTTATTACATCAGACATATAACAGTTGCGTGAAACAGTATTACGTGGAACCACGTCCCAAAACATTTGAATAGCATAGCGGCTATACAAAGTAATCAAAATATTAATAACGTATTTCCGCTTAAGATTATATAGATTTATTATGGAGGCGACCCCTGCATTAAACCATAAAACATTGCATTATAACAATAATGAAACCAATGATACAGATAGTTTGTCAATAATGAAAACTTCATGGTACAACGATACCAATCAGTGGTTATGTATTAATACTAAATGCAATGAACTGGGGGCGCTTTGTAAAAGAACTGCTACTACTTAACTATGATTATAGCATTCGGGAAAGTTGATTAACAGAACATGATAATTTATCTTACATTCAATTAGAATTGTATTTCCTTGTGTAAAAATGGTATTTCCTTGTATAAAATTAATACTACTAACGGTGACTTAATTATATATGTATATATATATATATACATATATATATATATACATATATATACATATATATATATATATACATATATATATATATTCATACTAAATAATTATTATGATTATAAAGTATGCCCTGATGTTAAAAATAAAATTGGCAGGACAGTTAATTGAAATCACTGGGATTCGTCTTACAAACCTGTGACAGTCGGTAATATAGACCACCACAACATATAAACGTTAACTACAAACAGTGTATTGAAGAATTTAGTAAACGCAGCCTAAGTTTGATTTCATGTAACCATCAACATAAATATAAAATAGGACAGTATTGATTGTTGCCGAGTTGTTTGATATTTCACAGGCTCTCCAACCGCTGCCCCTACACCGTGTGTGCCGAGTAGTGGCGGGAACTGCTCCTGCACGGACGGCTACTACATTCTAGAATGCAAAGGTACACGTGCCGTTCTGGCACACTGTCTGTAAATGCATTCCATCATTTGATAGGCTATTTAAACTATATCTATGCTACTTTGTCATGGATTTTACGAAGATACCATACAATATATTCGCGTACACTACATTTCGTAGTTCTAGCAGTCACATCAACATATGGCACGAAATACGTCGTCCTTAAAGGGAATAATATGTACTGCAACGGTTCTAAACCCCCAAGGACGGGACCCAAAATTGGGTGGCCAAGCCAATCTGAGTGGGTCGCTCTAAGAGTCTCCAGTTGTTGTTCGAAGTTTCCAGTATTGGTCGGCTTGCCTGTACCAGATGCTCGCAAGAGTCTCCAGTTGTTGTTCGAAGTTTCCAGTATTGGTCGGCTTGCCTGTACCAGATGCTCGCAAGAGTCACCAGTTGTTGTTCGAAGTTTCCAGTATTGGTCGGCTTGCCTGTACCAGATGCTCGCAAGACGAATAATTGTTTTAAATATTGCATGAATTTGAAACACTGTGTGGTACAATATCAATGGCATTTCAAATTCATGCGGCACTTCGTGTTATTTTCGTTTCGCATGCATCTAAATTTAACAGCAAGTCATAGCGTACTTGGTTCCGCCCAAAATGCATCGTGTGCGCACTGAGCTGAACTCTGTGCCGTTTTTGCGTTCATTCATCACACAACATGGTCGCCAAACAAGTGCTGTGACCGGAATTTGGGTCGCAACCAAAAAGGTTAAGAACCGTTGATATACTGTGTAGGCCTACACCTCTACAACGATCTTCATTCAATCAAGTTATATGTCATATATCGTTTTCATGAGATGATTTATTTGGTAATCGTATATTAAACAACATCAACAAAGTTAGAACACAACAAGCACGATTTCTAGGCCATGTCATGAGAAAGAAAAAGTTAGAACAAATAATAAAAACAGGAAAGATAGAAGGAAAAAGATCCAGAGGACACCAGAGAATAAAAATAATAGATAGTCTCTCAACATGGTGTGGAAAGAGCACAACAGAACTGCTACAAACTACACACGACTGTGCGGTTTGGAGGGCCATGATCGCCAACGCCTGTGACAGACATGGCACATAGAAGTAGATATTAAAACAAATTATAACTATTTACATACACAAAATAAAAATCGTTATTCACAATCAATTTCTCTTTTTGTTGAAACGTTTTGTTTTTAACGTGCTCTACTACCGCTAGATGGCGACAGTGTAGTTCTGCTCCGACAGCGCTGTGCTCGCACTGTCAATTGACCATCCATCACGTTGCCTAGCAAAAGCTCCGTCAAGGCCAAGCCATAAAAACATGGCTGCCGAACACGTAAAGCGTTTGCACATTCCATCGAATATTTTGTTGACATTCTCGCCCCAGATGTGTTTTCTTTATGACAAAAACATAAGGCAAATTATTTTAAAGCAGCAGCAATATGTGGGAATGTTTGGCCTAGCACAGGGGTCGGCAACCTGCGGCCCGCGCGCCAAATGCGGCCCGCGGAGCTATTGTATGCGGCCCGGGGACTAAAAGTGAGCTTATCCACAATGCGGCCCGCGGGGTGGCAACAGTAGATGTACCTTCCATGGTAAGAAGAACTGCTGTATCATCCCTAAAGAAAGCCTGAATGCCAAGTAAATTAAAATGTAGAACACAATGAGCGTCATCGTGAAAACCGCGAACTACGTTCCCGCTCGTGGCCTAAACCACTTGCAGTACTAAGACCTTCTAGCTGAGATGACTGAGTGTCAAAACATTATCTCTTGCGAAGAGCGCCACCTGAGCCAATGAGCTATGTTACGCCGCACATAAGCCCTATGAGCCGAGATATTGGATGATAGGGTACGTGTTCATGGAGCTGAAGGGTACTGAAGTACCAGAATGTGCAGACCCTAAATGGATTTATGAGAACATCTCGTCAATTAGATTTTCCAGTTCGATCCCCTTCCGAGATCACCTTGCCATTGTGGGAGACACAACTGCGAAAAGCAAAGCTGGGTGTCTTTCCGATTTTAATTAGGACTCGCATTGAAGAGTTGTTTTTAACCCGTACTCGCCGATGCGACCGAAGCTGTGCGGATAGCGTTCACCGAAGGACAATTTCAAATTATTTAGCTCCAATTGAACAAAGAGCAATACGGCAAAGCTACCGTCACAGACTTGACGCTTGTAGAGTGTTACTACATGCATTTGCCATAAAATTCCAGTGGTCTTCTGGGTGGTCTTCATGGACTGTTTGGGCTGTAGACGTAATTATTTTAATACACAATACCGCTCAGTAGCTCATCAGAATGGTCGAAAGGGTAATTATATTGCGATTTCTGGAAATAGGGCGCGAGTCGGATAGTTGTCTGCACTGATCTCACGGGTGGCATGGCAAAGTTAATTATGAGTTTGGGATCTGCTAGGGGTAATGTACGTAGTCATACTCCTGGCTTGCGAGGATATTTGATGATATTCTAGGCCTACGTCTTACTCGTAACAGGTAACCATGCGTAAGTTAAATTTCAGTGCATAGTTCTAAACAAGATTACTTATATTCAGATTCCAAACATAACATGATGTACCAATTATCACGAAGATTAGGCTAACTATCATCAATATTCAATAATACACGTGTGGCCCGCTGACTTACTCCAAGCTATCTGTTTGGCCCTCCATTAAAAAAGGTTGCCGCCCACTGGTCTCACTCACTCACTCACTCACTCACTCACTCACTCACTCACTCACTCACTCACTCACTCACTCTCTCTCTCTCTCTCTCTCTCTCTCACTCACTCTCTCACTCGTTCAATCCTCTTCGTGCCCTAGGTGGCATATAAGGCATCAACAAGAGAGTGCCACTCCTGTCGTCAGCTGGCAGGCCTTCATTTCCTTCTCCACTGTTCTTCGCCACGTCTCTTTTGGATGACCTCGTCTCCGTCTTCCATCCGCTGTCCAACATAAGGCTATCTTTGGTAGTGCGCCTGTAGACATTCTGCAAATGTGCCCTAGTCATCTCCGTCTCTTGATCTTCGTAGCCAGGAATGTTGAATCTGTCTGGCGGAGCAGCTCTTCATTGGTGATGGTGTTTTGCCAAAATACCCTTATAATCTTCCGGGACACTTGTTCTGGAAGGTCTCTAGCTTGTGTGTTAGTCTCGCTGTCAGCTTCCAGCACTCAGACCCATAGAAAAGTACACCGAGGACGTTACTGTTGTATAGTCTCAGCTTAGTTTTCACTCTCGGCTATCTTGACTGCCAGATGGATTTCAGCATGGCGAAAGTCTGGTTGGCTTTGTTGATTCTAGCAGAGACATCTTTCTCGGAATCTCCATCTGTTGTGACTTTGCTTCCCATGTATACATATTCCTTGACCTCTTCCGAGGCATCACCGTTGGTGGTAGTAATGGGATTGGCTGTCTTGTGGTTGCTCCTCATCAATTTGGTTTTCGATGTGTTGAGCTTTAGCCCGTTCTGTGGTTCCGTAATTTTCTCCATTTTGTTCTTACATGTCCTTATGTCTGGAAAGCAGTCCTATATCGTCTGCATAGTCCACGTCTTCCAGAATTCAGGTAAGTGTCCATCTGATGCCCCTGTCTCCCTCTTTGGTGATTTCCGTCATCAGCCAGTCAATGGCAAGGATGAACAGAAAGGGATGAAAGAACACCTCCCTGCTTCACACCAGATTTGAAGCTGAAGCTGTCTGTCAGGTGGTTGTTACAAGCCGTTTGACACTGAACATCTGTAAAAAGTATCTTGATAACATTAACCATCTTCGGAGGGATCCGGTAGTGACGAAGTATCTTCCACAAGGATTCTCTGTGGAGGGAGTCGAAAGCCTTTTCGAAGTCAATGAATGCAATGTAGATGGTACTGTTTCATTCAGTGCTTTGTTTTAAGATTTTCCTTAATGTGAATATGTGATCTCTGCAAGACTTGCCTCTTCTGAAACCGGCTTGTTCTTGTCGAAGGATGGTGTCAAAAGCTGCTGATATTCTCTTGATTATAATGCGACTGAAGATCTTGCATGTGTCTGATAGGAAGGTGATACCACGCCAGTTATTACAGTTTCCCAAATCGCCTTTCTTTGGTAATTTGATGATAGTGCCCGTCTTCCATTAATTTGGTGTGTCTTCATCCCAGATCTTCTGGAAGATCTAACAAAGTATACTTGGTGTTTCCTCTTCCTCTGCTTTTAACATTTCTGGAAAAAATACTGTCATTTCCTGGTGCTTTTCCATTCTTATGAGCTTTAATGGCTTCTCGGACTTCTCCTTCGGTGATGCGGTTGAGGTTGACCGCAAGGTCCTCCACTGCCTTAGGAATGTCAGCAATGACGGGTGGGTCCGGACGAATGAGAATTGTTAAAAAATGCTCCTTCCACCTCTCCACCTACTCTTTCTCAACTGTGATGATCGTTCCATCTGTGGCTTTCAGTGAGAGGTTCTCCCGTATCTCCTTTCAGCTTCTTCGTTATTTTGTAGAGTGACTTCATGTCTTGTCTGCATGCTGCTTCTTCTGCCTCCGTGGCCAGACTCTCTATGTATGTGCGTTTATCCAATATGGCACTCTTTTATACTTCCTTGTCTTTCTGAGAACATTCCTTGGAAAGTCGTTCTTTAAGGCGTGGTGATTTTGTAGTGAGTAGTCGCTTTTTTGTTTCCTTCCTTTGGTCTATTTTGTGCCAGGTTGATCCATTGTTCTCTCTTTGATCTTCTGTATCCTAGCACTGTTTTCCCTGCTTGCTCCTTAGCCTTGTTGAAACTGTGTACTGTCATCTCTGTTTCCTCCTGAACAATACTAAGCCTGTTCTTCAGAGCAATTATGAACTGTTGCTTCGTTTCTGGGTTCTGCAGCTTGTTTGTATCAAAGCGCTGTTGCTTGTTTTCTCCAGTCTTGGCCTTCCTTCGTTTTAGGGCGAGTTTTCCCACCAACAGGCTGTGGTCGCTGCCAGCATCTGCTGGTCTCCTTGTTCTGACATCTTGTAGTGAGCGCCTCCATTTACCGTTAATTAGGATGTGATCTATTTGGCTCTCAATCTTGCCATCTGGAGATCTCCATGTCAGCTTGTGAATTGTCTTATGTTGGAAAAGCGTTCCTCCGATCACAAGGTCATTTTCCCCACATGTCACACATCCTGCTGCCATTTTCATTCATCCTGCCTGTTCCAGGCCACTGGTCAAGCAGATGCCATTCCACCCTAGGAATGTAATTCACGTATTGATAGAAACTAACATGTTGTCATTTAGCTGTAGTCATCTGATTACCGTACGCGAACGAAACAATACAAGAAAAATTGTAGTGATGACAAACTTCAAAGAATGACGATTTGAACCATCAAGTTTAATGAACCTCTTCACACAGAAATTGTCGTTTCAATAGTAACATTTTCTGGGCTATGATGTTGCTTTCCACTCGTGTTATTCATGGATGGGACAACCTTCACAGTTAGCAGAAATCACCACCTTCAAAAATGTATGCAAATCCAGTCAGAGTACCTAGGATTCATGAGCATTACAAGCTGTTGAATATTCGGGGGACAAAGTTAGTGTATATCTGCCTATGAGCATATTGGGGTCCAACATAAACTGAACATACTCACAGAAAATATTACATTAGGGGGCTTGCCCCTCTGGTTCAGATGCCTAAGCAACGATGATGTGCAATCTCTCTTGATTCTTGAAATATTGCTTGTGCTCTACAGGTATAGAACATATATTAAAAAAAACTGCGTTTTGTAAGGTCACTTTTCTATATATATATGTGAAAACTTGCAGTAACATGACCTGGGATCCTGGCATATACACCTAGGTGTAAATACACCAGCTGTCTAGTTTCCCAATCTCTCGTTTTGCTATTGTGTTGATCTCCCCCACTGTGAAGCTGACATTAAACAGCACAGAAACGGCTGTATATCCGTGAAGGCAGTCAGATACAACAGGTTTTTGCCCAGTTTTTTATATCTCCCCTAGCCACGTGACCCCAACACAGTTGTTCTCACTGTCTCCATATGTCATCCACTTTGTATTTCTTAATGCAGTCTCCACCTCACCATCTATTATCTTTCCACCTCCAGCTATCCATGCAGACTCAGGCATCTATATTTTGTATTACTCTTGATCTTCCCATCTCTCAATCCTTGCTCTCCCTCTCTTCCATGGCCAGTTTGAAATGAACGCTACTCTTTTCAGACTGCAATGTCATCTTCAGACGTGCACCCAATCAGTACTTGACCGGCGGTCAAGAATTCCCGAGAATAAGCAAGGGAGCATGTCTGAAGAAGTGTCTGAGAGACATGCAATGTGCATCGATCGACTACGACCACCGCACACCAAATGCTATATGTCATGTCCACGCTAGAGCTGAACCAGCCTCGAAACTTGTCCGAGCAGTTGGTGCAGATCATTACACAATGGTAAGGCTGCCACCAGACACTCCGGAGTAATTCTCTGCAACATTACGATCATCTAGCTGTGGAATACGAACTGTATGTGTAACCTACAGTTTCTATGGAGTCAATACAAATTGTTGATGCTATTCCTTAGCAGTTGCATACTGTTTCACTATGTATGTTTGGTGATATAATATATTCCATGAATAAAATATGCACAAGTCATGATATTGGCTTAATATTTCGACATATTTTATTAGATACTACAGCATTAATACATTACAGTTCTATATCATACAAGATACAGCTACTTTGTACAGATTAATGAAACACTATATATCCATCTTATCACTGCTGCCTGTCATAATATTTCCACATGCACATAAATGGTACCTACCCAAGAGAAATATTAAGGCAAAACAAAACATTCAAACGAACTACTGTGAATGCCTCCAGGGTCTTAAATATGGCAGTAATATACATATGTGAATGTATATTTATGCAGATGTGTATTTACACACAAACACATATGCAGATACATACATTTACATAAGACTGGAAGTTTGTGGCATAACCAGAATGTATAAGTTAGCAATATCTACCAAACTAACAGTCATGCATGTACTATAGAGCTTTTTTGTGTGAAATAACACCTTTGAAATGTTAATTAAAATACAGTGAACCTGCATTCAGAGTTTAACAAAAACAAAGTTGATTTAATTATACATTTATAAATTAAGTTGATATTTTGAAATTCCAGGTATACCTCATAGCATGGCCCAGGAAATATTTTAAATGTCAATTAATGGCACGAGGAAACTAGAAACCAATTATGTAGCCTGACTGCTACACATTCTACGATTATTTGAAGTAGATAGCACGTTGCACTTCTGAGGACATGCACTGAAAATGTTCCCACATCATTATGTATAACACAATTTGTATTAACACAATATGTGTGACATTTCCAAAGGTTGGCTACTAAATATTAGGATCTGAATGAAACAGTGGAACTAAATGTCGCTACACATTACAAATGCCTAGCTGATAATGAGTAACTACATTGCTTAAATTTGTCTACAACCTACCCATTCACTGTAGTTAGTTTTACATATTTCCAAATGCAGCCAATTCACCGATTCACACATCCGACTAATCCCAATGTCTAGTTCATTTCCAGTGTTTGTAGGACACATTGCTTTTGTCAAAACAAACCACCACATGAAACGTAGGTGGGATTCCGTGGGAAGTAAGCCACCGTTCATAATCACTGCATTAGAGAACACCGCCATGAATGATACGCAACCATCTGTAGCGAGGTGATTTAAACTCTGCAACAGACAAATAATAAAAAACCAGACAGGCATAGCTGCATAAATATCACTGGCCAGACTGCATCCAGGGAACGCGTTTCAGAAAAATCAATCTCGATTTCTACAAGACTTCCTTCATGTGCAACATAAATGGTGACACGCAACTTTTAGTGGACAACACATGGTTCGCATCCAGACCTCAATACATCAGTCTCTGAAAGGTGGCAAAAATATAATACTTGTTTTTTTCAAATGTTTAGCATAAGATGCGTTTTTAATGTTTTTTGTAAAGTTATCAAAGGATAAGATTTTAAGAGCTGATGCTATGAAAATGTTTGTAATTTACACCGAATTAACATTAAAACATAATTAAATGTGATAATTAAAATTGTTGCAATACAGTACTAATAAGGAATTCAGACATACTTTGCAAACAAACAGATGTCTATATAAAGTACAACATGAACTGTATAATTTGTTATTAATAAAAAGGGGCTGAAGATGTTTTGTCCCAGTGTAACAAAATAAAAAACTACCAGTAGGTATTGACCATGTTAAGCTCACATTTTACAAATTATAATCTGGAAAAAACAACTTAAACCTGCAGTTAGAGATGGCAAGATAAACGATGACAAAAATTACCAGACATTGGATCAATAAAACACACTTAACAAAGAATTATTCTGACGGTAAGCGTTGTTGCCGTGGAAACATTCCTGTGACACACTGGAAACAGTACCTCTGTAGTAACACTGCATCACAACAAAACAAAATTCCCTCCAATTTACATCACTTTTTATCTAGTGAAGGTCAAAATTCAAATAAATTGTGATAAATGTCCAACAATTTGTTTGTGTAGATATTACCAGGATAACTGGCTGGGACAGGCAGCAATAATATATCTGGATATATATAGCGTCTTACTTTATAAAACACACACATTTACAGTAAGATCAAACATCACATCTCAGCTTTTCATGATTGCTGATCAATTAATTACACGATACGAATTAGTTATCATTGAAAAACAACAGTAACAATACAAGGAACATGAATTATAATCATCCTGAATCATTTGGAATCATCTCGCATGATCCACACAAAGTCAAAATTGTGGGTGGTAGGGTGGCTTGTGGGGTAATAGACCCACAAAGTCCAAACGGTGACTAATACCCGTATGAACGCATGTGTGCTGCGTTCTCAGCAGTCACCGCTTTAACCCCACTGCACCATGGGACACACCTGAAATGACACCTAATAAGAACGATAACAACAGTAATAGTTACGCTGTGGTTGGTCATGCTGCCAACTGTACTGTCCACTTGTTGGACGAGTACATCGGAACCACAGCTCATCGGATGGCTAGTAGCACCAATTGTGTCGTGGTTGTCATGCCAGTTACACAAACCTACAGCTGCTCATTGCACTGTCAGCGCACCACTTCTCACCAATAGGTGTCGCCACAGTCAGGCACTGCAGCCATGCTACGTCTGTACACATATGCATACATACCAGATTATTATATATATAATATATATAAATTTATATACATACACTATGTACACTTCACACGATGTGCGCGCTGCTCTGAAATTACGTGGTCTCGTGTACGTGATGCAGCCATACTTCCTGGCTGGCGTACCTTCGACATAGCTGACATATCCAGCAACACTCAGGTGTAGAACACCTCAACCTGACACCACACATGACCCTTTAGACCATGCTCATTGGCACTGTTCTAAAACTAGACGCTGGCGTGACATTCTGCTGCTGTGTAGGTCTGTTCGGCAACATTTATGGGCTGTATAGTTGGTGACTATCACAACAGCCACAAGAGTCCTCACTTCATTGCTAAGATGATCTCCATGACTTAGCTGCATTGACACTGTGTGACACAAAGTCTGTACACTGTCTGGTACAATGTCATGCCCGGCAAGTGATCACTCAATCATGACAGAATGACGTCTTTCTGAATGTGTGCCAGGGTTATAGCAGATAAGCAGGACAAGATATGGACTGAAACAGCAGAGGTATATGTGTCCTGAAGACATCACTGAGGCACAATAGGTTGGCGACACAGACCCTCAACGGCAGTGACTTGATGCGATAAAAATATAGCACTCTCCACCATACTTGTATAAAATGAAATCACACGTAGATAAAAATAGAACGGGTAGATTTGTAGTGGCACTACATCAGCATGCTGCCGAGACATCGCGTGGCGCAGTAATCTCTGTCACAATTCAACGCCCACATTCCAACGGTTCACCACCAACATTAACTGATTGCAGCACCGACTCAAGGCCACTGTGAGGTCAACATGGTTCTGTGTGTCCTACATGAGGTAATCAAGACTCAACAGCCGTGTCCACTGCGTCCAGTCGCACTGGCCGACTACATCATTGATTGTCGACTGTAATCGAGGCAAACTTTCATAATACATTGACTTCTTTACACTGTTGTACAACAACAGCCAGCAGTGGTTGCACCGGTGGTGGTAGTGGTGGTGGCGGGGGCGTCACCAACGGCTGGTTAGGCAGTGGCACCACCTGTGGGAGTGTGACAACAGTCTGTGAGATAGTTTGTGTAAGCAGTCGCGCAAGTCGCTCTTTGACACAGCCAGCGGAGAGACGCGCCTCGGGGTCCTGATCCCAGCATTCCTCCATCGTCTCCGTCAGTGACCTCATGCCCTACAAACACACAGCAGGCAGTGAACACATGCCCTACAAACACACAACATAGTCAATGAACACATGTCCTATAAACACACAGCAGTCAGTGACCACATGCCCTACAAACACACAACAGTCAGTGAACACATGCCCTACAAACACACAGCAGTCAGTGAACACATGCCCTACAAACACACAACACAGTCAGTGAACACATGTCCTACAAACACACAGCAGGCAGTGAACACATGCCCTACAAACACACAACACAGTCAGTGAACACGTCCTATAAACACACAGCAATCAGTGACCACATGCCCTACAAACACACAACAGTCAGTGAACACATGTCCTATAAACACACAACAGTCAGTGAACACATGCCCTACAAACACACAACACAGTCAGTGAACACATGTCCTACAAACACACAGCAGGCAGTGAACACATGCCCTACAAACACACAACACAGTCAGTGAACACGTCCTATAAACACACAGCAATCAGTGACCACACGCCCTACAAACATACAACAGTCAGTGAACACGTCCTATAAACACACAACAGTCAGTGAACACATGTCCTATAAACACACAGCAGTCAGTGAACACATGCCCTACAAACACACAGCAGTCAGTGACCCGATGCCCTACAAACACACAACAGTCAGTGAACACATGCCCTATAAACACAACATTCATGACATCATACTTACTGATTCTTAAATAACAACATTTTCTTATTACTCAATTATGAAATTTGACTCGCACTGACGTTTCGACAGCCTTCGGCAGCCTTCATCAGGAACTATTCTTCCTCTGAGCTGACGCTATATCATGATGTTTTAGTATGCGTTGCACCAGTTCTGTCACTCCTTGGATGTATGATAAGGTGACCATACCTCTGGACTTGTTTGTATTCTTCCTATCCTTAGTCTTTCCCCACTGGCTCTGTTGTTGTTCCCTCATCTTCCTTATGGTCCAACTTGAGTACTCACTGCTGTAGCGCCTTGGTGATGTGCTCCACCTCTTTCTCTCTGTCCTCTGGTCCAGGTACAATGTTCTTGCATCTGTCTATTAATGTTTTGATGACACCCAGTTTCTGATGTAGCGGACGGTGAGAACTAAAGTTCAGATACTGGTCGGTGTGGGTCTTCTTTCGATACACTAGGAGTTTGACAGTACCATCCTCTTTCCATACCATCAAAGGAAGAACAGTTTCTGATGAAGGCCGCCGAAGGTGGTTAAAACATTGATGTGAGTCGAATTTCATAAATGAGTAATAAGAAGATGTTGTTATTTAATTATTCTTCCAACTTGATGAACATTTTCACGATTACTGATTCTTGTTTGTTGTGCCTGTGAACTCAGTTTCCTGAAGATTATCCAGTCGCTGTAGATGTATCATTATTTCATTAGTATTATACATGTTTAACCAGTTAGCAGTTATTTGCATTGATCCAGCCAAATATAAATAATCTAATTCAGTACCGACACACAACCTTCTAGACATCCTGTGACAAGTCTTTACCTCGTGCTTGAGCCAGACGTCCTGGATGACGGGTCTGAGCTTCTTGTGCACGACGACATCCTGCATGTCTTCCAGGGATGGATGCTCACCCACCTCATCCTCAAATGGCAGCTGGTACAGCTCAACTGGCCCTGAAACAACAATGTCAGTTCTAGTTTGACAGCCCTGAAACATGAAATCCTTAGCTTTAGTGCAACAGCCCTGGAACAACAGCCTCAGTTCTAATGTGATCAGTTGCAATTCTACAGATTATAAAGTAATTCTTCTTATGCCCAATTTCCACTATCAGACTTGTAATTCTGACATCTAAATCACAAGTGAAATAATGAGAACCAAGGGCTAAGAACGTTCTTAATGCTAAGATGATTGTCTTTACAAACATATACATTTTAAGATAAGTAAACAGGAGTTTACACTATGTAACTTTAAGTCATGAAATCGGCCCCAGCTTGAGTTTTTTTCTTTGTTGATGTTTCCCATATGTGGTGGATGCCTCCCGAGTACGTACCTTCAGCGGCCGTGCAGCGGGAGATGAGCTCCCACAAGACCAGGCTACATGAGTACATGTCAATGCGCAGGAACGCGTCACTACTAAAATTGATCGCTCCTTCAAGTATCTCGGGAGCCATATAACGTCGTGTTCCCACCTACAACAACCAATGAGTAAACAACTACAACTCAACTGTGATATGTGTGGAAACACTGGATGGCCAACCTTCTGCCATATACACTCAGTTTTGATCAGTCCACCATTTCATTCAAATTTAGTACCAATAAACTTGTTGACTGTGTAATTGATATGATTTACGGTGTACTTGCGGGCATGTGCCATGAAATCATATTCAATTACTGGTATATGTAACATGGCTATCTTTCATCAAGCTCAAACAAAGACATATGTATACACACACTGCCTAAGAACTAAGATGAGATTATATAACAAACAAGTAAAATCAGTGTAGTTATATAGCTGTGATATGGAAGTATAAATTAAAGAGAACCAAAGGCTGCACACATTTCTGTTTCAAGTCTTTAAGGAGGATATTAAAGGTTTTATGATCTTAAGTTGTGGAAATATCCTAATCAAAATTAAAGTAATGAAGATAGGCACAGAAATGAGGATAAGAAAACATAACTGTATCGAAAAGGTGCCAGTGAAGAAGACTGTTTGGTGGCTCTAACATGGAGGCAAAGACAACCTGGTGAAAACACCCGTATGAAAAATGGTAGAAAAATAAAAACGAGAATATAGAAACAGATGGACAAAGACATTTAGTGAGCTGGAAGATGTCTGCGGCAGCACCAGGTAATGTAACGTACGTATGCATGGGTGTGAGCATGCATGCATGCATGCATACTACACTGGACAATCATAGTTGAAATAAAGCTACCTGGTGAATACCACTTGGTATCACTTTGCCAGTAACCACTGCAGACGTTACAGCACCCGAAGTCGGAACTGTCCATGGAACTGAATGTTCACACAACATGTTTATGTAAGGAACCGTTCCACTTTGTCTTCGGCAATGGCTAATATTGAAACAACACCAGACATACTGGCCTATTTACTAGTGTTCTGCTGTAAGAATGCCCTCATGTAATAAAAAATTTGATTTGTTGCATCTATATAGGTCTAGAAGCAGGATCAAGAACAAAGACCACCCAGCACGCCATAGTCATTTATAACTCACCCAGTCATCAGTCAAAGTTGTTTTGCAAGCTCCACTACATGAATGAGAAACAACATCTAACCTTTAAAATATTAACTCAACTTTCTAAAAATCAAACAGCAGAAGGCGGCCTGGTGTTTGTTATTGACATCTGTCTGAGCTACGTGTTGTCTCAGATGTCTAAAGCAGATTACATTGAGGTTCCATGAAGCAGCTGCAATGTGCTACTTGGCCTTTATGTCGGATGATTCCACATTAACATATATCATGTCACGCTCCATGCTAAAACAAGATCTGTGCTTATCGCAAAACTGAATTTTGTGTCCAGGTCAAAAATGTGATGTTTCATGCTTTGCTTCCCATAAAAATGTGTTGTCCAAAGTTTCAAAAAATATGATATTTATGCTTTAAATGTTTTTTCTAAAGGCAACATCTGAATAACTTGAATTAGGGTCACCCAAATTAATTGCTGTATTGATGTATTTCACCAAGTAATCAAACGAAATGTAATTTTGTCATACATTGTTTGAAAGGGTATTATTATGTCACACACCTGATTAGGAAAGCCAGAGTAGAATACAATGAAAGGGAACCCATACTAATCCATACATTATGTAGCAGCTCAATCTGGAGGGAGAATTGATAGAACAGTAAATGGAGATCACTTCAGCATGCCTAAATTTGTGCAACAAAAATATTGGAGTACCCAATCAGTCACTTCTAGCTGTCTGTATTGACAATGGCAAGTGCAGTGCATGGCTTGGCTTCATTGCTTCATCACCTTTATCCTACTGCAAAGTCCACTTTATTTATAATTAAACAAGTCAACCAAGCCCTAGGGCAATAACTGACTGCATCTGCAAATTTAGATAGCAATATGAAAAAAGCAGTAAACAACAGGTAGTGTCAATGTGTAACCAAGTAAGTAGGAATGTATCATTTCTGATATTCAAATATGCACCTCTAATTTTCTGTGACTAAATCTGAAAGTCGTTTTTCTCATACCAACAACCAATATACAGTACAGCGTGTCTGCAAACACTGGTAACCACTGCAGATATTCCACTTCCATAAAATTATGGTCTTCCCACCAGGGATGATCCTTGAAAAATTTATAATTCATCAAACATCTGTCACACATACTACACTGCATCTCTGATCACAAGGGTTACTTCTTACTTCTTACTTGGTGGCTCTGGTATTAATGTGCTGGATTGTGTTGACCAAAGATGCATAGTACCTGTCACAGACTTATAGTAAGATGAGAGCTTTATGGAAATAAAGATGCTGTACGTGTCAACTATGATGTCACCAGCCTGCCAGACTGGCAGCAAACACTGTCTGCCTCCAGCTCTCTCCTGCTAGCCAGGCAGCAAGTCAACATCACACCAGCTCTCTCCTGCTAGCCAGGCAGCAAGTCAACATCACACCAGCTCTCTCCTGCTAGCCAGGCAGCAAGTCAACATCACACCAGCTCTCTCCTGCTAGCCAGGCAGCAAGTCAACATCACACCAGCTCTCTCCTGCTAGCCAGGCAGCAAGTCAACATCACACCAGCTCTCTCCTGCTAGCCAGGCAGCAAGTCAACATCACACCAGCTCTCTCCTGCTAGCCAGGCAGCAAGTCAACATCACACCAGCTCTCTCCTGCTAGCCAGGCAGCAAGTCAACATCACACCAGCTCTCTCCTGCTAGCCAGGCAGCAAGTCAACATCACACCAGCTCTCTCCTGCTAGCCAGGCAGCAAGTCAACATCACACCAGCTCTCTCCTGCTAGCCAGGCAGCAAGTCAACATCACACCAACTCTCTCCTGCTAGCCAGGCAGCAAGTCAACATCACACCAGCTCTCTCCTGCTAGCCAGGCAGCAAGTCAACATCACACCAACTGTTCTCTCCAACGGCAGTAAAAACTCTGTTGTGTCTGGACCACTCAAACTTTATCGACTCACAAAAACGTTCAGCGTTATGTTGTAACTAAAATAAGACCAGATGCACTCACTACTCACAAACACCTTTTCGCACAGAATTATTTCTTAATAAAACTTGCTGCTGGGCGTTTATTCTGCAGATCAATTAAGCTCAAAGCTGGTTTTATTACATCTGAATAGATCTGTTTGCTGCAACTAAAATATTTAGCACACGGTTTTATACTGTCATTCATTTGGTTCTATTCCTGCAACCTTGAGGGCAAAAGATCAGCAGTTAGCTAATATGTTAATTGAGCCATCAAGAAGCTAGAGCCATGTGCATTACTGCAGTCAGACGTCACCAAAACACATAGGCAAAAGGACCAGCAATCACACTATAATTTTTTGCATTTCTGATGCATCAATAGGTAAATTGCAGTCAATAAATGTCTACTTGTTAGAAACACAAGAGAGAGCATCAGGAGGGAATTCTAATTCTATGTCCGGCCACACTTGTAGCAAGACTCCAGAATATGTCTAGATATATCACTTGAGAGAATCTGTTTGATACTGTTAGCAGGGCCTGATTCTGTGAATGAGAAAACGCCATGGTGCTCAATAAATATGACACTGTCCACTGTTACATATGTCACAGCGACTTCAAGCACAGCAGCTCACTTGTAAAAACTACAGTATGAATCCATTAATGGAAGCACCATCACGTCAGCTGGCAACACGACATATCCATTGAAGACCCACTGCATGACGCAGACATAAACCATCAACCTGCACAGGTTGGTAACTAACAATAATTGTGGCTGAATGAATGATTGCCCTTCCTCTCTGCACAGAATACAGATGAGGTGTTTCAACCGGAGGGCTAAGTATAGCAGCATACACAGCCCGACTTGGCTGTCACATGAGTCACATGACCAGGCACCAACATCTCAGCAATCTCTTTAGGTCGCAAACAACCTGCAACATCAGACAGCAACAACAACCAGTGTTGTTGCATCAAAACCTGCAAAACCAGACAGCAACAACTGCCAGTGTTGTTGCATTGTCTGGATGATATTATGTTGTCAAACTGTTTCTCAGATGAACCAATGTCAGTTCATCCCAGGAGATGACACAGGAATAAAACACAAGCCGGGGAAAATGTTCTCCACTGTGTTCATACAGTTTGCCACTGCCTGCCCATGTAGCATTGTCAGGCCAGGGTCGCACACACAGCAATATCTTACAGTGGCTACTTTGTATGATTTACACAAGTTTTACATCCAATGCAATGTTAAACTCGACAGTTGCCTTGATTGGGAATTACGCTATTTTATTGGATGATTATGATTGTACAGTTAATTTGAGATTCACCTGAACGCCACAAGAAAGCAGAAGCTGGACAGTAAAACAATGATGTGTGAGGACTGTGCTCCAATAGCAGCAACAATACCAAGTGTAGCCATGCCAACTAGTCCTGAACTGACTCACACAGTTATGTTCACATTGTCTTCCTGTAGAATCCATCCCGCCTTGAATTAAAAGTGAAGCACTCAACAGAGAAGTGGACTTATTGTTTTGATGCTCATTAAGCACACATATCAGAAGTCAGATTACACGTCTCACAGACTGCTGCGGAGTGCACCCGGCGACCGAGGAATCAGTAAGCAAGCACTGCCACCATGTCACAAAAAACCAGCACATCCAATCGACCAGTCCTCTCCCATCTGATGGCGTTATCAGCGGCCCGAGTCCCTGATGACTTGTGTGGAATCAATTCCAACACTTGCACTGTTTATGACCATATGACCACACGAAGCCGCCAGTTTGACCCGTGCCAGCAGACGGGGGACATTGCATGGATTCATATCACAACGTCAAAACTCACTCTGCACTAATATAAATGATTACGTGTTTCCGGTGAGATGGCATCATTCCAACCACAAACATGCAGCGTTTTGTTGTTGCAATACGTTGATGCATCGGCACATTTGTTGCCAGATAACAACAGTTGTAAACACTGAACATGTTGAATGGCGATGGTTTTTGTGCACTGAATGGCCTGTAACAGACCCACATTGTACACGTATGTGGCTGTATGTCAATCAGTGTTACTCAGTTGTCTTGCAATACTGAGGGAATACATACAAAATGCTTTGTATAATTAGCATGATTATGAAAACATAATCTTTTGACACTGTTGATTAAATTTCAAGGCAAGTTAAAGGAATTATGTTATTGTTACACTGCGTCATATGACTTATGCCATTGTCGTGGCAACAAAACTCAATCTAGTGCCAGCAGTTGTCATGACAACGCATTCACTCTACTAGAATACTGTAGTAGAGTGAACTACTATAAGGCCTGCGGTTATTACGATGACATATTCACTATACAATGCCACCGGTTGTCATATCTACACATTCACTCAACAGTGCCAGCAGTTGCCATGGCAACATGGTCACTGTACAATGCAAGCTGTTGTCATGACTACATATTCACTCAACAGTGCCTGCGGTTATCATGACAAAATATTCACTGTACAATGACACCAGTTGTCATGACTACACAATAGTACACATTCATTCAACAGTGCCTGCAGTTGTCATGACAACACATTAGTTGCACAGTTCATGTGGTTGTCATGCCATACTGCCTGTTGTGCATGTAGTACAAGAGTTCAAGGAATGAAGTAATCTCATCAGTTGCAGTTGTTATCAGTTTTCACAGAACTCATCACTGCTGAACCAGATAGTTAGGGCACTAGGAGCAAGGTCGCACACCAGGAGCAAGGTCGCACACCAGGAGCAAGGTCGCACACAAGGAGCAAGGTCGCACACAAGGAGCAAGGTCGCACACCAGGAGCAAGGTCGCACACAAGGAGCAAGGTCGCACACAAGGAGCAAGGTCGCACACAAGGAGCAAGGTCGCACACCAGGAGCAAGGTCGCACACCAGGAGCAAGGTTGCACACAAGGAGCAAGGTCGCACACCAAGAGCAAGGCTGCACACCAGGAGCAAGGTCGCACACAAGGAGCTAGGTTGCACACCAGGAGCAAGGTCGCACACAAGGAGCAAGGTTGCACACCAGAAACAAGGCTGCACCCCAGGAGCAAGGTCGCACACAAGGAACAAGGTCGCACACCAAGAGTAAGGCTGCACACCAGGAGCAAGGTCGCACACAAGGAGCAAGGTTGCACACCAGGAGCAAGGTCACACATCACCATGGTGATCTCAGTCACAATGCACAAGCTCATCTTCTTTTGCGCTACACGAATCTCTTGCATTAATCTCACTTACACCCACCAATGGAGCAACAAACCACTCGCTCATGGTGGCGCCATCTGGTGAACTGATCAACACTCAGTTCTAGGATAAAGGCCCTCAAAACATAAGTAAATAATTATAAATAACTATTGTTTTGTTTTCTTAAATTGATTGTCAACTGGTACATGAGAGGCGAATGGCCCCAGGAGGTGAATGAACACAGAAAGAGGTGAGTGGACTCGTCGGCTCAGAGGAGATGTACTTACAATACTCCAAAGTTAGCGGATTAATATAGACTTAGAAACATTACAATGTGCATTGTCTCTAGCAACTGAATCTTACAAGACTACCTGGCACCTGATGTCAACCCTGTGATGCAGGACACATGTTCACCTTGGCCCAGTTGCTGGACACCTATTAATGTGCCTTTGTCATTGCCACACTGCACATCTTTTGGCAGTCTGCCTAGGTATCAACAGAGCACTGAACAGTGGCCTACAACTATATCCGGGTCATCAGGAACATTAAACACCCTCCTACATGGCAATGAGCAGGTGCAGTTTCTGGATTCAACAAATACAGCATGTACACCAGAAAAATACATATATGAAGTTTATTGAACCTTAAGTTACTGAAGAACCAAATAAATTAAGGTTCAATTCCTTGACCTGTCTGCCTACTGTGACGTATCCAAGGTTTGACCTATCTGAGGTATCTCCAGCACTGAACATACCCACGTATGTCAACAAAACTGGACATTTAAATTACTTAACTTTCGATAAAATACAGAAACACAAACTACAATTGTACAAATCACCACATGAGAAAGAATACAACGGGAAATATCAGAGTGAAAAACACTGGAACATGTTGGCGAGAAGACGCAGTGGTAACAAGATAACAAATTCCTGCATCGAGACTCACCTGGCCATGCGTGTAGCCGACATTCTTGGACGGCTCAAAGATGAGAGCGAGGCCAAAGTCAGCGACGCACGCTGTCATGTCACTGCGGATGAGCACGTTATGACTCTTGAAGTCTCGGTGTGCAATCGAGGGTTTGTGGCTCTCAAGCTTCGTAGGGGGCATGTCTTCGTGCAGGAAGGCGAGGCCCTGGACCATGGAGTCCGCAATGCGCAGCACCTCCGGCCACGTCACCAGGTTGCCCTGAAACCAACAAACATAACAATAAACTTGCGACTTGAGACATGTATCATCAGACCAGAGCCGGTAGATGTACTTTTATTTTGTACTTGTGTAAAAGTACAAGTAACTAAAAAAAGCTACCAAAAAAGTAAAAGTTTTTTTTTTTTAATGTACTTGAGATACAAATAAAAAGTAAACAAATATACTTGAAGTAAACCTAAAAGTACTTTTTCCAAGTAACTTACACAATGGCCGACACAGCCAACCATTGCAAATTAAAAAAAAAACCATTCACAAGGTCATTTAGCATATAAACAAGAGGTTTATTTAACTAGTGTTACACAACATAACACATACTAACTGGTGGACATTTGAGTTAGTTGAGAGTTCATACTGAAAAAATCAAACTACAAATCATAGATGAACCATTATTTTTCATGACCAATTAAAGCAACTTCTAACAAATCAGCTAGTAGCCTAGATGCCGAAGTACAAATCAAAAACATAAATATCTTCAATTTTCTTCTAAGTTTAATCATATCTGTTCAACTAGTTAACTTCTTGCTCCGGTTTGCATCAGTTTGTGCTGTCAGTGTTGTGCTTTTTGGGTTAGCGCAGACTGCACTTGAAATGAGCGATATAATAGCACATGTTGATGCAAACCGGAACTGTACTTGGCCCTCAACACTGCCCTAAAATGCGATATTGTATAACACTGGATGTGGAACGATGGAATGGATAATACTGAGGGCAATGAATCAAATTTAGGTAAACATATAGTTATATAGGACTAATATCATGTTACCAGTGCTGTCACTCGATGGCGATGTCTTGTACATTAAACATATCTGATACACTGGTGTACACAACAAGCATAATTAGTTTAATGTTGTTCCTGTTTATAATCTACATCTTCAACACTGATACCAATGATAACAAAAACGGTGTTGGACGTTGTAAGTTGCTGTTTAAATGGCTGGAACAAGTATCTGCAACTTGATGCCACCTGGTGATCATTCCGGGTAATGGTAGTGAATTGACCAATCAAAAAATGCAACTGCGCGTTGTTCCCACTGATATCTGTAAATAAATCTGTGCTGGTAGCAAACAGTTTCAGCTTCCAGCATAGAACTTGCGTTGAAAGCATTTTAGGAGCTTCAATAAATTAACACAAAAATTATGAATACTTCATTACATTCTGGAAAAGTACACATTATTTGTACTTCGTTACAAATAGAAGTACTTCCAAAATTTTTTACTTTGTTAAGTACTCAGGAAAAGTAAATGTTTCTACGTAAGTAAAGTAACAAAGTAAATGCACTTCATTACAGACCGGCTCTGAATAAGACACACCACCCACAGCAAATAACATTCAAGACACTAGCAGGTTAATATATTCACATCTGATAAAAAATAAGATTTCCAAAAAATTCTTTGTGAACACGCTTTTATGTGATGGCCAAATGTCTTAGCTGTGTGTAGAGCAATTGCAACTGTGCATTTATCAGACTGCGGTGTCATCAGCCGCACATGTTACAGGGAGAATAAAACAATTGATTAATGACGCTGCCTAAGTCAGACAGAAAATTAACTATTCAGACCACAAGATCCATCTGTCTGACGCTTTGACTGTCTCCATCTCTTCTCATCTGCCACTGCTGAATCTACACGTATTATTCAGTGTTTCCCCTGGGTAAAATTATGGGGGAGTTAGTAGGGATGGGGTACGCGAGCGCCGGAGGCGCGAAGCGTTGCTAGGGGGGTGCGGGGGCATGAAGTATGTTGCTATTAATCGCAAGAACGTTTCTCAGTGTGTCCTTTTTATAAAACAGGATAAGTTGTTTAGTATATCCAATTTCTGTGCAAACATATAATTGCCTAGCCCAAGTTATTGATAACCCATTAGTATACACGGTTTTGGGCAGTAGGCGTCTTTTATGAGATGTGAACTTCGGTGGTTTATAAGTAAATACTTCACTCAAGTCAACTTTCCCAAACGTTTATTTGCACAACTTTGTCGGAATATGTATTATATATTTAGCACAAAGATATCTTACAAATCACATTCCTTATTTTGCTTTAAAAAAACGGCATAGAACATTAGTTGAATAGACTTGTCACTGACACTGTGCCTACTATAGCATGATAGCTCTCATTTTATGCATACTGTGCGGTAACAGACTGGCACAAACCGGGTCGCTATTTGAGCTTCAACAGAGTCCGGATTCGATACAAGCACTGACTAGTGAATAGGATGCATGGTTTTTATTTGGGCTTCAAAAGAGTGCGGATTTGACACAAGTACCGACTAGTGACGTAGTGCCATCAGCCTGCACGGTTTTCACTCCCACCACCGTCATAAACCAAAACGCAAGTTACCTTTTGGATGCCATTTACATGAATGTCAAGATTTCAAGTGTCGAAACTCCGCGAGGTGTCACCATTGGAGACACCGGGGATACCGTAGGAATATTCCGTGATTGGACAACTGACAAACAATATCTTTCACATTGTCCAATGGAGTTAAATCCTAACTGCTCTGAGCGACGTTATCGTTAAGACGACTAAACGATGTTGCTACAAATCCGCAATTTTGCAGGAATATAAGTGACTTTGTGGTGTCACTTCGCGCCACTCGCCGGTGCTGAAAATATCGCGAAAGAACGAAAAAAATGGCATCAATTTCATCAAATTCTGGGCGAGGCGGCACAGAAAAACGGCGAGGCGGCCCACCTCGCTTGTCATATACCAGGGGAAACACTACATGTGTCAAAACATAACCAAGTGAGTCGGATGTCAGCGAACTAGATTTTGAGAAAACACTGTTTTTACATGATTTTTGAAGATTTTGACTTTTTGTCTCCAAATGATACTTGAATGTCTTTTCGTTCGATTGCCAATTGTTATTGTCTCTTATAGTAATATTTAGTACCTAATAGAACCAGGGTTCATACAGACAACTAACAATTCAATTCAAGAGTTTTTAATTACCATTTCATGCATGAATTCCGTAAAACAAAAGCGATAAATCGCACATGTTCCCATCGCATTTTTGGGGATATATTTAGTACTGTGAGAAAGCCCAGCATGTCTAATTTCCATATAATTATGGCAACGGAATTCTCTGTTTACATCAACTTTAGCCAACATCAGCGCCTGACTCAGAGGCCTATCCGTAAACAAAAGTGGCTTGCAGCTGGCCTGGTGAGCTGGCCTGGTGATTGATACAGGTCCCCTCATTGGCTTACTCCATGAGCGAGCGCATGCTCAGTGCACCCCTTCTTGGCCTGGCTAACTGTAAACAACATACCTTGGCGATGGGATTGTTATTAAGAAACATTCCAAATAACTCAGGTACTGTCGCAATAATCTCAGTAAACAGTTTGCGAAATATATCTTCAGCAATGAACGTGACTTGGGAGTGTATTTCTAATGCATCGAACAGACGAATCGAAATAAAACGACCGTATTGGGAACGTCAATGCAGTCGTAGCAATGTTTGATCTCTCGCTTTAGCCTTCGACGTTGGGACCTAGCTCTTGTAACCGGACGATTAAATTAATAAAACCACAAAGCTCAGGTGTTGTAATTATCTGTGTACAGCAAATATATAAAATTCCATTACGTTCATCTGAGTCGATGTCATGTTACGTTGTTGCTCGGTTGTTATACAGCATTTCTGTGTGCAGGAATTGTGCAATGTTATAAAAGGACTTATATCTTATTAGTTACATACATATTTTTGGTCATAATATTATTAATATGTCATGTATTTGATTCATATTTACATTATGTTTGGACAACACCATTAGCCAACACTGTGCAAAATTTCAGAGAAATATGTTAAGTGTAACTAAGGTAATTTAAAGTACACATGTGTAAAGGAAGGTATAAGGACATGAGGAAATATTTAGCAAAGATAGACTGGAATAACACACTGCAAAATAAGACAGCAACAGAATGCTGGAATATATTAAAGAGTGAAATTAAGTGCATAGTCGATAAATCTGTACCCTTCAAAAAACAAGGGAAACGGTCCAAAAAGAAACACTTTTCAAAAGAAGCCATTAGAAAAATTAAGTATAAACAAATGATGTGGAAGTCATATAGATGTACTGGAAATTATGAAGACTACAACAGTTATAAAGAAGCACTTAACCAAGCTACAGCTGAAATTAGAAATTCAAAGAGAAGCTATGAACAACAATTAGCTAGTAATATAAAACATGACAGCAAGAGTTTTTATGCATATGTTCGAAGCAAACAGAAAGTTCAAGATAAGGTCGGTCCTCTAGAAGATAGTGCTGGAAATATAATATCAGAGGGATTCTTAATGGCAGAAGACCTGAATGAGTACTTTAGTTCAGTGTTTACCAGAGAAGATATTAGTTCACTGCCAGTACCAGAGGCTAAGTTCAAGGGGGCAGATTCAGACTATTTAGGACAATTAATTGTAACCCCGGAAATGGTAGCTAAGAAAATAAGGGCTATGAAGGATAATAAATCACCTGGAGTGGATGGGATTCCGCCCAAACTACTATTGGAAATTGTAGAACAAATTAGTGTACCGCTTGCAACAGTTTTCAATTTGTTATTAGAAGAGGGAGTGGTTTCTTTATAATGGAAAGAGGCAAACATTATACCGTTATTTAAAAAAGGTTCGAGAAACAAGTCAGAGAACTATAGACCAGTGAGTTTAACATCAGTGATTTGCAAATTATTAGAAAGATTAATTAAAGATCACATGGTGGATTTTCTTGTTAAACAAAACTTGATCAACCCATCTCAACATGGTTTTTTTAAAGCAAGGTCATGCTTAACAAATATGTTATGTTTTTTGGAAGACATCACTAAGTGGGTAGATGAGGGATCACCAGTAGATATCGTCTACTTAGATTTTCAAAAAGCTTTCGACAAAGTACCACATCAAAGATTACTGCTGAAACTAAAGGCCCATGGCATAGGAAATGGTATAATAAACTGGATAGAACAATGGCTGATTGACAGAAGACAACGTGTAGTAGTTGATGGGGAGGCTTCAAACTGGAAATCGGTATTGAGTGGGGTACCACAGGGATCAGTATTAGGACCTATATTATTCTTAATATATATCAACGATTTGGATGATGAAATAACAAGCAAGGTGTTGAAATTTGCGGATGATACAAAAGTGTTTAGAAGGATTAAAAGTGATGGAGATAGACAGCATTTACAAGATGATCTTGACAGGTTGATCAAATGGTCTGAAAAGTGGCAAATGCTGTTCAATTTTGGGAAATGTAAATGCCTCCACACAGGACATGGGAACGAAGAGGTAGAATATACAATGGGGGGTACTGTACAAAGTACTACCGTAAAAGAAAAGGACTTAGGGTTAACCATTAGTGCTGATATGAAGGTTTCAGAGCAGTGCGGAATTGCAGCTTCAAAGGGAAATCAAATCATTGGATTAATTAGGCGAAACATAACGTATAAGGAAAAAGAGCTAATAATACCGCTGTACAAAACAATAGTTAGGCCTCATTTAGAATATTGTATTCAAGCGTGGAGGCCATATCGCAGGAAGGACATAGATATGCTAGAAAGAGTGCAGAGGAGAGCAACTAAAATGATACCAAAACTGAGGGATCTTAGTTAAGAAATACGCCTAAAAAAATGCGGTTTAACAACACTGGAGACCAGGAGATTGAGAGGAGATCAGATAGAAGTGTTTAAAATATTGAATGGTTATGAAAATATTGATAGAAATATATTTTTTTCAATTAAGAAAGATAGAAGGACTAGAGGACATGAAGTTACATTAGCAAAGGAGCAGAATTGATTAGATATAAGAAAGTTTTCATTTTCACAAAGGACTGTAAATGAATGGAACAGATTATCTGATGATTGTGTGGGTGCTAGTAGCGTGAATATTAAAAAAAAAAAAATCGACACATACCTCACACATAGATAAAAGGTTCGGACTCTCGATAAGCCAAAGGGCTTCCTTGTCCACCTGCCACCTAGAGTTAATTATCTGGGTGGCAATCTTGTTAAATCTTGTTAAACATGTACATGAACTTCAACTGTGTTTTTCTCAATTTGAATGTTTCTACCCCAGTCATGTTCATTGTGACATAACTTTGGCTACGAGTGAGCTAGACTCTTGCTTTATACACCACTGGAAAGCTTAACACCTCTTCTGTCCAACGTTATTGATAATAAATTTGTTTTCATTTTTTGACATGTGACTCATTTTTTATTATGATTTGTCAACACAGCCAAGACCCAAAACAACACTTCCAAGTGCATTTACACAGGCAACGTTTCAGAATGAAGACAAAGATGAAACTGAAACCGAGCTGTGAGTTTCCAGATTGAATCAAACTGCACAGCCCTGCAATAAATCACATGAGTCATTCCAGCTCCCTAGAACAGTTTAGCCAGCAGCATTCAAGGGACCAAGCCCAAACTGATGCATTGCAGGGTAGCCAGTTCTTTCAAATAAATCTCCCTGGTTGTTTAACTGAGGTAATGAAATACACTCTCTGACACCCACACAGATACTTTTTTGCCATCTCTACCCATTTTTTTGCGTAAACAATACATTTAGAGGGAAAAATACACCTACACACGCACATATCAGTTGACAATTCTACACAGGACAATTTCTGCCAAAAGTTCACAGCTACCTAAGCAGATATGTCAGTCTGACATTTAAACCCCTCCAATTTGAATATCAGGTGTTTTGACTTAATATGTGCTTCAAATGTTGGCAGCAATTAAAACGTTGATCAGTACCTTGAGATAATCATAGAGGGAGCCACGTTCGTGGAACTCGGTGATGAGCCAGAGCTCCATGTTGAGGTTATCGCCTCGTTTCTCTGCACCAAGGAAGCGCAGGATGTTGCTGCAGGATGCCATCTGGGGGAGTCTGTAGATGTCACTCTCTGTCACCCACGACTGCTTGTCCTGCAGTGGGAAGATCTTCACCGCCACGATCCGACTCAACATCTGCGCTCGCCACACGCACCCATAGCGCCCCCTGGCCTTCACCTCGAGCAGCTGCAGCGGGCAGAGACCGAGCAGTGGTGAAGGCGGGGTGACAGGTGAGGGATCGCAGGTCGGCAGTGGCTGGTGGTACGCCATCTTGTGGCGACGCCACATCCAGATGGACACGGAGACGAGGAGGATGATAGCACTGATGGGTATGAGGGCATACGCAAGGGTGCTCAGGATGTGACCTCGCGTGTCATAGTAGACCGGCCCTTGCTGTACGTCTACAACAAAAGATATACTCAGTGACCTGGCAGTACATGTACAACACTCAGTCATTTGTACCACATCTACAACATAACACTCAGTCACTTGTACCACATCTACAACATAACACTCAGTCACTTGTACCACATCTACAACATAACACTCAGTCACTTGTACCACATCTACAACACAACACTCAGTCACTTGTACCACATCTACAACACAACAAAACACTCAGTCACTTGTACCACATCTACAACACAACACTCAGTCACTTGTACCACATCTACAACACAACACTCAGTCACTTGTACCACATCTACAACACAACACAACACTCAGTCACTTGTACCACATCTACAACACAACACTCAGTCACTTATACCAAATCTACAACACAACACTCAGTCACTTGTACCACATCTACAACACAACACAACACTCAGTCACTTGTACCACATCTACAACACAACACTCAGTCACTTGTACCACATCTACAACACAACACAACACTCAGTCACTTGTACCATATCTACAACACAACACAACACTCAGTCACTTGTACCATATCTACAACACAACACAACACTCAGTCACTTGTACCATATCTACAACACAACACAACACTCAGTCACTTGTACCATATCTACAACACAACACTCAGTCACTTGTACCATATCTACAACACAACACAACACTCAGTCACTTGTACCATATCTACAACACAACACAACACTCAGTCACTTGTACCATATCTACAACACAACACAACACTCAGTCACTTGTACCATATCTACAACACAACACTCAGTCACTTGTACCATATCTACAACACAACACAACACTCAGTCACTTGTACCATATCTACAACACAACACAACACTCAGTCACTTGTACCATATCTACAACACAACACAACACTCACATTTGTACCATATCTACAACACAACACTCAGTCACTTGTACCATATCTACAACACAACACAACACTCACATTTGTACCATATCTACAACACAACACTCAGTCACTTGTACCATATCTACAACACAACACAACACTCCGTCACTTGTACCACATCTACAACACAACACTCCGTCACTTGTACCACATCTACAACACAACACTCCGTCACTTGTACCACATCTACAACACAACACTCCGTCACTTGTACCACATCTACAACACAACACTCCGTCACTTGTACCACATCTACAACACAACACTCCGTCACTTGTACCACATCTACAACACAACACTCAGAGACTTGGCAGCACTTCTGAGCATGGAACAAGCAAAACATTTGATCTAAAAAAATTGGCCCTGAAGTCCTTTGGACTAATACGTCTATATGTGACCCCGGCTGACCAAATGAGTGATAAGTCGGAAAAATTGTAACATTGTTTTCTTACATCCTTGTAAAGGTTGGGTAGGGTGCTTTACACGGTTTCAAAAATTATGACTGCTACAAAAATTGGCGAAGTTATGGAGCATTGAACATGGTAGGGGTCAAAAAGTGAAAATGAAGAAAACGGCTGTTGAAGTTTTACATTATATGTGACCCATCTTAACGAAATGAGTCGGCAAATCTGATTTTCCGTAAATGCCGTTTATGTGAACAAATCGCGAATCCACCGATTTTGAGATTTCCCCTGAAAATTATTCTCTGGTATTCGTTTTATCGATTGCTACTCTAGCTACCCTCTAATTAACTCTGTTTTGTGTATTTTAAAGCGATTTTTGTAGAGCTGTGCGAAGTGTTCCGCTCGATTTCCTTAAAATAATGCCGAAAATGCCAGTAATGGTGCGCGTTCGCAACTGCTAATTTTGGGACGCTCTTAACATATGAGATATCACCACGAAGCTTGACGCGTCATCTTCCCATATATGGGCATAAATATGCTAATAACTACATTCTGTGACCTCCAGAGAGGTTGGAAGACGTCCCCTGTTAGGCCAGCTGTGTAAACAATTCGGATCATGTGGTAGCAAATGCAACTGCGTGACCCAGGTAGCTGTTCTCATTGGTTCAGTGATGGGTCATTTACATAATCTGTAAACACGCATGCGCACGGTGTATTTCCACCGCGTCACTGCTGACCCAGATAGCGATTAAGAAGACGCGAAAAATTGTGTTTAACGTGGCGAAGCTGTTAAATTCAGATGGAAGTGATTGCGCACAGATTTACAGTTTGATCGGAGTATTTTTTGGAAGACTTGACGGATGGAAGCGAGGCGGACTAGGACGAAATTTTTGCAAGATCTGTCCATGTTAACTAAGGTACATTTCATGAAACATAACAAATATTTTGCATCAACTTTGACGACCGTTTTCTGAGTTTGAAGGTTTCTACCCCACATGTGTTTGTTAAGCCATAACTTCAGTTACAATTAAGATATCTTATACATGATACACCGTGTGAAAGCAGAGATTCTGCTCTTTCCAACGCTACTAATAACTCAACATTAAAAATTTCCGACATGCGACTCATTTCGTTAAGATGGGTCACATATGCAAATGGATTGCATGGAAATATTACATGCACAACATTCAAATGTGGCACACAGTATGTAATATGTATGTTATGTTGCAATGATACACTGGAAGTACAAATGTGCTGCTACAAAGACTTTTCAAGTTATGCCAAATTATGTCTTTATGTGTAAAACTAAGAGGACAGATTATTTGAGAGCAAAAGGTAGACTCACTGTTTGACACAGTTTAAAACCTACAGGCAACTGTCCAGTTTAACAGGGGTCTAGTGGCTTAATGCTGTCTGTTGACACAAGCTACTGCCAGTGACCAATTACAGATTAGTCAGTTTCCATCAAACAATAGCAGGCAGAGAATCTTAGCTCCACAGCTGGGTGTAATACACAACAAGTGATAAATATTTGATACACTTGAAATACAAATGCTGCTACAAAAATGTATAAAGTTATGCCAGATTATGCTTTATGTATAAAATTAAGAGGACAGATTATTTGAGAGCAAAAGGTAGTCTAAAGAAAATTAAAAATAGGTCAGCTGGACGGTGATAGACCGTTTGAACTTGAAGCCTTTGTCAAACTTTTGTCTCGACTTCACCAAAGGCGGTGTCCTGCTGTCAGAACTTCGAAGGTGTTACTCACCTAACTTACAGGTGTTTGTCAGTAAGAATAATGGGATGATAATTTACACCAACGTTGTTTCCCGTAGAAGTAATTTTTTGCGATATATTAGCATTAGTCGTGCCAATTCAAAAATTAGTGCTATATAATAGTAGTTTGTCAAAATGTAAACAAACTCAGACAGTTGCAGCTTAGCGTTAGCCTGTTCTGAAATATTTTAATGACATAATGATATATTTCACATAATTATATAGGGAGCTAATGGAGAGGCCCATCATAATCCATAGCACTACAAAATGAAGTATCTGAAAGTCACACTTCATATATTGAGTGACACATCTCATACTGTCTTTCTGGACTGTCGCAATATCCAATAGTTTCCTATCACAACCCTCGTGTACAATATGCCAAAGCTATATATTTCTAACACCACAACATATGTATTATCATTGGATAGGTAATTGAATAATCTTTCAGATGAACACAACTTGTAGCAGCAGAAAATGAAGCATACAAAAGTTACACCGCAAACAATGACATGCATTCTCAAAATGTGATTCATTCAAAAATTAGTGCTATATAATAGTAGTTAGTCAAAATGTAAACAAACTCAAAGACAGTTGCAACTTACTGTCCACCAAGCAGTAGCAGAGCAGTTTTATAATAATAATAATCCACAAGTTAAGTGGCAGTGATCTTCCTTTTATCATTCATGTGATGTTTATTGTGAGCATGGCGGACAAATGGTTATCATACGAAGACAGGTACAGAAAGAAACTGACATTTTCTATAAAAAGAACACGTTTGCCTATCAATGGCATGTATTTCCTATTGTTGCCATTTTTGCCGGGCAGAAACAGTTTCTGCCCGGCGTAAATCAAACAACCATGTAGGTAATTAATCAAATGTTTTTTGGTGAATCATAGTTACAGATCATTAAGATGGAAGTAAAATGTTTACATGTTTACTGTTTACTTATTGCACCATGTCTTGCATTTAGAGGAATAATTATAATAGAAAATAAAATGTTGTGGCACATATTTTTAAATACATGCATTGATGAGAAACTTTTCTGTGGCCTAAGAATAACTAATTTCAATTAACTTTCTGCTTATATAAAACAACTTCATAAAATATATATCCATACAAAACACAGACTCCGCATGTGACAGATGTTTTGGGAAGGGGATAGTGTTCTATTTCTGGTACAAGGTGCTGTGTTTGTTGACCCAAGCCTCTGCCAGTGACCAATTACAGATTAGTCATACTTCCTACCACCAGCCACAGTGACCCAAGCCTCTGCCAGTGGCCAATTACAGATTAGTCACACATTAACCAGCCGCCACATGTAACATATTTAATGTTGTAAGCATCATCGTAGTTTAAGAAAAAATAACTAACAAAATGACTCGGCTAGTGATTCTGCGTCCATGTTGTTTATGGGCGATAACAAGGCGGTTGCTACCATCCCCGACGTGCGCCGAAGTCTATTTTATTTGACCCTCTCCGCTTTCTCCGCTTCCGGCGTTTCCGCGGACTGCAAAAGAAATAGGGCCACAGTGACCCAAGCCTCTGCCAGTGACCAATTACAGATTAGTCACACTTTAACCAGCCAGCCACAGTGAGGTGTGACAGATGTTGTGGGAAAAGGGATTAGTTGAACAAAAGGACTGGAAGCCTGCTAGAGCTACTGCTACAGAAGACCATTTAGTTAACAAATTTAGCATTTTAGGGGACATTTGGAGCCCTTAGAATGATTGAATCAAATACAGATGTCTTGTGTATAGTGGCACTACCATATGAAATGTATAAGCAAAATTCGAGAAAAAGTTGCTGGACAGTTTTTTTTTAAATAGGCAAAATGTTACATTTTTACCAGTTTTGGGGTCCTTGGAGGCCCTAGGGATGATTCAATCAAATACAGATTTCTCGTGCATAGTGGCAATGCCCTAAGATATGTCTATGCAAAATTAGAGAAAAAGTTGCTGAACGGTTTCTGAGATACGGCAGCTAACGGCAGACGGCGGACGCAGAGTGATGGCAATAGTCCCTTTGGACCTTTGGCCAAAGGACTAAAAATGGACATGCTTCTATTATTTTGACTTGACAACAACAATTTGCATGTTAGGTTTAGTGAAATGATGTGAAAAAAGTTGATATGGAGTCGAGGAAAGTGATATATAGTGTTTCTAGGGCATATTGATTCTCTGGAAATTTGTATGAAAAAGATGGATGATCTGAGAATGCAACTTTAAATGCTAAAATTACACAAAAACTATTTTAAGCATGCTGCCATGAAGTTGTTAGTGGTGGTGGAAGTGTAACCCTTTAAAGGCCAGCTCACTGTTTGTTATTGGATGAAGCACGAACTGTTTTCCTATCTAATGTTTAGATGTGCAACAGAAAACATCATTTATCTTTAAATTCACAAAATGGATCACATTTTGCAGATAAACACCTCACGTTTTATCGACCCTCTAACAGAATTACTATTTCTAACACAGTTTCTGCATTTGCGTTGCTCCGAGACACAAATACTGACGCTGTAATCTGATCTTGTGATCCACATCAATTGTACAATGAGCCTTATCATGTCTGTGCAAACAATCAGAGGCATAAAATGTTAACTATTTGCAAGTGAGTTTGTTGACATAAAGAGAACCTTTTAATTAATGTACTTAATTAAAACCCCTTCTGAAGCAAGAATACATTGTCACTGAGCACCTCCAAACCCCCTATGTCTGTCAGCTTCACAAACCTGAACATTCTATTGTAATCATAACACATTCAGGAACAACTGGATAGAATCAAGAGACCCATTATAACTCCCACAAATGTATTATTAGATATTATCAAAAACAGGGTAATAGT
This sequence comes from Paraescarpia echinospica, assembly GCA_020002185.1. NCBI lineage: Eukaryota > Metazoa > Annelida > Polychaeta > Sabellida > Siboglinidae > Paraescarpia > Paraescarpia echinospica. The sequence continues at coordinate 49,576,105 of CM034533.1, read as the reverse complement.
GTCTTAACCCTTAAAAACACTAAACCATTTACTCCCCACTCACAGCAGTTGCAAGCCAGACTTATACATGGACCAACCTGTAACATCAATACCGACTGCTGTGGAGAAAGTAGCTGGCTACAAATCAAAACTTGCACAAACAGCCATATTATTAGCTCTGCCATTACACAGTGCTTACAGACTTATCCTGCCCTACTTCTTTCTGCCTGCTACAAATTGTCCTCACTACCCCCCAGCTCGCTCTCTCTCTCTCTTGCATTTTCCCACTCCTTCCCTCCCTCACATTCTCCCACTCCTTCCTCACTTCCCTCCCGCTCTCTCCCTCACATTCTCCCATTCCTTCCTCACTTCCCTCTCAATCTCTCCATCACATTCTCCCACTTCTTCCACACTTCCCTCCTGCTCTCTCCCTAGCGTTTTCCTAGTCCTTCCTCACTTCCCTCCCGCTCTCTCTCCCTAGCATTCTCCCATTCCTTCCTCACTTCTGTCCCGCTCTCTCCCCCACATTCTCCCACTCCTTCCTTACTTCCCTTCCGCTCTCTCTCCCTCACATTCTCCCACTCCTTCCTTACTTCCCTCCCGCTCTCTCTCCCTCACATTCTCCCACTCCTTCCTCACATTCTCCCACTCCTTCCTCACTTCCCTCCCGCTCTCTCTCCCTCACATTCTCCCACCTCTTCCCATTTCCCCTCCTTCATGGGCTTTCTCCTCACATTTTCCACTCCTTCCTCACTTCCTCCGCCTTCTTTCGGCCACATTCTCCCACTCTTCCCTTACTTCCCTCCCGCCTCTCCCTCACATCTCCCACTCTTCCTCTCACTTCCTCCCGCCTTCTCATTCACATTCTCTTCCCACTCCTTCCTCCTCACTTCCTCCCGCCTCTCCCTCACATTCTCCCACTCCTTCACTCTGCACCCGCTTCTCTCTCTCTCTCCCCTCACATTCTCCCACTCCCTTTCCCACTTCCCCTCCCCGCCTCTCTCTCTCCTCACATTCTCCACTCCTTCCTCACTTCCTCCCAGCTTCTCTCTCCTCCCTGACATTCTCCCACCTTCCCTCACATTCTCCCACTCCTTCCTCACATTCTCCCACTCCTTCCTCACTTCCCTCCCGCTCTCTCTCCCTCACATTCTCCCACTCCTTCCTCACTTCCCTCCCGCTCTCTCTCCCTCACATTCTCCCACTCCTTCCTCACTTCCCTCCCGCTCTCTCCCTCACATTCTCCCACTCCTTCCCCAATGCCCTCCCACTCTCTCCCTCACATTTTCCCACTTCCCTCCCACTCTCTCCCTGACATTCTCCCACTCCTTCCTCATTTCCCTCCCACTCTCTCCCTCACATTCTCCCACTCCTTCCTCACATTCTCCCACTCCCTGCCACTACATTCCTCTCATCATTTCCATGCCCACCTTCACCAACTTCTTCCCTCGATTCCTTGCAGTGAGCGGGACACATGATTCTATTCACTCCGCCCTCTCAATGATATTTCTCCATCTATCCCAATCTTCTGCAACTGTCCCACACACTCAGCTGTCCATCTGTGCACTTTAGAGATCTCTACTGACAACCTGTGTTCACTTCTCCTGCCACCACTCTTGTTTTCATGATCACTTTCTTCAACATTGGATCTCAATGAGAAACTTACCCTGCTAGGTCCATCCAGACTGATATCACTAGCTACTGACCACTGACTGACACGACACAGTAAACAGAGGCCTTGTTGAGTTATCAGAAGCACTTGAACCCTGTGTCTCCTTCTAACACAACCTGTCCACATTGGCAGTTTGCTGGAGGACACCAATAACATATTCATAGGTGCTCCACCCAGCACTGGGGTCATTACAGAGATCAACCACAATCACATTGTGATGTTGTATATGGGCCTCAAATCCCGGGTTCAGTCACTGCTGAATCTTGAATACACTGTTTTTCACATTCATACAAATTACAACGGAAGTTCCAACAGCACACTTTACAATTACCCGTTTGTGCTAAACTAGTCTACCGCTAGACGTTGGCTGGTAGCGCCAGCAACAACTGGGCCAAGTGTTGCGTGGGACAACGGTAGTTGTGTGTTTACGTGCTCTTCATCAACCAGTTCCCAAGTAAATTACCTCCTTTTACATATTTTAAACAACACAAGAGAAGGACAGCTAACTACTAAAAACGGCAACTATTGATAAAGAACATGTGATAACAGTTTGTCAACTGGGTTGTCGCATTGCATAGAAATCATGAACACTCTTAATGGTGTCCTCACATGAAAAACAAGCATTTTTCATATGGACAGAATTATGTTACTCATTATTTGTCATAGACGATGCACTTTTGTGCCTTTCCAGTTTAGAAAAAGTAAAAACAAGCAGTAACACTTTTTTCTAACAACTTAATCACTGTCCATTCTATTCATATTCTGCAGATAAAGATTATGAATCATGACCTGAATATCTTTCACATAATCTGACAAATCATGCAGTTCTTTTACTGCATGCACACCAAACTAACAATAGTAAGGCTGCGAACAGATTTACTAAAAACACTAACTGTCCCTCTGGATATGTTACAATGTTCAGTTATAAAATCAAATTATCATTATGTAGTTTTTGCTAACCATACTTAAAATCTGAAATTACATCACAATTACATTTGTAATGAATTACATGTTATGTAACACCTGTAATAGCCCCCCCCCTGAAAGTGAGCTCCTGTGGCTTGACATGTTGTGTTGTTTTGAGCCAGTGTTTGTGGCTGGCCTGGGTTAGTGCTGCAGATGGTAAACAAGTCCCACAAATGGGTCATCATAAGGCACAGGTCACCAGTGAGGACGTCACCAGGCACATCCATATCAGTCACACCTTTACAGTCTTAACCATTTCAGTACTACAGCCCTGATCAGCTGTGACCACTGAATACTGCATTCCCAGTGAATATGCAACATAATGGACCTCACTTCAAGTCAAGATTTGGGCAACAAAAATGCATTTTATGAATAGGAATGTTATATATTTTCGGAAAGTATGATAATCAGCGAATAAAATGAGCCATATCGTTTTACATTCCGTCATCATGGTAACCAACAATCCAAGATGGCCACCAAGATTTCAACGTTTTTGCAGTTGCTGAACTCGGTTGTATACTAAGTTCGCCGACATCGTTATTATGTCGATCGTCAACATCTGACAAAGATTCTTCGATAAAACTATCAAATAATCTGTCCAAAACATACGGCGGTAAATCGCTAGTTGAAGTAATGCTGTCCGCCATTGTGGCTGCCGTGGATTTTAATAATCCATCATTAAAAACCGTGAAAATCACTGTTAACTATTATTGATCGATAATAAACAATGACCATTGCTGAATAGCTAATTCATTCGCCTTGACAATCGTACACAACAAGTGGCTCCACGTAGTGGATTATTATGAATAAAAACGATTTCAATAGCAGACATCGTCAATAATTGTGTAGGGGCTCTAGAACAATACACCCCAGGTCCACACCCAAGAAATTACCCCAGTCCAGAGTAACCTGTAACCACTGGTTACAGGGTTGGAATATCTGCCCTATGCTGTAAAAAAAAATGTCAGGCATCGTTCTACCACACTTAGAACTAACTTGTTTCCGTGTGAAAGGTTGAGTGCTTAAAATAGAAAGTTCTAATGCCACATATTTGATAATCGCCGAAACGGATTAATTTCCAACCGTATATGGTAAATAAATAAACAGTATTGCCAGAAGAATTAGCCTCATTTATTGATGTGACCTTGTGCTAATCTCGTGCAACAACCTTGAGGACTCACACGGCCTTGGTCTGGATACATGACATGCAGCAGGGGAATTAACCAGTGAGTGACGGAGATTGGCCATGTTTAGTAAAATTATTATAATAATGCTATAAGTTAGTGGTATTATTAAATAAATAATAGTAACTAAACAGTAAATTTATATATATATATATGTATGTATATATATATTTAGACTACAATCCTTCATGCAACAGATTATTTTGATCCAAAAACCATCTAAAACAAACACAAAAATACAATTCTTTGTATTGTGAGTGATTGTATCATTTTCTTCTTGACAAAACTAAACAAAATGAATGTACTCGTGAAAATGTTCATCAAGTTGGAAGAATAACTAAATAAGCAAATTTCTTAATTCACAACTATATAAATTCGACTCACTCCAAGGACAAGAATAACACAGACAAGTCCATATGCATGGTCACTTTACCATATGTCCAAGAAGTGACAGAACCAGTACAACGCATACTAAAACATCATGATATCGCGTCCACTGTCAGACCACACCAAAACCTCAGAAAAATATTAGTACAAAGTGGAAGACAGAAAGAACCCAACTGTGTATACCAAATCCCGTGTAAGACCTGCAACAAGACATACATTGGGGAAACGGGAAGAACCCTTGGCACGAGACTAGAAGAACATATGAAGGAAGGCGAAACCATGACAACCAGACATTTCACTCGAGGAAAAAAGAAAGACTCGACAAATATTGAACACAAGTCGGCTATAACTGACCATGTGGACAGAAACAACTGTGTCATAGACTGGGAAGGTGCAAGAGTAGTTGATAGAGAGACAGACAGAGGGGCACAATGGATCAAGGAGGCCATCTGGATCAGAAAGACTACATCTACAGTGATAGAGATGAGGGGGGCTACCGATTGAGTCACGTGTGGGACAGCCTGCTCGCCACGCCATCTGGCGAGTAGAGGAAGATCAGTTCCTGAAGAAAGTCGCCGAAGGCGGTCGAAACATTGAAGTGAGTCGAATTTATATAGTTGTGAATTAAGAAATTTGCTTATTTAAAATGAATGTACTTCACCCATTTCAATAACCGAAGTTGTGTTCTTCATTAACAGAATTATGGGATTTTATAACACTATTTTTAAACACAACTGTAGTAATAATTTTGGGTAAGAGATAGGTTAGTACAGGGATATGCAGACATGTCAAAATGCCTCATACACTAACCTGATTTTTGAAACCTTGCCATCGCCTTATATCACCACACTGGACAATATTGGTGACATAATTATCAACACGACAGGAAATGGACATTTTTGGACACTTTAAAAATCCAAGGCATCTTCATCCCCACATGATAAGATATTCTTTCCTGTCTAGCTAGGGGCTTTATGATGCCATCAGTTTCAGTCTACTGGCTGACACTCAATCTGTGAGAGACACAGGCCTTGGCACAATAACCCACACAGATTACTTGCTTCAGTATTCCGGATACAGTTCGCAGTTGTTATGGAACATGAGAGAAGATGTGTGAGTGTCAGACTGAGTAAACATGTGTTTAATTAAGAAGAGTTGCGTGGCCTGTGATCGGCCACATATTGACTGCGTCTGATGGATGAGACACAATACATGGCAGCGAGACTTATAGAACACTAGCAGCTGCTTATTGGACGCACAACATCAATACTGCCATAGAGTAACTGTACACAGCAATATGATGTGAGTGGGCAGTGGAGAGAGGAGGGTTAACCTTGGAGGGAAGGTTGTGTGGGAGACTGGGCCAGTAACCATCAGCACACACCAGTTAGATGTGGATCACTTTCTGGAAGCAGCCAATCTTCACCATTAGACAGGGCAGAGAAACAATGGCAATGTAGAGCTACATACATCAAAGATCACTGCCACTTAATGCAAGTTAGTGTTAGTTTATGTTTGTGTTAGTGTTACTGTTAGTTAGTGTTAGACAATTTAGGGTCACTTTTGTAACTGTCTAATATTAGTATGTGTACAAGTTTATTTTTACTAAGTTCTATTTTCTTGTATTTCAAATTTAGGTCACAGAATAGTCCTTGCATAGCAATACAACTGGCTTACGCTTTATTTCCACAAAGAATTATTATTAATTAAAATGTTGGTTTCAGTTACTTCTGAAGTTTCATTAACTCATACATTACAACATTTTATAGGTGCACTTTTATTATAACATTTGATATGCCTGTCTGTCCTGTCTACACATGTCAGTGATGTTGCCAGGCTGTGTACCCACACAACTAATGACCCTTGTGCCAGACACTGCAAAAGCAGCTCATATTTCAAAGTGTTTCCAGGATACAGAACTCATGTGGTGTTCACACAAAGGCTGGCTACAAGCAACAGCAACAGTTCCATGCAGACAAGCCAGGTCAGGAGGCTGCAGTGTAGGGGGATTATTGGGGACAGTTACTATTGCAATACTACCTGGACAGTGTCATAGCTATTGTTATGGTATTGTGGAATTAGTGACTTCACACACATGTTCAAATCCTGTGATGTTTCCTCACAAGACATAACAAAACATATCAAGTTGTACGTCTATGCATCTACAGAGTTTATAGACAAATGAGTGAGAATGTGATTCAAGAATGTGATCACTGCAGCCAAGAGATTTTTTTCAAAAGATGCATGGCAGTAACACTGGAATAATAGATACTACTAGTTGACCTCAAATTTGGCAAACTTTAGGGCAAGACCAGTTAGCCTTGACTTTTTATACAGAGGCACCAATTAGGTCATGAATACTTGTGTTATTAATATCCGAAGCCAGATCAGTTGCCAGTGAATGAAGGTAAATGGCTGCTGCCAAGTTCGCGACCCAAGATCGCCAGCTATAACTGTGAGAAGTGGGATGTGCTTACCAGAATACTTACCAACAGGTGGCGGTGTGGGCGAGGTGAGCTGGGGCCTGTAGTGGAGGTTCTTGTTACAGAAGTCTCCTTCACAACAACAGAAGAACATCTTGGGACTGAGGTCCACCTCAATACACGTCTCCTGGTTGTAGCACGCTTTGTCATCCAACCAGCAGCCTCGCTTCTCCACCTCCACCTTGCCCGAGACATTGTGCCAGAGGGCGTAGCAGTGAGCTCTCTTGGTGTCCACCGGCATGTCACAAGTCTGCTCTGTCATGTTACAGTTCTCCCCCTTCGTACGACACCTGATGGGGTCGTAGTACACGCACCTCGTGGTGGCACCATCGCTCTCTCTAGGTGGCGTCACACCACCTGTTGATTCTGTCAACATTAAACGGCACTCGTCATACCCAAGTCTATCTCATTAAAATCTTGCTCGATTTTGCATTACAGATGCGATTAGGCTATTTAGAGTCTGCAATAAAACACAATATTCATAAATGTATTTAATTAGTTATGGAACTGAAACTTGTTGCATAAACAAAAAACATATTGAACTTTTCAGTGATGTAATTTTATTGGAATATGACATTTGCCAACAGCCCATCCTGGAATTGTGGCATTCCCTGTGAAGAATACAACATTTGCTAATGGTTGTGCACAGTCCATCCTGAAATTGTGATATCTGCTATGAATAATCCTTGGCCAAGCATAGACTGTCATATATATGTATATGACATGTACTCATGTCACACGAACAAACAACTGTTGTTTATGCACACTCAGATGGGTAGTGCGGTTTTACCAGTTTAGGCAATGTCTAGCGTCTTTTCATCGTAAGCACTTCGCTCAAAACAACTTTCCTAACAAGTTCATCCATATACCCATAAAACATGGACTTTTAATCTGATAATGTTTCAACATGACATCCATGGTTTGCACAATGTTACCATGGATACACCACAATGAACCGTTGCCATGACGCTGGTGACACTGCCTCTGTCATCCACTTGTTTGATACAAACCTTCAGGTGACGGCTTCACCTTGGATGTCAGTCTCGACTGCCCCACCTGGGTGAGGTACTCAGCACGCGAGCCTTGCACCATCACTGAAACCAACAACAGGTAAAGATAAGTTCTTCCATGTATAGCGCAGTATCCTCTCCTTAGGACTGCTCAAGGCGCATTACACTTGACTCCTGGCATACCTGTTCAATCAAACACCATTTCAACTTTGGCAGTAAGCATTAAGCACTGCTGTAATTACTGCGCATATTATTTGTGCAAATATATCCACTGCTGTCTATAGCCAGGTACTCGTTTATACAGCCAAGTGAACTGAGGCAACGTGGAGTAAATGAAACTGGTGAAATAGCAGCAAGAGGAAGACTACTACATAGTTACTGTTTACACAGACTCAGACTTAGACAAACGTAGCACTAAGACATGTATTTGTGTACGTGATGCATGATCCAGCTTTATGCAGTGTGTACGTCCCTCTCCACCAATAACATACAGGGTGTGGATCACACAACATTCCCAAATAAATACAGATCTATGGCAAGTATTGGCAATGTTAGCCCTAACCTTGGGTCACTACAGTTTTATAAACAGCATCAGTTGGTGAGGTCTAACAGCATTGTGACTAACCTCCACTGATGACATGTGACTGGCTGTCATAACAGTAACACACAGTGTCAAAACTTAGTGACCATTCAAGTGGGACTGTGCCAGGGCTTGGGAAAGTAGGTGGCTTCTGTCACCCTGGGTGTCTCACATGGTGTGTTTACACAATTAATCAGAGGATAGGCCACTGTTAATGAATGTGGGAAGTTGGACTTTCCACTTTGTTTCAGGTCAGTAAGTTTGTTGATGAACAAGTGTAAATAAACCAGGAAGAAGCAAGAATTACACATAATCAGAAGAACCAGGTCCAACTGAAGCTATGCTAGTAGAGACTAGGTGTGTGGATATTAATTGTTTACTGAAACGTTAACAGTTTCAATCACCACAAAGTACATGTCCCCGGGTATAACCTTATAAAAAGCACTTGTAAAACTTGTAGTAAAGTTGTTAATTTCTCTAAAGACCCAATTTGAGACTGGAAGGTCACCCATGCTGCTATTCTCAGGGTGGCTGACAGTAAATATTGAGACCGGAGACAGCATGCACCGATACATTATCCAATGTGGTTAATTAAACAAACTAACCCTGCCTTGGAAAAACCTCCCAAAGAGGTGCTGCAGGCTAACAGAAAGGGTGGGCGAGCTGAGGTGGTTTTATGCCAATTTAAATCAACATCAGTGAAGCTACAGATCAAGTCCTGAAAAACATGCACTACCATGTTTTTGGGGGATCACCTTACGCCGTTTAGCAGGCGCAAACAGGATCAGGAATGTAGCTTTCAACGGTCCCACTGAGGCAATACTTGCAAGAGGAGAAACCTACAGCAATTGACCAGCTGTAGGATTATCAGCCCCACTGGAGGGACAACACACTATAGCTGCATTCACACCTACAGAATTAAAACGGCTTAGCTAAACCATTTTAGTTAAACCGGTTCATGCTTGAAAATTGTGAGCGTTCACACAAGCAATAATAACTAAACTGTTTTAAGGAGGAAGTTGGTATGCGCACATGCGCAAGCTAGCATAACAAAATTATTAACGATGTCCCCCTGACCCTGTCTCCGCGCCCTCGCTCAGGTCGCGGTTCAGACGATTGGCAATGCACCAATATATAATTATATTTCCTTCTAAATCAGACTACCCCCGATCGTCTCCCCACAACTCCACTAGCAGCCGAACTTCCCCATCGTCCCAATTGTCGCGTCGCACTTGCGTTTCTTTTGATTTTGCGTCGATCGAAGTCGAATACATGATTGCGCTAAAATGTTGTTTATGTTTACGTTATAGACAGGAAGCGACGAGGCGCGAGATCGAATGCGCATGACTGTGACGTGCTTAAAACGTTTTAGCTAATCCGCTTGCGTTCACACTTGCAACTTGAACCGTTTTAGCTAAAACGGTTTAACTAAACCACCTACTGAAGTGGATTAGCTAAACCGTTTTAGTTAAAACGTTTTGGCGCTAAATCACGTTCACACGTCTGTTTTCTGACTGGATTAGTTAAATCGTTTTAACTAAACCGTTTTAAAGTGTAAGTGTGAATGCAGCTTATGCCTGTAGAAGCCATCCCAGCCAGGTGGCAGACACTGACTGAGTTGTATCACTGCTGATAATATTGTTTCACAATACACACAACTAAATTGGAGGCATGTACAATAGGATATTTCCGTGTCCATTTATTCAGTTGCAAGAGCTCAGATTCACAGATTACGCATGGTGTATCATCCCATAACCAGGTCAGCTATCAATCTCTAGAGACATAACCCAACTTAACCTTTGTCATTCTACATTCCTTGTTGTTTTCATCTAGTTTCCATTTACATCAGGGGTGAGGCTGGCCTTGATGCTGGTTTAGTTTCTTTTTTCTGTTTTGAGGTTGGCCTCGATTTCTGTTTTCTGTTCTTTTTCTTCTTACTAAATCATGATGCTGTATCTTTACTGCGTGGATCAGGGTGGAGCTTATTTTTTGCAACTAATCGTATGAATTTATTAATTTACTTTTTTATAGAAAACTCTATCTGAGAGCGAGACATTATAAAATACATCACACTGGTACAGGTTATACTCTTTGGACGTTTTCTTTACGACTGTTTTGTTATAAAATAGTTTTACTACTGTAAGAACTTCGCCCATGTAAAGAAATGTGTCGATGTGTGTACACTAAACTGGCTTAAATACAGGAAACGTTCACTCTATTACAGTGTTACTGTAGGGGACATGCTTGTCAAACTACTCAGACAAGTGGTAATATTTCACCAAATAACATCTGAGCATAAACACCTCCCTGCATCAACTTACTTGGTGAAGAATCCACAGTGCATGTTTTATTATTATGCCAATTATATGTGTGTGTACGTGTGTTTCACTAGTCACAAAAGCAATGGCAGTTACCGCCTACTTAGTACAAGTTTATGATGAGAAAAACTCACAGGCCTACATATGTGTGACTGTAACACTTAAACTACACTCTCAGCTTACTTGAAAGGAATGAAAGCAGACAAAAAACACAAGCATTTGTGATCCTATTATGGTTGAGTGATGTTGCACACAATAAATAGTGGACCTAGTGTGGCATCTCGCCTGGCACGTGTGTGAAACTGCATACAAACTGCAATTACCTGAGCACAAGTGTGAATTTATTAACCCCATGCACGAATACTACTTCATCAAGCCAAATTACCAGCTGCAACAAAGTTACTCAAAGTCATGTCTTCATAAAGAATTACTTGTATCCAATTGATATAAAATAATATTAAACCATGGCGGTGTGTTTCTCATTTAGCAGGATGTTTGTAATACTTGAATAAATATGTTGAAGGTATATCACCTGCCAAATTGCATTTAATTAATTATAAAGCCTTCCCTATATGGGTGTGTGTGCACATAAATAAGAACACATATGTGATACATATCTTTATGTTCCCAGTTGATACATCGTTGTATGATACATGTAATTTAATTTACCTTGATATTTATTATATGTACTGATTCTGTTGTTATCAACCCCTTGCATTAATGTTTTTTAATGTAAAAAATAGGAAAATAAAAAATAAAATATCGATCATTACCTTATGCCTGGCACTAAATCCCTTTTATGATTTGCCTGCCACTGTGTCTATGCATTATAGTATTTATCTATACTATATAATGTTGTACGTGTTGTCTTCATACTTCCATTTTATCACAGATACTCAGTTGACAAGTATTTTCCAAAGCATACTATACCATTCAATTATCACACTGCCTCAATGTGTTAGATTGTGTTAGTTTAGATTGGATTGCAATGCCTTGTTGTAATTTTGTTGGCATAAAATGAAAGCAATGTACAATTATTACATTACCTAATTACAAATGGTTCTCGAAATAAGCTCCCAGGCGATTCTAGAGAATCTCCCGAGTTACTTGGTGAAATCATAATTACGCACATACTTGTAATATCACTGTAGCCAAGTAAACAAATAAACGTTCATTCATTATTCATTAATAAGCCTGAAACAGTGTTTGCAATGTGAACCTTCCACAAACAGTGTTTGCAATGTGAACCTTCCACAAACAGCGTTTGCAATGTGAACCTTCCACAAACAGCGTTTGCAATGTGAACCTTCCACAAACAGTGTTTGCAATGTGAACCTTCCACAAACAGTGTTTGCAATGTGAACCTTCCACAAACAGTGTTTGCAATGTGAACCTTCCACAAACAGCGTTTGCAATGTGAACCTTCCACAAACAGCGTTTGCAATGTGAACCTTCCACAAACAGTGTTTGCAATGTGTACCTTCCACAAACAGCGTTTGCAATGTGAACCTCCCAAACAGTGTTTGCAATGTGAACCTTCCAAAAACAGTGTTTGCAATGTGAACCTTCCACAAACAGTGTTTGCAATGTGAACCTTCCACAAACAGCGTTTGCAATGTGAACCTTCCACAAACAGCGATTGCAATGTGAACCTTCCACAGTGTTTGCAATGTGAACCTTCCACAAACAGTGTTTGCAATGTGAACCTTCCACAAACAGTGTTTGCAATGTGAACCTTCCACAAACAGTGTTTGCAATGTGAACCTTCCACAAACAGCGATTGCAATGTGAACCTTCCACAGTGTTTGCAATGTGAACCTTCCACAAACAGCGTTTGCAATGTGAACCTTCCACAAACAGTGATTGCAATGTGAACCTTCCACAAGCAGTGTTTGCAATGTGAACCTTCTACAAGCAGTGCTCTAATTGTAAACAAAATCTTGCTACACTAATTATTTAGGCGGACTGCTTATCACTCTCTGTACAATTTTTCAAATGCCAAGACCCGCTAATAGCCAATTATGACATGGATTACGAATGACATATTTCAGTTAGTACCAAGTGAAATCTTTTGTTTACTATTGGGTGTGTGACAAGTTTACTCACATAGAGATAGGCGTAAAGAGATTTCTTTCCACAATATCCGAGGTCAGACAAGTGCCCGAGATCTTCTAAGCTTCAAATTGTCAGAAATCCACAAATGCTGTCACAAATAAGTTACGAAAATACGGCAATAAACCAATACATCTAAAACACCTCATACTGGATCTTTTTTCTGAATGCATCTTTTGTTTCCACCACAGCTAAACATATACTGTTTAATTTTCCACCTCAAATAAATTAGCTGTTCATATACCCCGGCCGATAGACCGAGTGAGGTACAGTTCTTGATTAATCAAACATAATATTTTAAACAAAATTCAGGTCTTAAATGTTCTGTTAATGTGCCAAAGATCTGCTATACAAAGTCCTGTCGTAATACTATTATAAAGGCATACAAGGGCCAGTCTACTTGTTCCACCTCCAATCAGCCGAGATTACATAGCGAACACTGCCACCCAGCGAAGATAAAAACTTTAGCAAGACAACGAACTTATCGCAGTCATGTGACGCACTGATTGTACCAAGTATACGCAGGGCTATCGGAAAATGTGACTCCATTTTTATTCTTCACATATTACATATGTACACAATGAGCAGTTTTTTTCTTCTGGTGGGAGGGAAAAATTGGAAGATACAATGAACACGACAAGTGTAAAAACATGTGGTAATGACAGCTGCACTGATGGCAAACTAAGGTTCACAGCAAAAAAAAATTGTTTTTTCTTACTAACAGATAATCGTAACATACCTAACCCTATATAAAATAACAATATCTGTTGTGTTATCTGAATCAATGATAATACCTTTATCTGGACAGGAAAGAGTAGGACTAGGGGATCACTTGCTGCATAGCACTGCCACTTTGGAATACCCTGTGGAGTAACAGGAAACCTTTATCTGGACAGGAAAGAGTAGGACTAGGGGATCACATGCTGAATAGCACTGCCACTTTGGAATACCCTGTGGAGTAACAGGAAACCTTTATCTGGACAGGAAAGAGTAGGACTAGTAGGGGATCACTGGCTGCATAGCACTGCCACTTTGGAATACCCTGTGGAGTAACAGGAAACCTTTATCTGGACAGGAAAGAGTAGGACTAGGGGATCACATGCTGAATAGCACTGCCACTTTGGAATACCCTGTGGAGTAACAGGAAACCTTTATCTGGACAGGAAAGAGTAGGACTAGTAGGGGATCACTGGCTGCATAGCACTGCCACTTTGGAATACCCTGTGGAGTAACAGGAAACCTTTATCTGGAAAGGAAAGAGTAGGACTAGGGGATCCCTGGCTGCATAGCACTGCCACTTTGGAATACCCAATGGTGTAACAAGAAATCTTTATCTTCAAAACTGGTGTAAGCCTCTTGAAAGACACAAGGATCACCTGAGAGTAGACATTTCTAATATGCATGGACTGCTAGTACTACTCTGCCCTTCTAACTGTTTGTCAGCTTATTGAAGGACCTGTCTGGGAACAATTATTATGAACAAACAAGATTAAAATAACACTATTAATGACATTCACTACCCAAATGAGCGACAGTTCATCAATAAAATGCCTTGAAACCTTTCATTTTGCTGGTGCACACATCCTTTTATCACTGGTAGATTGAGAAATAGTTGCACAATAAGTGTAAACATTTAGCGGGTTCATTCAACCATTCAGGTGTCTCTTCCAGCTATGGGCCGAGTGTAATATATGAGCACAACAGCTGGGTTAGCATTAGACCTAAATTCTCTTGGGCAAATTTAGCTAAAAGGAATAATTTTGTTTTAGCCAAATAAAACATTCTTTAGCCAAATTTTTAAGGTGTATTTAGTTTATAAATGAACATGAAGGAGTGCATCAAAACTTGTATTTCTGTACGATGAAGCCAACCATTCAAAAATCCACTTTGCCCTGCTGTAATAAATTATAATAAATATCCTCAGCTACTGTCAACATTAACCTTATTTAATCAAATATCACATATTTTATTGACTTCATTTGACAATATCATTAAAATATGAATTGTGATCTATCCCCACGGCTGAAGTTACCGATAAAGTTGCACCATACCTAACGTATACACGTAAAAATGAGTGAATTTGTTGTATATTTTGATCAATGAAAGACAGTAAATTTAAATTGTTGGATCATGTGACCAGTGTATATGTGTACAATAGGTATAGCAGATGTGTGATGTGAAGTTTGGTGACTGAAGGTGACCGTTTTCATGGCTTTTTGGAGGTGCGGGCCTAAATTGCAAAAGTACCACAACTTGTTTCTGATTTTCTTCCAACCGTACATGTATTTAGACTCCGCCCAGCTTGACTGGGATATGTCACATGACAGATTCATGTTAAATGGTTTAAGGGGTATCCACGTGCGACACCAAATTTGTGATAAGGATTCTCATTGGCTAGAACCCCTCGGCTATTGACCAATAACAGTTCAAATAACAGTGTCATAAAAGCGCCCTTCACAACTGAACGATCAGGCGATACTGAAGATATTGAAGAACAATTTTAAATCAGTGATATTTAATCAGATAGTTATAAAACCAGCATTTCATGTTTCGCAAATTTGGCGATCAGGTACATTTTTCTTTTCGCCAAACCGTACAAAAATTAGTGCATTGCGAATGGCGAAGCCCTAGTGCAAACACAGAACAGCTACTGTTCTACTGTGGTACAGGTATAGAGCAGTCTATATTTGAATGGCAACCCGGTAGTTTTGCCAATACATGAATACACCTATTGAATCCCATTCTGTCATAACATGTTATGTAGTGCAATGTGACTTCTCTATTGCTGGCAGGAAGCCAGCTGCACATTCACAAGTGCTACAACCAGCTAAATATAACAATTTGCTACAAAGATTACCAACAAAGTTGATAAGGTAGAGGACAAGCCACTGAATAGCAAAATATCAGTAGTAATGTTGGGACTCTTGACATAATAATGATAAACATGTCGTGACTGTTCTACGTGATCACCCCTAGTCTGATGTGGGCCAAGTAATTTTCAGATCTTGTAACCAACGTTCAAGGTTCCAATGATATTGCTCAGAAAAGGCTGCCAAGTTCTTACACATACCTGGCAACAACATTTCATGACACAATTCTGGCTACTATTTATAAATAAAAATAGCCAATAAAAAGTACATGTCTGTATATGTTTGTCAGCAAACAGTCTAGACAAGGTTCCATAAAGCCATGTATAAAAATAATTCCTGGTTTCTCATCAGAACTTTCTCAAAGCAAAACAATTTAAAAAAATTATTTTGGCCTCACACAAATCAAAGTTGTCAGTTATTGTGCTGGAACACATAGCACATAGGTGGCCTAAGACAATCACAGTTTGTGTGTTTGCAAAATTTCTTTTTAGAAGCAGACCTTATTACAGGAATACTTCTTGTTCTCCTCGTAGTTCGGGGGGAGGATCACCTCAATAATCACCTGTAATTGTTGGTTTTATTTCTTACATTGTTCTTTTTATTAAGCAATATATAATACGACTTACAGTTTAACCATTTCAGTACTACAGTGCTGACCAGCTGTTACCACAGAATACTACATTCCCAGTGAATATGCAAGACAATGGACTACCTTACCTCACTTCAAAGTTCAAGTCAAGATTTGAGCAAAAAAAATGCATTTTGTGAATAGGAATGTCAGATATTTTCAGAAAGTATGATAATCAGCGAGTAAAATGAGCCATATCATTTTACATTCCGTCGTCATGGTAACCAACAATCCAAGATGGCCACCAAGATTTCAACGGTTTTGTAGCTGCTGAACACAGTTGTATATTAAGTTCGCCGACATCGTTAGTGTCGATCATCAATATCGGACGATTATTCGCTAAAATCGCTAGTTGAAGTAATGCCGCCCACCATTGTGGCCACTGCAGATTTTGATAATCCATCATTAAAAACTGCGAAAATATCTTCGCCTTGACAACCGTACACAACATGTGGCTCCACATAGTGGATAATTATGAGTAAAACGATTTGAATAGCAAACATCGTCAATGCCAAATAACTGTCGTACTGAAATGGTTAAACATTATTCATCTACATAAACTACTCATATCTCAACTAACACTTATTGGGCAACAGAATAAACAACTGACAAAAACAGGACGCCATCGCATGTCAGTACGGCTAACCACAAGCTATCAAACCATATCAATTATGTAAACAGGACAAAGAAGCATTACATACTATTCATTTCCCTCTATTGTATATTCACCATTAAAGTTCTCTACGTTGTCACTGAAGACAATGCATGCTCAAAAGTGTCCCTAACACTAACAAAAAACCATAGGTCAAAGTTAACAGAGCAAACACCCCAGTTTGTATCCTGTCATAAATCTTCTAGTCAATGTATACTGTTTATTTTCTCCTAGTTGAACAGCTGCAAATAGCATTGTGTGTGGTGGCTATCAGTCAGTTGGTGCACACCAGGAATGTACGATACTTGAGTATCAAACTAAAAACTAGTATCCCATCGTTACTAACCCCTGTGTCAGCGAGAACATCTGTCCAGGGTGCACCTAAAAACCCTTGTGTAAGACATCTATGGGACGATGTCACCTGCATACAGGATACAGTTAGAAGTAAGTGATCGTTGACAACACCACTGATGCTGTATACATCGATTTGAACAATTTCTGACTCAAAATTAACAGAAAATTATCTCAATCAAATCCGCCAAATGCTGCGCGATGTTGAAGTTCATTTTGACGAATGCAACTCGACTTCCTTCCAAATAAACTCTCTTAATTCACAAGCTGCTTTCGCAAGATGGCGAAAGCACATGTAATCTTGACCTTTACAGAACCTAGGTCACCAATTTGCCCTGGCTTGTTAGTATAAAAGAAGGATCTGATCGCCGTAAATGAAAGGCCTAGTAGAAGCAAGTTTTGTGGGTGTTTTTGGACGGCTTGCATGTACGAGGCATTGGGCGGTTTTGGTACGGTTGCGCAGTAAAGAGTTAAGAAAACACTAACTAGGCTGAAGGTATACTCCCCACCAAATTGTGTTTAGTAAGCCCATAACAACGGTCACAATTTGAAGGTACAACCACAGGAACATGGTCAAATAGTAAACAAAACATCCAGTTTCAAAATAAGCTTATATGGCCGAGAGTTGGGCTGAGTTAACTACTATAACTTTTGATGTTCAACTTTTCTTTATTCAACACAGCAGTCTTCCAGTTACAAATTATTTCGCTCTCTAATTCCGGATATATATAGAAACCCAATCTGTTTATATATCTATATATTCTTCTTCAGTTCAGCATATCTCTGCAAGATGTAGCTGCCCAGATGACCCCCCATACGCTGCTCTGTCTGCCGTTTGTCTCCCTGCTCTCACGATGTCGTCTTCCAACCAGTCGCTGATGTCCTGATCCCATCTTCTCCTTGGTATTCCCCTTCCTCTCTTTCCCTCCACTTTGCCTTCTAGGACTCTAAGGAATTATGTCTTTTGATGTGGCCAAAATAACTCTGGATCTCTGCATTGGTTGTTCTTGTTATCCATGGCACTCTTAGGACTTTTCTGTAACATTTCATCTCAAACGCTTGTATTCGTCTCATGTCTTCTTTGTTCAGTGTCCACGTTTCGCTCCCGTATAGAGCTGTTGAGAAAACGCAGGTTTTTAAAATTCTCATCTTTGTTGGTATGTTTTGTCCTTTCAGATTATTTAGTTTCTGCGTTGCTATGGCTATTCTTCTTCTGATCTCTGATGATGTCTTGCCGTCTCCTTGTAGTCTTGCTCCAAGGTATTCGTAGTGGTTCACATTTTCAACTTGTTCCCCGTTGATTGCAATTTCTGTTTTGTCAATGCATTTGTCAGTGTCCATGATCTTTGTTTTCTCCACATTAAGTAACAAGCCCTTGTTCTCCCTGTTCTTTTACAGACATGATTAGGTTTGTTAGGCCGATTGTTGTAGTGGACAGGAGTGCGGTATCATCTACGTATCGTAGGTCTCTGATTCTATGTTCATAAACATTCACTTCATCGTATCTTGACTTACTCCTTTTCCCACTGTAAAAGTTTCTGTAGTTGTTTTCCAGCCTGTCTACTGCTTGTTGGTTGCTATAAAGTGATTTCAAGAGGGCGACTATCTTTGGGTGGAAGTTCATGTCGCTGAGCATTTTCCACATCATCTGATGTTCACACAGTTGAAAGCCTTGGAATAGTCGATGAAGCAGATTCTTAGATTATTATTTATCTCTCTGAATTTCTGAATCAACATTCTCAGATTGAATATATGGTCCCTTGTGCCTCTATTTTTTCTGAAGCCTGCCTGTGTACTGCTCACTTCCATTTCCATTTTATCTTGCATTCTTTTCATTATGATTCTCAGCAATATTTTGCTTGCATGGCTAATGAGTGATATGGTTCTGTAGTTGGAGCATAGCTGTATGTCTCCTTTCTTTGGTAATGGGATGTATATTGATTTCTTCCAGTCGTCTGGCCATTTTCCACTCTTCCATATTTTCTTATATGGTGCATGGCATATGTCTATTCCTTCTTCTTCTGCTGCTTTTATCATTTCTGCCTGTCTGTTGTCGCACCCAGGGATTTTCCCTTCTTTTAGACTATTAATGGCCCATTTCACCTCATCTCTTATTGGTTCGAGTTCGTCCTCGTCTTGTTCTTCGTTTCCCATATCAGGGGGGTTGTTGTTGTCTCCATCTCGTGCGTACATATTTTCACAATATTCTTTCCATCTTTTGGCTATGTCTTCTACATCAGTCAGAGTTTTCCTATTTTTATTTTTGATGACACCGAGTCTGGGCTGGAATTTACCTGTCATGTTCTTTATTTCTTTAAACATTTCTTGGTTTCGGTTTTCTGCCATACAGTCCTCTATTTTCTTACACTTGGCTTCTATTTACTTTTGCTTGTCCCATTTGCAGTTTTTTGATTAATTTGTTCATCTCATTATACCTTAATCTGATTGATTCCTCGTTTTTGCGTTTCTTAAGCTCTTTCCTTTCTGCTACTTTCTTTAAGGTCTCTATACTGATCCAGGGTTGGTGTTTCCTGACTGAGGTGTTTTTCTGCTTGTTCTCGGAAAATTGTCATGATATTATTTGCAATTTCTTCTGGTTCTTTCTCTTCTGTCATTGTCAGTAAAGTTGAAAATCGATTCTTCACAGATACTGTGTATTTGTCTGTCAGATTTTCTACATCATATCTCTGTGTTGTTGTCACTCCTTTTTTAACTTTCAACTTAAGTTTCATCTCTGCCATCAGTAGTTCATGATCAGATCCAGTCTGCTCCTGGTAGTGTTCTTGCACCTCTTATTGCTGATACCCATCTCTTTTGTATCATGATGTAGTCTATCTGATTTCTAGTCTTTCAATCTGGCGATGTCCACATGTAGATTCTTCTAGGGTGATTTGAGAAATTGGTATTTACGATTGTGAGGTCATTAGCAATGGCGAACTCAACAAGTCGTTCTCCCCTTTCATTTCTCTCTCCTAATCCAAATTTCCCGATTGTTCCTCGTTCTATCTTATATTATATATATATATATGAACTACATGAAGTACTTACAAATATATATATATATATAGATATATATATACAGATTGGGTTTCTATAAGCTGTTTGCATGCTGAACCTCAGGTCTACTAGCCAGATATGTATGTTACACAGGCTGCCTTTGAAATGTGAACAAGTGAACAAGTTTACCCATATTATTTTTAGAATACCAATTAACTACAGGAGATAAAAGACCAGCCCAGAACTTTATGTATTCACAGGACAACCATCAGGCTAACAGTAGTTCAAATAATTAGTGACCATCATTACATGAACTGTACAATAATGTGTTTTTAAGAATGAATACTTGTGACATATTGATGCTTCGATTCAAATAACACAGTCAGTCAGTTTGACATAATCCAATGTTGAAGCACTAGTGGAAATGCTATCAAAATATGCCAAAGTATGTTTGATTCGACTGATAATAACAATTTACCCATTCAAGTTACGTATCTGAAAAACTATCACCAGCTAATGTTAATTTTTTTAGATATATATGTAACACCAGGGCGAAAAAAATTCACTATGCATGGAATTTCTATCCTGTCTGCCAATATAATATTATGCTAAAATACAATATTTTACATGTGCCTAACACTGATAAATGCTTTGTAATGTAACTTTGTCAGTTAGCTCCCAACTGGTGTTCTGCCAGGCAGCTTGACCAGATCCATCAGGGTAGAGATGTAAACACACTGGTTGATTCTACTGTATTGGTCAGTGTCCGCAGCAGGACAATGCCTAGATAAAGACTTTGGATCTAAAGTTCACGGCATCATGGGAGAGTTGGCACAGATGGGTAGGTATACAGAATTACAGATCTACAAATGTTAATGTAAATACTGACAATGTCCTTCATACATTTTACTTTTGCTCTTAGTATTTCTGTATACAGTTACATTAATAACCAGTTTATGGGCCATTTTCACAAAATAGGACCAATAACGGTAAAGTCATGTCCTCTACATTTTACATCCTTTAGAACAAGTATAATATGTATATATGTATGCATTTTGGTACATTTAATGGTAAAAAAATAACTACATAGAATCTGAATTATTTCTAATATAGATGTGTCTTCATCACCAAAAATGTCCATACCGTTACATGTCCAAACTGCCAATTTAAATTATCAGAAGAAATGTTTTAACTTCATTTTCAAATAATCAGTAATATATTATGTAATTACATAACCTATAATTATGCAAAAACAACTATAATATATTAAAGAATAGTACAACAGTGTTTCCCCTGCTATATGAAAAGTGAGGCAGGCCGCCTTGCCGTTTTTCTATGCCGCCTCGCCCAAAATATATTGAAATTGCCGCCTCATAGCTATTTTGTGCGCTCATTTTGTTCTTTCGCAATATATTCAGCATCGGCGAACGGCAGAAATGACATCACAAAGTCACTTATATTCCTGCAAAATCACAGATTTGTAGCAACATCGTTTAGTCGTCTAGGATTTACCTCTTGGACTTGGAGTTAACTCCTTTGAACAACGTGAATTACATCAGTTGTCCAATCACGGAATATTCCCGTGGGATCCCCGGTGTCTCTAATGGTGACACCTTGCAGGGTTTCTACATACTAGAAATCTAGACATTCATGTAACATGGCACCCAAACAGTAACTGTGTTTGGGAGACATGTGGAACTCGGATAAAAAACAAAGAAAACTGTAGATGAACGAAGATGTCTTTTGCACTCAATTTTACTATTATAGTATGTGCCCACATTAAATCAGAATGCTGGTGTAGCTGGTGTTGAATTTCTGGTTTATGACGGTGGTGGGAGTAAAAACTGCAGGCTGATGGCACTACGTCACTAGTCTGGACCCTTTCGAAGCCCAAATAGTGACCCGGTTTGCACTAGTCTGCGCTGCTGCGTCCGTGAGTTACCGCACAGCGATATAGCAGCATATGTTGATACAAACTGGTGCGCTATTTACGCATCAAATGGGCGTAAGACACAATATTCTTAAAGGTAAATATGCCTAGGATAATGTTGAATGATGGAACTATCTCACTGAGGTATCAAAGTTAGGCCAAACTGTGTGTAAAATTTATAACGGCGAAATCTAGGTGGGTCCGGATTTGACACAAATACCTACAAGTCTATTCAATTTCAACTAATGTTATGCTATTTTTTTTAAAGCAAAATATGGAATGTGATTCGTGAGATATCTTTGTGCTAAATATATAATACATATTCCGACAACATTGTGCAAACAAAATTTTGGAAAAGTTGATTTGAATGAAGTACTTACAAATATAAACCACCGAAGTTCACATCTCATAAAAGTCGCCTATTGCCCAAAACCTTGTATACTAACAGGTTATCAATAACTTGGGCTAGGCAATTATGTTTGCACAGAAATTGGATAAACTAAACAACTTATACTGTTTTATAAAAAGGACACAATTTGAGAAATGTTCTTGCGATTAATAGAAACATACTTTTGTGGAATTCCAGAAATGACTGTTTAATTAATTGCATAGCATGCTAGCAACAAATAAAATATAATCTTTGGAACATTAACCACCAATTTACCATAATACTATTTACCATAATATTATAATCATTTAAAGGTGATGATTAAAGAGTCTTCAGATGATACCACTGAATGCTTCCCAGAGAAGTCGAGATTCTATTGAACTGGCCTGCCAGGGAGTAAAGTATAAAGCGCTTTGAGCAGTCCTGAGGGCTGGATACTGTGCTATAATTATAAGAACTTACCTTTAGTTTACTTTGTTGTATTTTTTTATTTTTACTTTTTTACATAATATGTGCATCCTTCATAGTGTCTGGAATTACATTGTACTTAACCCTACAGGTGACCACTGGGCCGAATTTGGCCCGTGCGATCAGTGCAAAACTGCTTCCAGGCCGAATTTCGGCCTGATTCAGTATCACTCTTCTTAAACAAATTTCATTTCCGTCACTAGCAACTGACAGGGGAACGCAAGGTATCATTGGAAAGCTGAATTATTCATCTTCCTGTAGCATTTTTATCAATGAGTTTTATTACGTCATGATTCAGTAATAGCTAATCACAACCAAGCTTTAAAATGTTGTAGTAGTAGATGCCCAAATATGGACGATTTTATTATGCTCTGCGTCAGAAATTTACATTCCAATTCATGTGGTTTAAACCAGGAAATGGAAGTACCGATGGAAAGCCCAATGATTGGTCTATCCAAATAAATTGACGTCAACGGCCAGCCAATCAGCGCATGACTCTCAAATGTCTTCTTGTTGATGCTGGTTTCGTTCCATCACGACGACAGTCCGCCATGTTTTTTGTCTCGCTTCGATGATATAAGTTGAATTATTTCAAATGTCTGCGTCAATATATCAGCAAAATACATGACAGTAGTTGTGGATCAAGTTATTATACTAGTTCAGACAGTTATAGTCTTTGGGGGCTGTTTTGAAGTGGATATTATGCAAGTTGCTGGCGAGTAACGTCGCCGGACATCGCTGTCTCGCACCTGGACTTTGACCGATTCGGCCGGCCTACTCGGTCTGCCAGCGAAGGACACGATGCATTCAGAGTTCAAACACAACATGTCCTATAACCTGATGACATATATATATATATGTGTCATTAGGAACTGTAGGTATTACTTATTTTATTGATATGTAAGGAAATTTATAATAGATACATCATGTTATCAGACAGGTGCGCCACGGCGTGCAGCAGTAGGCCTACGAGTATGAGGCCTATTGCTGTATTGGTTGTATTTGAACGTTCTACGAAAAATACAATAAAATGAAAAGTTCTGAATATATTTCAGTCTAGTTTTCATTATCACGCAGCTGAAATGTATAGCTACATTTGTCACACTGCATGCATGAACATACGACCTCTCAATAATTATTTTGTCATTGGGAAAACTTGAGTTTTACTTTACCCTCGTTCTGTCATATGACGTTCATGAAGAATAGTCTAATTTTTACATGGGTCTACCTAAACAAATTTATATAAAAAAACTTCTGAGTATATTTGATAAATTTTTTCTGTACTCATTAGCTTATATACATGTCTACAATTCTCTAATTGGACATTGACGCATACAACCACTAAGAAATTAGCTAGTAGTAGGGTGAAAAAAATAGTTTTTTTGATTTATTTTTGATAAATTTTAAAGTTATATCTTCATGATTATTTGATGTTATGCAAATATCATCACTGCATAATAATAAAGGGTCTTTTTGCCAACAAGATGATAGCTCAATCATATTTCTGCGATTAGTATTAGCAAAGTTGTGATGTTTTTAAAAGCACCTACAAATAGCTCCAAACAGTGTACACTGTGGAAGTTTACTACTGGTCACCTGTAGGGTTAATTACATCATATAAAATTGCCTGGACAAAATAGTAAGCTAATAAGTCACTATAAAAAATATGGCCCACATACATAAACAAAGCGACTAATATAAAAAACAATTGTTAAGATAAAGAAGAAACAGTTAAAATCCGAAGACAACAGGTTGTGATATTTTTTATTTAGCTTGATGGGATCTTCGTTACTTTTTTACTTACTCTGTAAGCATGGTAACAAGGCCTATGGTTAGGGCAAGACAAACATCACTACAACCAAGTACCAGTGGTCAAGTGGAAACCACACCTCAACACGATGAAACAATCATGATTACTGACTTTTATCAATTATGATTACTATATTTACAAGTAGTGTCTTGTTGTTTTATATCTTCCCCTCTATACTCAAGAGTAAAGGTTAAAACATACTTCAGAATGCACCATTTGTAAGCTAGTTTTTTAAAAATCTCCAGGGGAGCATGCCCCCGGACCCCCGTAGCAACACTTAACACCTGCGGTGCTCATGTAATCCTCCCCTACCACCTCACCCTTCATTTTACCAAGGGGAAACACTGGTATAATACGTTTGTTTATCTGTCCACAAATTTTACACACAGATGTCTTTACCGTTAGCAGTATTACTGAAAATTGTCAACTAACTTTAGTTTCACTGGAAGATGATAGATGGCATATTCTACTGAAGTACCAGGATGTAGTGGAGCCATATTGACATGGAAAAAGAAGAATGCCTTTCATCTTGATGATTAAAACTAACCAGTGCTGATGTAGTGAGTGTCTCAGCAATAGTATGTCTTTACCATTAGCATCAATAGTATGTAGAATCAAGACAATGAAAGTTTTGCTTATGAATAATTTTTGCATTGTTATCTTTGTGAGGCACATATAATGATGCTAATATCCATAGCAAGATTCATAAGGTCATGAAAGTGTCTTTACCATTAATGAAATTTGTTTTTACCTTTACAAAATCATGCTAATGGTAAAGATCGATCACATAAAAAACAAACTGGAAAGAAGAAAGTGATGAAACAAAACAAGAGAGCATACAGAACAATTGCAAAACAGAATAAAACTGTGAAAAGTAATCAGAACAAAGTATGGTCATTGACTAGATACGTAGACTTGAAAGAAAACAAAAATGCTCAAACGTTAGCATTAGAACTACAAATACAGATTTACCAGCAACAAAAGCTCAGACACTTGTGAATTCTTGGAATGTGGATCAAACCAAGAAAGAACTAACTTTCAGGTTTGCGCTAGGTAATGAAGTCAGAGTAAAGCTCCAGAAGGCACAAGGTAAAGAGAGCAATTCACAAAATGGTAGTTGGTCCAATATTTCAGAAATACCACCTACTGAATAAAATAAGAAAAGATCTCTCACTGTCTCAGAAGCAATTAAAGCATGCAAAACGAAGCGCTTGGTCAAGATCTTTGCTGCAATTTAACCGCAAAAAGAAGAGCGGACTGAGAAAAAACGTCCAGTCTAGCAAAGGAATTATTTCTCGAAGATAGTAATAGTACACCAACTGCTGGCAAGAGAGAAACCATTACAGTCCACCAACGTTGGCAAGTTTAACCCACCCCCCGGGTTAAACCCGGGTTGGGCTAAACCTCCATTCTGGGCTAAACTGGGTTAAACTCGGGTTAAACTATTTTTCAGGCACATTTTATCACAATATGAAAGAATAAAGCAGGCAGTGTTTCATATATCGTTTATCAATATGAAACAGTTAACTAACATGGTACATAAAAATGCACATACATATATTATTGCTTTCATGTTTCACTGCTTAGGCCTCACTCTGGACACTGTCACTCAAAGTGTTGTGTATTGTCTTAGTTGGTGAGTTGAGCTAATCAACTTAACAATGAATTGGTGTTGGCTCTGGTAACCTTAGAGGATGGAGGATGAATCCAGTTGTTGGCAGTGAACACAAGTGCTGAGAGGGTAGATTACCACCTGCCAGTCTCCATGGCTCTATATCCTCCTGTTCTGTAACCTGCAAGCTGACACCAGGCTATACTGGTGTAGGTTGTCTGACTGGAATCACTGCACTTCTTCAGAAGACTCTGCTAGTAATTAATGGCAGTGTCCAGTGTGAGAGAGACATGAATTTTATGGCTATGACACACTGATAAAAGTCCCTTTTATATTGGACTTTCTGGCCTGGTTTAAATACATAAAAGGATTATGGTCTGAACTGGTATCTAGTACAAGTTGTTTGCATAAGGTGGATATTAAAGGAAATAAAAACAAGGCATTAGCTAAAATCCGTTTTCCATGTGTACAGAAAGTTTAATATTGCATGTAACATTCGAGAACATTTAAAAAATACAGAAAAATACATTTGTAGCATAAATTCGATTTAAAACCCGTCTGTGTAGCGATTCCTGCGGAAAATAAAAATTTCATAAGCTAGGCGATCACGTCAAACACCAGTCATCATAGAGGAACAAGCAGTTATCTTACGGTTCCACATGAATTCAATTTTATTCAAAACAATGAATGCGAATGAGCCTACAAGTCGACTAGGTTTCGCCGAGCTTGGCCCTGGGCTCGTTTTCAGAATAATTATATTGAATGCAACCAACGGGAGATAATGTACACCAATATACATACATAGCAAACATATATCGTATCCAGTTACTGAAAGTAACATGTAAAATCTCATAATATCACTAGAATATCGATCTATGAAGGAGGAGTTGTACAATTTATCATAACAACTGAAATCAGTTAGCGAATTTCTGCCGGCCGTGATAGCTCAGTTGGTAAACGCGTTGGTTCCTTGGCATCTGTTTTACAACTGGGCGACGCCGGTTCAATCCTGACAGCATGCAAACTATTGATTTTCTTTACACTTTTTTTGTTTATGTTTTCACAAAGTAATATAAACCAAATCATTTAGTATACTATGATGCACTGTTTGTAAATATTTATTTTTTATTTTTATAGTAATTATTTATTCGCCACAAAAATGAAAATATGGTCATTATAGACAACGATGTTTCTAAATTGTATTTATCCAGACAGATCACAATCTGTTTTCACATATATAATGACAATATATTACTGTACAATATATTTACAATTAATAAATTAGATATCCATTACATTATATTTGTTTGGATAAATAAAATTTAGAAACATCATTATATAATGACCATATTTTCATGGCGAATAAATAATTACTACAAAATAAAAATTATTTACAAACAGTGCATCATAGTATACTAAATGATTTGGTTTATATTACTTTGTGAAAACATAAACCAAAAAAGTGTAAAGAATATCAATAGTTTGCATGCTGTCAGGATTGAATCGGCATCGCCCGATTGTAAAATAAATGACAAGTAACCAACGCGCCTACCCACTGAGCTAGCGGGACCAGCGGAAACTCTCTAACTGATTTAAGTTGTTATGGTAAATTGTACAACTCCTTCATATATCGATATTCTAGTGATATTATGAGATTATACACGTTACTTTATGTAGCTGGATACAATATATGTTTGCTATGTATGTTTATTTGTGTAGATTATCTCCCGTTGGTTGCATTCGATATAATTATTCTAAAAACGAGCCCAAGCTTGGCGAAACCTAATCGACTTGTAGGCCCATTCGCATACGTTGTTTTGAATAAAATTGGATTCATGTGGAACCGTAAGATAACTGCTTGTTCCTCTATGATGACTAGTGTTTGTATTACGTCAGAAAATTGCACAATAACTCATTCTGACGCTCGTTTCGACCCAAAAGCTATACTTGTAAACATGCTCTGAATGCATGGAAAGGGTCGGCCTGATGCGAGTTTGAGTCATAAGTGACGTCACATCTCGGCATCCCGAAAAGCGCGCCAAAAATATGCATATTCGAAAATGTCCGGATGCACACCATAAAATGTGGAATTTCTAATTCATTGAATTTTTTGATTTTGTTGGCTTGGTGGACGTGGAAATAGATAGCAGGATATAATATAACATAAATTCAACCAATAGATGTTTTTATTCCCTTTAACTTGGGGTTTCTGGCTGGAGAAAATGTTCACATTTGAAGGGAAACCTTTGTAACCTTTATGCAATCAGTGTACAAAAAAGTTATATCAGTCAGTAACAGAATACCCCAATAGCACGATTATCATCTGATTATCATAAAATGATAACTAGACATACTGAGACTTATTTAAAGAGCAGTTGTCATCTTTCATTACATCAATAATATTACAACGGTTTTAAACCATCATCAATCTACACACCAACTGTGTTAATATTGAGAATATCCCTCTGATATCATCCTGAGATCTCAGATAGAGTAAAGCTTAGTTTAACCCAGGTTTAACCCGGGTTAAACTAGTAAAACCCGGGTTTAACCCAAGTTTAACCCGCCGGGCTGGGCAAAACCAGTTTAACCCGGGTTAAACCCCAACCCTGCAGTCCACAAGGACAAACGACAGAGGAGGTACTTGTGTGATACAATGCTGAACCTGTACAAAAAGTTCAACTTAGAAAAGTCATCTGCAACAATTTTCTACACATCTTTCACCCGCCTTCGGCCATTTTATGGTGTTCCTGCTTCTGTGAACTGAAGGGACACTGTGAAATGCAAACTGCACTGCAATGTCGAATTGAAAGCCACAAAGCTTCATGCATTAGGAGTATTGAACACCGCCAGTCCAACCGCTCTTATTTCTTCAGTTGTGTGTTCCACCAAAGAAGAAAAGTGCATGTATGGAACGTGTGCAAGTTGCAAACGCAGTCTAAGATCTATAAGGATACAACGAAGAAATTGTCTGCATAAAATGTCAGCTACTTTGAATGGTCAAACTGCACATATTCACATATATAATTTATAATAAATATATATCACATCTGTTAATAATTATATATATATATTACATAATTTATAAATATATATGTAACCAAGATTTAACAAGACTGCCACCCAGATAATTTACTTCAGATGGCAAGCAGACAAGTAAGCCTTTAATTTATCGAGAGTCCATATATATATATATACATATATTAGTACATGAATACACTGGACCCCATCACACATTATATTAATAATATGTGTGCCTCCCGCCCTTCGTCCCTCCAATCTGAAATAGCCTTGAACAACTAAATACAAACATAATCATTATTAATTATGAAAATAAATTGAAAATACAATGAACATATATTTAGCTAATAATGTATATTGTCATATGAGTGTTAATTGTGACAATTTTTAGTAAGCAATACAACTATACCATTTTGAAAATTAATAATGGTAACATTAATTAATTATAAAATTACATATCACTTAACTGTGACCATATGTGCGTACAGTTTACAATGTGTACACTGTCAAATTTGATGGCACTGTAAAATAGTTTTTAATTTAATTATCTAGAAAAATGCCCATTTCAGTGCCATTTGCTCCTAGCATTAAGCTTATAATATAGAACCTGTCCAACAAAAACACCTAATTTTTGAGTACTCAAATGATCATAACTTCACTTCTATAAAAGCAATGTCCAAAATTCCAAAAGCAAGTGCTACTGTATTAAACGAGTTATCCAATGATATATATGCTAGAGGTTTGGACGTCAACAAATTAATTTTCTCTTAATCTCCCTACTCATATTGTAAGAATCGTAATGCGACCTATCCTATCGGTATCACGTTTATAACATGAACCGGGTCTAGACTAGAGTAGTGATGATCCAAACACTGTGGAACATTACCCGGAAGTCGAGGCTACCACATTATTCAGAAGAACACTAAAACAGCCTCTATTTAGGGATGGGCTAACCTAGCCATAGCCTTGCCCTAGGCCCGGGCTAGGTCTGGGACTAGGGGCAGTTTATTTTCCAAGTTTGGAGAAGTGAAGGGCAATTAAAAATAACATGTTTCGCTAGCTGTATGAGAATGCCGAAAACAACTCACCTATATTAGCTAAGGCCAACATAAAGACAAAAGCTAGCCGCCGAAGCTCATGTCGGTCGAGACGCCACGGTAGCAACAAGTCAACCATTATATCCGTTGTTCTTAGATCTGCCACCAAACGATAACAACGTTCAAAACACGCACTTCAGTCTCCGACACCGTAAGATATCACATCCGTGCATGATTTGTTCTAAATAATCCATGTAAACTCCTATCGTTCGGCGCCATCAAACCTTGAACAATTGCTTGTTCGTAAACCAAGTCGTCGGTGTTCCAAATCGTTATATCTTCGCCGAAATATGTAAAACAACAACTAAATGTTCATAAACATTAAACCTTCGACACAATATGGCTGATCATTCCTCCACATGTAATGCCCGGATGTTCTATTAAATATCGTGGCCTTCTTGTCAACTGGTCATTCATTGGGTGACTCATCTTTTGGCTTATTGCCATTACTCTAGTTTGTTTACATCATCCTATGACATATAACTTGGGCTTAGATTTACCAGTTCTGTAACAATAGCCTCGAGCTACCCAAACATGGCTATGTATTTCGCCATTTGACAGCAGCGCTCAAATAAAAAATAGCAGTTTTCGTTTAGCCAATAACAGGAGGTGTTCTAACGAGCCGCGAGTCTCGCGCGGGGTCAAGTTCTTGGCCGAGAAAGCTTGATTGACAAGCACAAACCTTGTTTACGCGGCCGGTCTTGGACGGCGCTCTGCGTTGGCGGCGTGCCAATAAATTTGTGAGGTCGCCGTGAGGTCGGCCGCTTGGCACAGATTATTACAAGCAACCGCTGATTGTGTCAATCGGTGGTTCCCATCCTGTTTCTTCCAGTATAGGCTACTCTCCCTGCAGGCTCCTATAATATAGGTGGTTGTTAATTTTTGGGGGTGCATTTTTAAATCTGCTACTGCATCCCCCGAGGCTCAGCAAAAACTCCAATTGCATTCCCTTATTGATGCTCACTAAAAACCTATATACCTGCATATGTAACCATTGAGGCTCGCTAAAAAACTTACTGAATTAACAGGCCCGCAGCTAGGGGGGTTCACGGGGTTCATGTGAACCCCCCCTTTTTGTGAACCCCCTTCTCCAAAATGTGAACCCCTCAAAATGTAATCTTTAAAATGTGAACACCTTTGTAAACATCTGGTATTCCAAGTTTCTCAGAAGCGTTAAATTAACTGATAGGAAATCGTGTAATTGTGAAGCTGTATATGGTAGCCGAAATACTGTGGTTGCTATAGTTGCATGTTTGTAGATCTCCAAATGGGGAGCCTTATCGCTGATGAGGAGGCAAGAATGTGTGAAGGGCTTTTATTATAAATTATTATGTCCATTTTGTGTTTCGTGTTGTAAAATACAGTTAGTGTTTCCTGGAGTCAGTGTATGTGGTGTAAAGGATATGGTACTTGACTGTTTGACGCCTAGAATTTAATTCAAAGTCCATGTGAGGACGGTTATATTAACAATATACTATCACTGCGTGTTTGCTTTTATGTATAGGCCCTACAACTGAGTGTAAATTATGCTTAATCAAAAATGGGACAAATCTCCACAGACCATATACGAGTCTCACTTTGTCTGAAAACGCACACCCAAAACGACCTCGTTATGGGCCTGCTGGTGATGCTAATGTGGTGTTTGTATATAAGATGAAAGAATATTCGACGATGAAAGAATATACGACGAAACCATTATGAGCCCCCCCCCCCCACTTGAACGTGTGGAGCCCTCTGCATTGTGAACAAAATATAACCCCACGTGAATTTGTGGCGCCCCCTGGAGTGTGAATTGGTAAAAATTTAACCCCCCCATTGTGAAGCGCTGGCTATACGGGCCTCATTAACTTCCCCAGAGGCTCACAAAAAACCTCCAATCACACCCGTTTTAATTGAGGCTCACTCAAAACCTCCAAATGCACTCGCGATCTCCTTAAATTGATGATCACAATTAAAACTGTACGTGCACACCGTCCGCAATCTCACCAAAACGTCAGACCGATTGAACCCCCCTTGATATTCATATATCCCATCTGCTTATGAATCCTCGATCCTCCAATACTTTTTTAAGTTCACCAAAAACCTCCAACTGTATCCGTCATTGAGACCCACCAGAAACCTCCAACTGCACCCCTCTTAATAAAAAACAAACGTGTCTATTGAAGCGGATTTTTCCCTGAAGCGGAATTTTTTTACTCCAGTGATGGGATGTAAGATGTCCCCTCGTGTGTGGCATGAGGTTATTTTCAACTGGTGTGTCGGCTGCACGGCCATAGATGATCCGGTGGTAGGTAGCAATGTTATTGGGTAAGACCACATTTAAATTTTACATAGGCGGCCATTATAACGTTTCCTTCATTTCCTACAAAATTTGTCTTACGATTTTCTTGAACATTTCATAGCATATTTATCCTCAATTGACACAAGTGCTGTGGAAAACTCGTGAAATTCTCATACCTAATTTTTCAGAAAAATCCACGCAAACCTGACACCCCTCAATTTCGCCCCAATCTGGTGACGGATTTTGAAATATTGGTACGTGCTGCAAATAGCCACTGTGCGAATACGCGAGCGACTAGCGTATACTTATTGCTACCTCGTGAAAGATATAATGCAGTAGTACATTCAATATTCACTGGACTAACATGTGCCATGTCAAAGTGCTCGAAACAAATTCACACATCATACCAAAACGGTATTTTCAAGGGTACTCTTTCGGTCGGTAATGGCGGACGAATCCTTAATATGGTCTTACCCCAAATAGATCTCCTGAATCTTGCAAATCTTCACGAAAGTTAGATTTATACCAAGCTATACGTATAACTAGATTAACCACGAAGGGAAATTTACACTGTCTCAATAACAATTAAAATATGCGTCATCAAACTGTGCACACCTCCAAGCTAAACAGCGCCTTGAGTTGGTTTAAACATGCTTATTCGGCACCTTATATCACACACGACGTTTGCCTGACACGAATGGTACTGAGCAAAACATACAGGCCAACACAGTGTCTTACCGATATGGGAGTAAAATGTATAGAATATTAACGAAATATATGACATTTTTCATAAAATGTTGTAATTTTTGGTAAAAAAATACACCAAATCATTATTTTAAGCAACATTTTATTGGGCATGCAAGTTGCACATCTTCACGAATTTTTTTATAACGTAATGCCCACAAACTATGTTAAATAATATGATGCAATCATGAACTGTGTTTCACTCGTGTACGACACCAGTAGGTATCTAAAGCACAAGCCAGGCATTTCAACAATATTCACAATATCGAAAAGCATAGAGGCGTCTTTTGATGGTAACTACAATTCTATTATAGATAACGCGCTAAAACGCTGGGTATAAATTGAGGTATATACATAGTACATTATGAAACCAAAAATGGGATGCCCAGTAGAACGTAGATCTTGCGTCACATTGTCATCCTAACCCCCCTTAAAATAACCATACTTTTACACAGGCGCATAACTGTGTTTGATACAGAATGTTCAAACATTGCCACACGTCAATTACTCGGCCATTATATATTTCGCTGATGTACACACATTCTTGGAAACAAGAGGTACAGCTGGCAAATAGAAAATTTCAGAAAGAAACAAACGTTTGACAGGGACATTCAAGACATGTGATAAAGGTTGTTGACAGTTGTGGCATTTGGTGTTAGATTCACGTGCGTCCTCCTGGAAAAGCAGCATATATACCGGATGGTAGGCGGGTTTTGGCGAGTCTCAATTACAGGGAAACAAAAGGAAACTTTTTGGTGTGATGCACCTAAAAGATTTAATACATTTGCAAATACTACCAATTTTTTTTCAAGTCAAGATTTTGCAATATACAAGACTGCAAGCATGCCTACCATTCATTGCAAATTTCCCTTAATAATTACAGAAAATGATCACAGATTATGGCATTGCGGAAATTGTCGCCGTATTCTGAGAACATTATGTAAAATTGCGTTACTGTATAGCTAATTAAAAAAATGCCTCTCCAGATGACTTGACAACATCGTAACCATGATCGTCAAGTACTTGCTATCAGAACACACACACACACACACACACACACACACACACACACACACACACACACACACACACACACACACACACACACACACACACACACACACACACACACACGCACACACACACACACGCACACACGCACGCCCGCACGCACGCACGCAACCACGCACGCACTCACACACACACATACATACACACACACACACACACACACACACACACACACACACACACACACCACAAGCATACACGAAGCCGTCGCCAGGCAATCGGCCCCGGTTGATTTGGCATTTTTAAAATTGTAATTAAAGTTAATGTGAACTTACAGTAAATTTGTTTCCGAGGAGCCGCGGGTGAAAACAACATTATGAACATGAAAGCATTCTTGATTAAAACACACCCGCATTAAAATATGGGTATTTAATTGTAGCGATGCTATTACTTCCTGCCACAAACATAGCACACCAACTATTTAAATGCAAGGAGATATACAAATAACAATACCACATTAACGCAATTGTTTATAATACGTAATACACGCAGTCGTGCCATCATCATATTGTTGCAAGATATGCCGCAGTACTAGTTATGTTATCATATATGTGGTTTTATATGTTCTAATATTGTTGAGAAGAGCTGTTCCTGCAAATATAGGCTTACCATATATGCCAGCTTACAAATAATACCGTGCAATACATGGAATATGACAGAACTCGGATAATACATTTTGTATCAATTATCAAACGATAACGTTAGTTATAACACAGTTGTGACAACAATGTTAACAAGATCAATAAAACAAATATAACAGTTAAACTGTAATACAATGGTCAGCCAAAGACAGCAGTCTTCGCTGACCATTTGCTTATACATCGTTATGCAAGGGACTACATAACAGGTCCATGGTTTGCAATCACCTCACACCGCTGCTTTGGGCGTGAGGACAAGACAACAATTGTACACTGGTGTTAGTAGTAAATAGTAATATACATCCATTTGGTACACACATATAGTACATCTAAGCAAATGAAGATTAATGGAGAGAAGGGAAGATGTAATAGGGAATAGAGGTTATCAAAGTGCTGACGAGATCATAATCATGCTTAGTAAATTGAGGTGGAACTGGGCGAAGGACGAACAAAGGCATAAAAATGCAATTATGAAAAAACTAATACTTTGTTAGCAAATTGCTTAACTGCCTTTATAAATATCGTTATACCAGCACATTCAAAACATGTTTGTGTTGTAGGGAATGAGAGCATGTTTGTCAGGTGATCAATTGTTATGCTTCAGATATTAAAACGGGATTTGCGTTGTAATAGAATTGCTAGTAGGAAGACACTGGCTTTCAATCATCGTGTAATGTACCGAAGTTCTTCAACTGTTAGTTGGTGTTAAGACTGCTTGCCGGTTTTAATATCTTCATAATATCTTCATTATTAAGACTGCTTGCCGGTTTTAATATCTTCATAATATCTTCATTATAGTAACATTGTTTCTGGAATAAATTACAGCGTCAACATGGATTCGCTGTTTCAGCCGTCGTGCATGATGTTTACGTAGGCACTGTGGAGAAACAAAACTGTGCTTGCAATGTTTGCAGACACGTTGTTACAGCGACGTATCCAGTACAGTGTTAATCTCGAGAATCAGGGATAAATCACTTCGGAATGTCTGACGATCCAAGAGACTCCAAAATGTCCCAAAGGAGATTTAGTTACCAAAGAGCGTCTTTAGATTTCTTTCGTACAATGCAATCAACAGCATGATGACAATGCCGACGCCACTTCCGGTCAGTTGAAGTAGAAGATGACGCACGGGATGTCTTCTGTTCTTGTTGCCAGATATCAGCTCTGGCACCTGCGAACGAAGCACACAACAACGACTGAACGCAGGTTATGGGAATTTATGTAAATTATTGTTAAGCCATGGAATTTGCATAAATTATTACACCTAATTAATCCACCTGTTGTATCATTTAAAATAATACTGCTTTATAATTAAAAAAACTGTACACTGTACCACATTTTAATTGTGTGTGCGTGCGTGCGTGCGTGCTTGCGTGCACATATAGTCTGGTGGTTCCTTGGTTTCAAAATATTTCTATGATATGAATGTGTTTCAAATGCCAATACATTTCCACTCGACTACACGAGGTCTACGTAGACTGACCATGTCGACGAGGGAAAGGTAGACGAAGATTCCGGCGGTGAAGGCGAACACCCACAGGTTCATGCCGCCCATGTTGCCGACCAACACGCCACAGACAGCGCCGAGGAGACAAAGGGCCGAGGAGACGATGTTGTAGAAGAGAGCCTTCTTCACGGTCATGCCGGCCCGTAGCAGCACGGCGAAGTCACCTGCAACAAGCAACTGACGGCTTCAAACACGTGTTAAGTAGTCAAATCCAAGCCGGGTAAAATAAGTAATGGCCCGACAATTAGCCTACATGGACATTATGAATCATTCGATAGACAAGTTAAACCGTGATTAGTTGCATCGAAACTGATGAATCCAAATTTAAAGACTCAGAGCTCAAAAGAAGAATAAACGCAATGGAGTTGGTAGGCTACCGCACCATCTTGCGTATACTATACATGGACCATATAACAAATAACATAATTAAACAAAACATCTGACAACATGAAGACAGCCTCTCAGC
Source organism: Paraescarpia echinospica (assembly GCA_020002185.1). Classification (NCBI taxonomy): domain Eukaryota; kingdom Metazoa; phylum Annelida; class Polychaeta; order Sabellida; family Siboglinidae; genus Paraescarpia; species Paraescarpia echinospica. The sequence goes on along the minus strand of CM034533.1, from coordinate 49,538,883 downwards.
AATAACAAAATGTGCAAGCTGAGATGGTGAGGCCACGTAACAAGATCGAGTGGCCTGGCAGAAGCTATCCTCGCAGGTAAAGTGAGAAAGAGCAGCAGACCAATAAAGGATCGTGCGGACAATTCCTATGAAACACCAATGGCCTTAAAGGACCGGCAAAGGTAGGTGTATATTGTAAGATCATCCTCAGAGCTGCCTCATCCGTAAAAGCATTAAACAAGACTAGAGGTACATAGAAAGGATGTCGACAACACACAACAAGATAATTAGGGCATATATGGCGAACGAGAAAAAAGATCTATGTCTACCATAAACAAATATGCCACTCTCGGACCACACAACAACGGAAAACCACATCATAGACAGGGAGGCAGCGAAAATAGTAGAGAGGAAAGCCACCAGAAATATACGGCACGTAAAAGAAGCCATATCGTCAAGAAAGACCAAAGCAGCTATCAATCGAGACGAGAGAAACTACGACCTGTCTCACGTGAACTTTTCCAGATAGGTAGACGAAAGCAGTTATACGTAAATATCGTCTTGGATATGTCTAAAAGAAATTGCTTTATTGACTAGTACGTGAAAGCTGCTGTCTCACCCAACTCGTGAGGAAGTTCGTGACAGAAGACGGCGACTGTCGTGCTGAAGCCGCCTGGGATGCCGCTGCTGAATGCAGCACCTGTCGACACAACACGCGAGATGACCAGCAACGTAGTTTCAAGACAGAGCTATTACATTTGTCTGGATTCCATACATTGGTTGATGTGTTTGGCTTAAATGATGAGGTAATTGTTACACAAGCTTGTTAGTGTGTTTATAAATTGACGCAGGCGTAGACTAAACAAATGGGTGTAATTTATACTACTAATGCGAAACTCATACAACACAACACACTACACGTTATAGTAATTTACCTACAACTTAGAACTATGGCAAAAACGTAACAAATTATATCCAACAGTATAAACTATGTACTTACGGAAGTAAAATGCATAAAAAAACATATACGCCTATAGTTGATGATTCTGTTAACAATGTGTTTGCAGGTAACAAATAATTAAAACTATTTTGAATGTAATTACGACAGAAGGCTACATGTTGGACTTTGACTGACGCACCAATGGCGAGGCCGTCGGTGAAGTTGTGCAGCCCGTCCCCCATGATGACCATCCAGGCGATGGACGAGACGCTGTCCGGCACACCGTGGCTGTGACCGTGTCCGTGCCCGTGTTTGTTGTCGTCACCATCCTCTATGTCACGTGACTTCACCACCAACTCGACCTCAACACCATCTATGGAAGGTGCGACTATAATGTTCATTAAAGTAAATAATTATTTTCAACACTCGCGAACACGCCTACACACACGCCTACACACACGCCCACACACACGCCCACACACACACACACACACACACACACACACACACACACACACACACACACACACACACACACACACACACACACACACACACACACACACACAGAGAGAGAGAGAGAGAGAGACACACACACACACACACACACACACACACACACACACACACACACACACACACACACACACACACACACACACACACACAAGCACGCATGCACGCACGGTAGCATACACGCACACACGCACACACGCACACACGCACGCACGCACACACGCACACACGCACACACGCACACACGCACGCACACACACACACACACACACACACACACACAATTCGACTTCAACCCGGAAATTAAATGTAGCCTTACCTTCGTTCTGTGAGGACCGCGTGTTCTCCGCCACTACCATCTCGACCTCGTAGGGGCTTTCCGTCTTCTTGGTCTGTAACAACAACAATTGTTCATCAACGAAATGGCTTTATGTTTACTCACTGCACTATCGTAACAGATACTCAATGCCAAACTATAGCTGAACCAATATGGAAAGAATGGCGTGTCTATCTCGTGTCAAATGGAGCTCAGGTCTGTGTTGTTTCCAACAAAAAGGCAATCAATGTGATGGAATTTGTCAGCCAACAACCATGTTTAAATTGTAAAAAAATAACAACCCATGCTACGATACAAAGGCATAGGAAGGTTTATCATGAACTTGAAAATCTATTTCAAAATATAGAAAACGCAACACACGGAATACGTGGTTGGTGGAAGCAGTGTTACCCTGCAGCTGTTGAACGAAGAGCCGCGGGAGATCGACGTAGGACAAGCGAACTACAAGTGACTGCCGCAGTTCCCACCCAACACGGCCAGCAATAATTAACACGCATATATTTGTGCTTCTACCTACACATTACTGAACTGGTGTTTCAATAAAATTCATTATTATTATTATTTGTATATCAACACTCCATAATCATGTCAGTTTTGTAACTCGTCTACCGCCCTCCCCCGTTAACAACGATGACACCAACGGGTTCATCGCTATCCGACAGAGGGCGACGTTGCGTTTGTGGCTTCTCACAAACGCTATTATAGTTTCGTCTATGATGCCTTCATCGACGTAGCATTATTATTTTCACAGGCTTCCCTATATTACTTATAAATACAATACATTACTTATAAATACAATACATTACTTATAAATACAATACATTACTTATAAATACAATACATTTAATGCTCGTTTCAGCACACAACGATCAGCACACAACCCAAGTTACATTCTCACACCAAGCAAGCACTCCCAATAAACATACACGAGGTAGACACCCTGTAAAAGGACCATAAATCAGTACGTAAAGAGGGTGGCTCTTATGATAGGACAATTGAGTTTTAATAGAAGTCACCGACCCCGATTGAATAAGCTATATGATTACATCATATGGTACATCAATACTATAATAGGTGTGCATGCGTTTGTATGTATTTTCTAAGAGTATGTTGAACATATAATGATATACGTATATGTATGCCTGTATAATGTACAAGCTTAAGTGATGTTTAGAAAAATCAACGAATTGTGTACCTACATGGGGTCAAAAATATGTGACGTTATGTTATATAACCGCTCGTTAAATGCAAAGAATACACACTATGCGACTCTACAGGTCCAACACAGACGTTCTGCGTCACATGGATTTACCGTAAACAGTATAGGCCTACAGCCCTACGATATGGATGTTTTCAAGTAATACAGCCATATAAAATTTTAATCTGGATTTGCTTCAATTAGAAAACTCGTGATAGAATTGGTTTTATACAACAAATATTAATTTTTTATATAAAATCGAATAAAAAATTGGCCACAGTCGAAGAGAAACTAGGGCCTACCTGTGTTACTAAGCAGATGCCATACGGCACGTTGCGGATTTGATTTGATGTATATATATTCTGTAGCGGCACGCGATCAATAATGAATGTCATAAACTGGTTAAGTTAACAAATGCAAAATGCTCTACGGATTTATATGGAATTTCAACTCAAATGTACGAATTTCAATCAACAATGTAGCAAGTCTGTACATCCGTAGTGTATGCCCAGTTCGTCCACGTAAAACTAATGTCCATTTGGGAAGTAAAAAATGGAAGTTACGCCTCTAAAGATGCATCAAACACGAAGTGACGTAACAACAATGTAGGAATTAATATCTAAGCAATATTAACCATGCGTGATATTCATACCTTGCGCCGTTGTGTGCGACGATTAGAAACTATCTCCCTACTCATATTGTAAGAATCGTAATGCGACCTATCCTATCGGTATCACGTTTATAACATGAACCGGGTCTAGACTAGAGTAGTGATGATCCAAACACTGTGGAACATTACCCGGAAGTCGAGGCTACCACATTATTCAGAAGAACACTAAAACAGCCTCTATTTAGGGATGGGCTAACCTAGCCATAGCCTTGCCCTAGGCCCGGGCTAGGTCTGGGACTAGGGGCAGTTTATTTTCCAAGTTTGGAGAAGTGAAGGGCAATTAAAAATAACATGTTTCGCTAGCTGTATGAGAATGCCGAAAACAACTCACCTATATTAGCTAAGGCCAACATAAAGACAAAAGCTAGCCGCCGAAGCTCATGTCGGTCGAGACGCCACGGTAGCAACAAGTCAACCATTATATCCGTTGTTCTTAGATCTGCCACCAAACGATAACAACGTTCAAAACACGCACTTCAGTCTCCGACACCGTAAGATATCACATCCGTGCATGATTTGTTCTAAATAATCCATGTAAACTCCTATCGTTCGGCGCCATCAAACCTTGAACAATTGCTTGTTCGTAAACCAAGTCGTCGGTGTTCCAAATCGTTATATCTTCGCCGAAATATGTAAAACAACAACTAAATGTTCATAAACATTAAACCTTCGACACAATATGGCTGATCATTCCTCCACATGTAATGCCCGGATGTTCTATTAAATATCGTGGCCTTCTTGTCAACTGGTCATTCATTGGGTGACTCATCTTTTGGCTTATTGCCATTACTCTAGTTTGTTTACATCATCCTATGACATATAACTTGGGCTTAGATTTACCAGTTCTGTAACAATAGCCTCGAGCTACCCAAACATGGCTATGTATTTCGCCATTTGACAGCAGCGCTCAAATAAAAAATAGCAGTTTTCGTTTAGCCAATAACAGGAGGTGTTCTAACGAGCCGCGAGTCTCGCGCGGGGTCAAGTTCTTGGCCGAGAAAGCTTGATTGACAAGCACAAACCTTGTTTACGCGGCCGGTCTTGGACGGCGCTCTGCGTTGGCGGCGTGCCAATAAATTTGTGAGGTCGCCGTGAGGTCGGCCGCTTGGCACAGATTATTACAAGCAACCGCTGATTGTGTCAATCGGTGGTTCCCATCCTGTTTCTTCCAGTATAGGCTACTCTCCCTGCAGGCTCCTATAATATAGGTGGTTGTTAATTTTTGGGGGTGCATTTTTAAATCTGCTACTGCATCCCCCGAGGCTCAGCAAAAACTCCAATTGCATTCCCTTATTGATGCTCACTAAAAACCTATATACCTGCATATGTAACCATTGAGGCTCGCTAAAAAACTTACTGAATTAACAGGCCCGCAGCTAGGGGGGTTCACGGGGTTCATGTGAACCCCCCCTTTTTGTGAACCCCCTTCTCCAAAATGTGAACCCCTCAAAATGTAATCTTTAAAATGTGAACACCTTTGTAAACATCTGGTATTCCAAGTTTCTCAGAAGCGTTAAATTAACTGATAGGAAATCGTGTAATTGTGAAGCTGTATATGGTAGCCGAAATACTGTGGTTGCTATAGTTGCATGTTTGTAGATCTCCAAATGGGGAGCCTTATCGCTGATGAGGAGGCAAGAATGTGTGAAGGGCTTTTATTATAAATTATTATGTCCATTTTGTGTTTCGTGTTGTTGTAAAATACAGTTAGTGTTTCCTGGAGTCAGTGTATGTGGTGTAAAGGATATGGTACTTGACTGTTTGACGCGTAGAATTTAATTCAAAGTCCATGTGAGGACGGTTATATTAACAATATACTATCACTGCGTGTTTGCTTTTATGTATAGGCCCTACAACTGAGTGTAAATTATGCTTAATCAAAAATGGGACAAATCTCCACAGACCATATACGAGTCTCACTTTGTCTGAAAACGCACACCCAAAACGACCTCGTTATGGGCCTGCTGGTGATGCTAATGTGGTGTTTGTATATAAGATGAAAGAATATTCGACGATGAAAGAATATACGACGAAACCATTATGAGCCCCCCCCCCCCCACTTGAACGTGTGGAGCCCTCTGCATTGTGAACAAAATATAACCCCACGTGAATTTGTGGCGCCCCCTGGAGTGTGAATTGGTAAAAATTTAACCCCCCCATTGTGAAGCGCTGGCTATACGGGCCTCATTAACTTCCCCAGAGGCTCACAAAAAACCTCCAATCACACCCGTTTTAATTGAGGCTCACTCAAAACCTCCAAATGCACTCGCGATCTCCTTAAATTGATGATCACAATTAAAACTGTACGTGCACACCGTCCGCAATCTCACCAAAACGTCAGACCGATTGAACCCCCCTTGATATTCATATATCCCATCTGCTTATGAATCCTCGATCCTCCAATACTTTTTTAAGTTCACCAAAAACCTCCAACTGTATCCGTCATTGAGACCCACCAGAAACCTCCAACTGCACCCCTCTTAATAAAAAACAAACGTGTCTATTGAAGCGGATTTTTCCCTGAAGCGGAATTTTTTTACTCCAGTGATGGGATGTAAGATGTCCCCTCGTGTGTGGCATGAGGTTATTTTCAACTGGTGTGTCGGCTGCACGGCCATAGATGATCCGGTGGTAGGTAGCAATGTTATTGGGTAAGACCACATTTAAATTTTACATAGGCGGCCATTATAACGTTTCCTTCATTTCCTACAAAATTTGTCTTACGATTTTCTTGAACATTTCATAGCATATTTATCCTCAATTGACACAAGTGCTGTGGAAAACTCGTGAAATTCTCATACCTAATTTTTCAGAAAAATCCACGCAAACCTGACACCCCTCAATTTCGCCCCAATCTGGTGACGGATTTTGAAATATTGGTACGTGCTGCAAATAGCCACTGTGCGAATACGCGAGCGACTAGCGTATACTTATTGCTACCTCGTGAAAGATATAATGCAGTAGTACATTCAATATTCACTGGACTAACATGTGCCATGTCAAAGTGCTCGAAACAAATTCACACATCATACCAAAACGGTATTTTCAAGGGTACTCTTTCGGTCGGTAATGGCGGACGAATCCTTAATATGGTCTTACCCCAAATAGATCTCCTGAATCTTGCAAATCTTCACGAAAGTTAGATTTATACCAAGCTATACGTATAACTAGATTAACCACGAAGGGAAATTTACACTGTCTCAATAACAATTAAAATATGCGTCATCAAACTGTGCACACCTCCAAGCTAAACAGCGCCTTGAGTTGGTTTAAACATGCTTATTCGGCACCTTATATCACACACGACGTTTGCCTGACACGAATGGTACTGAGCAAAACATACAGGCCAACACAGTGTCTTACCGATATGGGAGTAAAATGTATAGAATATTAACGAAATATATGACATTTTTCATAAAATGTTGTAATTTTTGGTAAAAAAATACACCAAATCATTATTTTAAGCAACATTTTATTGGGCATGCAAGTTGCACATCTTCACGAATTTTTGTATAACGTAATGCCCACAAACTATGTTAAATAATATGATGCAATCATGAACTGTGTTTCACTCGTGTACGACACCAGTAGGTATCTAAAGCACAAGCCAGGCATTTCAACAATATTCACAATATCGAAAAGCATAGAGGCGTCTTTTGATGGTAACTACAATTCTATTATAGATAACGCGCTAAAACGCTGGGTATAAATTGAGGTATATACATAGTACATTATGAAACCAAAAATGGGATGCCCAGTAGAACGTAGATCTTGCGTCACATTGTCATCCTAACCCCCCTTAAAATAACCATACTTTTACACAGGCGCATAACTGTGTTTGATACAGAATGTTCAAACATTGCCACACGTCAATTACTCGGCCATTATATATTTCGCTGATGTACACACATTCTTGGAAACAAGAGGTACAGCTGGCAAATAGAAAATTTCAGAAAGAAACAAACGTTTGACAGGGACATTCAAGACATGTGATAAAGGTTGTTGACAGTTGTGGCATTTGGTGTTAGATTCACGTGCGTCCTCCTGGAAAAGCAGCATATATACCGGATGGTAGGCGGGTTTTGGCGAGTCTCAATTACAGGGAAACAAAAGGAAACTTTTTGGTGTGATGCACCTAAAAGATTTAATACATTTGCAAATACTACCAATTTTTTTTCAAGTCAAGATTTTGCAATATACAAGACTGCAAGCATGCCTACCATTCATTGCAAATTTCCCTTAATAATTACAGAAAATGATCACAGATTATGGCATTGCGGAAATTGTCGCCGTATTCTGAGAACATTATGTAAAATTGCGTTACTGTATAGCTAATTAAAAAAATGCCACTCCAGATGACTTGACAACATCGTAACCATGATCGTCAAGTACTTGCTATCAGAACACACACACACACACACACACACACACACACACACACACACACACACACACACACACACACACACACACACACACACACACACACACACACACACACACGCACACACACACACACGCACACACGCACGCCCGCACGCACGCACGCAACCACGCACGCACTCACACACACACATACATACACACACACACACACACACACACACACACACACACACACACACACCACAAGCATACACGAAGCCGTCGCCAGGCAATCGGCCCCGGTTGATTTGGCATTTTTAAAATTGTAATTAAAGTTAATGTGAACTTACAGTAAATTTGTTTCCGAGGAGCCGCGGGTGAAAACAACATTATGAACATGAAAGCATTCTTGATTAAAACACACCCGCATTAAAATATGGGTATTTAATTGTAGCGATGCTATTACTTCCTGCCACAGACATAGCACACCAACTATTTAAATGCAAGGAGATATACAAATAACAATACCACATTAACGCAATTGTTTATAATACGTAATACACGCAGTCGTGCCATCATCATATTGTTGCAAGATATGCCGCAGTACTAGTTATGTTATCATATATGTGGTTTTATATGTTCTAATATTGTTGAGAAGAGCTGTTCCTGCAAATATAGGCTTACCATATATGCCAGCTTACAAATAATACCGTGCAATACATGGAATATGACAGAACTCGGATAATACATTTTGTATCAATTATCAAACGATAACGTTAGTTATAACACAGTTGTGACAACAATGTTAACAAGATCAATAAAACAAATATAACAGTTAAACTGTAATACAATGGTCAGCCAAAGACAGCAGTCTTCGCTGACCATTTGCTTATACATCGTTATGCAAGGGACTACATAACAGGTCCATGGTTTGCAATCACCTCACACCGCTGCTTTGGGCGTGAGGACAAGACAACAATTGTACACTGGTGTTAGTAGTAAATAGTAATATACATCCATTTGGTACACACATATAGTACATCTAAGCAAATGAAGATTAATGGAGAGAAGGGAAGATGTAATAGGGAATAGAGGTTATCAAAGTGCTGACGAGATCATAATCATGCTTAGTAAATTGAGGTGGAACTGGGCGAAGGACGAACAAAGGCATAAAAATGCAATTATGAAAAAACTAATACTTTGTTAGCAAATTGCTTAACTGCCTTTATAAATATCGTTATACCAGCACATTCAAAACATGTTTGTGTTGTAGGGAATGAGAGCATGTTTGTCAGGTGATCAATTGTTATGCTTCAGATATTAAAACGGGATTTGCGTTGTAATAGAATTGCTAGTAGGAAGACACTGGCTTTCAATCATCGTGTAATGTACCGAAGTTCTTCAACTGTTAGTTGGTGTTAAGACTGCTTGCCGGTTTTAATATCTTCATAATATCTTCATTATTAAGACTGCTTGCCGGTTTTAATATCTTCATAATATCTTCATTATAGTAACATTGTTTCTGGAATAAATTACAGCGTCAACATGGATTCGCTGTTTCAGCCGTCGTGCATGATGTTTACGTAGGCACTGTGGAGAAACAAAACTGTGCTTGCAATGTTTGCAGACACGTTGTTACAGCGACGTATCCAGTACAGTGTTAATCTCGAGAATCAGGGATAAATCACTTCGGAATGTCTGACGATCCAAGAGACTCCAAAATGTCCCAAAGGAGATTTAGTTACCAAAGAGCGTCTTTAGATTTCTTTCGTACAATGCAATCAACAGCATGATGACAATGCCGACGCCACTTCCGGTCAGTTGAAGTAGAAGATGACGCACGGGATGTCTTCTGTTCTTGTTGCCAGATATCAGCTCTGGCACCTGCGAACGAAGCACACAACAACGACTGAACGCAGGTTATGGGAATTTATGTAAATTATTGTTAAGCCATGGAATTTGCATAAATTATTACACCTAATTAATCCACCTGTTGTATCATTTAAAATAATACTGCTTTATAATTAAAAAAACTGTACACTGTACCACATTTTAATTGTGTGTGCGTGCGTGCGTGCGTGCTTGCGTGCACATATAGTCTGGTGGTTCCTTGGTTTCAAAATATTTCTATGATATGAATGTGTTTCAAATGCCAATACATTTCCACTCGACTACACGAGGTCTACGTAGACTGACCATGTCGACGAGGGAAAGGTAGACGAAGATTCCGGCGGTGAAGGCGAACACCCACAGGTTCATGCCGCCCATGTTGCCGACCAACACGCCACAGACAGCGCCGAGGAGACAAAGGGCCGAGGAGACGATGTTGTAGAAGAGAGCCTTCTTCACGGTCATGCCGGCCCGTAGCAGCACGGCGAAGTCACCTGCAACAAGCAACTGACGGCTTCAAACACGTGTTAAGTAGTCAAATCCAAGCCGGGTAAAATAAGTAATGGCCCGACAATTAGCCTACATGGACATTATGAATCATTCGATAGACAAGTTAAACCGTGATTAGTTGCATCGAAACTGATGAATCCAAATTTAAAGACTCAGAGCTCAAAAGAAGAATAAACGCAATGGAGTTGGTAGGCTACCGCACCATCTTGCGTATACTATACATGGACCATATAACAAATAACATAATTAAACAAAACATCTGACAACATGAAGACAGCCTCTCAGCAATAACAAAATGTGCAAGCTGAGATGGTGAGGCCACGTAACAAGATCGAGTGGCCTGGCAGAAGCTATCCTCGCAGGTAAAGTGAGAAAGAGCAGCAGACCAATAAAGGATCGTGCGGACAATTCCTATGAAACACCAATGGCCTTAAAGGACCGGCAAAGGTAGGTGTATATTGTAAGATCATCCTCAGAGCTGCCTCATCCGTAAAAGCATTAAACAAGACTAGAGGTACATAGAAAGGATGTCGACAACACACAACAAGATAATTAGGGCATATATGGCGAACGAGAAAAAAGATCTATGTCTACCATAAACAAATATGCCACTCTCGGACCACACAACAACGGAAAACCACATCATAGACAGGGAGGCAGCGAAAATAGTAGAGAGGAAAGCCACCAGAAATATACGGCACGTAAAAGAAGCCATATCGTCAAGAAAGACCAAAGCAGCTATCAATCGAGACGAGAGAAACTACGACCTGTCTCACGTGAACTTTTCCAGATAGGTAGACGAAAGCAGTTATACGTAAATATCGTCTTGGATATGTCTAAAAGAAATTGCTTTATTGACTAGTACGTGAAAGCTGCTGTCTCACCCAACTCGTGAGGAAGTTCGTGACAGAAGACGGCGACTGTCGTGCTGAAGCCGCCTGGGATGCCGCTGCTGAATGCAGCACCTGTCGACACAACACGCGAGATGACCAGCAACGTAGTTTCAAGACAGAGCTATTACATTTGTCTGGATTCCATACATTGGTTGATGTGTTTGGCTTAAATGATGAGGTAATTGTTACACAAGCTTGTTAGTGTGTTTATAAATTGACGCAGGCGTAGACTAAACAAATGGGTGTAATTTATACTACTAATGCGAAACTCATACAACACAACACACTACACGTTATAGTAATTTACCTACAACTTAGAACTATGGCAAAAACGTAACAAATTATATCCAACAGTATAAACTATGTACTTACGGAAGTAAAATGCATAAAAAAACATATACGCCTATAGTTGATGATTCTGTTAACAATGTGTTTGCAGGTAACAAATAATTAAAACTATTTTGAATGTAATTACGACAGAAGGCTACATGTTGGACTTTGACTGACGCACCAATGGCGAGGCCGTCGGTGAAGTTGTGCAGCCCGTCCCCCATGATGACCATCCAGGCGATGGACGAGACGCTGTCCGGCACACCGTGGCTGTGACCGTGTCCGTGCCCGTGTTTGTTGTCGTCACCATCCTCTATGTCACGTGACTTCACCACCAACTCGACCTCAACACCATCTATGGAAGGTGCGACTATAATGTTCATTAAAGTAAATAATTATTTTCAACACTCGCGAACACGCCTACACACACGCCTACACACACGCCTACACACACGCCTACACACACGCCTACACACACACACACACACACACACACACACACACACACACACACACACACACACACACACACACACACACACACACACACACACACACACACACACACACACACACACACACACACACACACACACACACACACACACACACACACACACACACACACAAGCACGCATGCACGCACGGTAGCATACACGCACACACGCACACACGCACACACGCACGCACGCACACACGCACACACGCACACACGCACACACGCACGCACACACACACACACACACACACACACACACAATTCGACTTCAACCCGGAAATTAAATGTAGCCTTACCTTCGTTCTGTGAGGACCGCGTGTTCTCCGCCACTACCATCTCGACCTCGTAGGGGCTTTCCGTCTTCTTGGTCTGTAACAACAACAATTGTTCATCAACGAAATGGCTTTATGTTTACTCACTGCACTATCGTAACAGATACTCAATGCCAAACTATAGCTGAACCAATATGGAAAGAATGGCGTGTCTATCTCGTGTCAAATGGAGCTCAGGTCTGTGTTGTTTCCAACAAAAAGGCAATCAATGTGATGGAATTTGTCAGCCAACAACCATGTTTAAATTGTAAAAAAATAACAACCCATGCTACGATACAAAGGCATAGGAAGGTTTATCATGAACTTGAAAATCTATTTCAAAATATAGAAAACGCAACACACGGAATACGTGGTTGGTGGAAGCAGTGTTACCCTGCAGCTGTTGAACGAAGAGCCGCGGGAGATCGACGTAGGACAAGCGAACTACAAGTGACTGCCGCAGTTCCCACCCAACACGGCCAGCAATAATTAACACGCATATATTTGTGCTTCTACCTACACATTACTGAACTGGTGTTTCAATAAAATTCATTATTATTATTATTTGTATATCAACACTCCATAATCATGTCAGTTTTGTAACTCGTCTACCGCCCTCCCCCGTTAACAACGATGACACCAACGGGTTCATCGCTATCCGACAGAGGGCGACGTTGCGTTTGTGGCTTCTCACAAACGCTATTATAGTTTCGTCTATGATGCCTTCATCGACGTAGCATTATTATTTTCACAGGCTTCCCTATATTACTTATAAATACAATACATTACTTATAAATACAATACATTACTTATAAATACAATACATTACTTATAAATACAATACATTTAATGCTCGTTTCAGCACACAACGATCAGCACACAACCCAAGTTACATTCTCACACCAAGCAAGCACTCCCAATAAACATACACGAGGTAGACACCCTGTAAAAGGACCATAAATCAGTACGTAAAGAGGGTGGCTCTTATGATAGGACAATTGAGTTTTAATAGAAGTCACCGACCCCGATTGAATAAGCTATATGATTACATCATATGGTACATCAATACTATAATAGGTGTGCATGCGTTTGTATGTATTTTCTAAGAGTATGTTGAACATATAATGATATACGTATATGTATGCCTGTATAATGTACAAGCTTAAGTGATGTTTAGAAAAATCAACGAATTGTGTACCTACATGGGGTCAAAAATATGTGACGTTATGTTATATAACCGCTCGTTAAATGCAAAGAATACACACTATGCGACTCTACAGGTCCAACACAGACGTTCTGCGTCACATGGATTTACCGTAAACAGTATAGGCCTACAGCCCTACGATATGGATGTTTTCAAGTAATACAGCCATATAAAATTTTAATCTGGATTTGCTTCAATTAGAAAACTCGTGATAGAATTGGTTTTATACAACAAATATTAATTTTTTATATAAAATCGAATAAAAAATTGGCCACAGTCGAAGAGAAACTAGGGCCTACCTGTGTTACTAAGCAGATGCCATACGGCACGTTGCGGATTTGATTTGATGTATATATATTCTGTAGCGGCACGCGATCAATAATGAATGTCATAAACTGGTTAAGTTAACAAATGCAAAATGCTCTACGGATTTATATGGAATTTCAACTCAAATGTACGAATTTCAATCAACAATGTAGCAAGTCTGTACATCCGTAGTGTATGCCCAGTTCGTCCACGTAAAACTAATGTCCATTTGGGAAGTAAAAAATGGAAGTTACGCCTCTAAAGATGCATCAAACACGAAGTGACGTAACAACAATGTAGGAATTAATATCTAAGCAATATTAACCATGCGTGATATTCATACCTTGCGCCGTTGTGTGCGACGATTAGAAACTATTTCCATGATCCTCTCGACAATAAAGAAGAGGTAGATGCCGAGTAGCAGTGTCATGCCCTTCCAGACCCCGTCAACGTGGGCGTCGTGTCGCATCGCAGCGTCCGGCATTTTGGAGACGATTCCGAAGAGTAATGCCTGGATAATATAGTGTCTGGATAACATTGTGCCTGGTTAACGTACTGCTAGGATACTATATTGCCTAGCTAATATAACACTTGCATAACATAGGCAAGCAATCGAAACAGTTTCTAAATTATAATACATGCTCTATAACTGAGCTGGTAGGCCACTGATATTTTGACGCATATGTCAGATTGGCCTCTCGCAGTGCTCCGTCCAGTTCTATAACCTGCACAGCCTACCGTTCAACGGACAACAGTGGACGTGATACCTGTGATCCGACCACTCCTTCAGTGGACTTTCTCTCTTCTGCTATCTCTTGCACCTTTCTTGACGTCTTGGCCAACAAGGTTCTCTCTTGGCATATAGCCCACCCAAGCCACCAGAGAAGCCCGTTAGTATATGTTGTGCAAAGTTGCAAACCCCACCCCAAACTCAAACCGTTTTCGCGTCAAATGGACACAACGTTCTCGTCCATTTGGTTGAACTCCTGCTGCCAACGAGTCGCAAGCAAGCTAGGCATGATAATGTATCCCTACTACCGCCGTGTTACTCTGTCTAACTCACGTGTGGCATCAGATGCAGCATGGCGTCTCCCGTCAGCGTGCCAACCGCCAGAGCCACCAGCACGTGAAGGATCTCGTCGAAGTAGCAACGTTGCATGACGGGAATGATGGCGACACACATGAGACCAGCCAGACTGATGATGGCCACTGCTAGGAGAGTGTAGGACCACACTGTAACAAGAGACAACACTGTAACAAGTGAGAGACCACAGGGTAACATGTGAGAGACCACACTGTAACAAATGAGAGAACACACTGTAACAAATGAGAGAACACATTATAACAAGGAGAGAACACACTGTAACAAGTGAGAAAACACACTGGAACAAATGAGAGAACACATTGTAACAAGTGAGAGAACACACTGTAACAAGTGAGAAAACACACTGGAACAAATGAGAGAAAACACTGTAACAAGTGAGAGAACACATTGTAACAAATGAGAGAACACACTGTAACAAGTGAGAGAACATACTGTAACAAGTCAGAGAACATACTGTAACAAGTCAGAGACCACACTGTAACACGTGAGAGACCACACTGTAACAAGTGAGAGACCACACTGTAATATGTGAGAGACCACACTGTAACAAGTCAGAGACCACACTTAACAAGTCAGATACCACACTGTAACAAGTGAGAGACCATACAGTAACAAGTGACATACCACACTGTAACAAGTGACATACTACACTATAACATGTCAGAGATCACTCCGTAACAAGTCAGAGACCACACTGAAAAAAGTGAGAGATCACACTGTAACAAGTCAGACACCACACTGTAACACGTGACAGACCACACTGTAACAAGTCAGAGGTCACACTGTAATATATGAGAACAGAGGAGATGGCGCCGTCGCTGTTACTATACAGACAGGAGGCCCAATGTTTGCTTTATACTTAATGTTCTCTGTCTGTCTGCAAGTCTGTGTGCACGTCTGTGTGCCTATCTCTCTCGCTCCCCCTCCCTCTTTCCCTCTCGCTTTCTTTATCCCCCCCCCTTCTCTCTCTGTTGTAACTTGCAACTCTTCCCACCTTTAGCCGGGATCTCGGTGAAGGTCCGAGTGAGGGCCGCGGGGTTGGTGGCATTGTTGCTGCTGGCGCTGACGTTCACCGCGCGTCCGACAGAGGCGCCACGTGGCACGGCGGACACGACACAGGCCTGAAGACAACACCGGGCACTCAATGTGTTAATGTGATGATTTATAAATGTATATTCAGTGTTAAATTTGTGTACATTTAATGCCAACAACATTTATGATAATTATGATTTAATAATGATTTAGGTACGTCACATGTGCTTCGGCATATATTAGAACAATATGAACAATGAGATACTAAATGCTCCCTATGTGACTATGACTCGCACTTGCGCACAGACTGTATTGCAAATGGCGAACACAACAACGTACCAGTTTGAACATGTTTCTTTATTGTTTGTCATGTTTACAAAGTTCAGTAAAGTGGCGTAAAACAAATAGACAGAGTTCTTATCTATAAAGAAACATCGTGACGTTAATTGTACACCACTGACATTGGAAGCGTGTACGTGCATTAGGACTATTTGAGCCGGAAACGCCAATCGACGATAGACCTACCACACCGCCAATTGGACAATACAATCTTTCAAAATGAAGATGAAGTGTCCTATCGTGGGTTGTGAATTCGAGACAGCAGAAGCTGAGGATGGCGCCATCATCGCTGCCCTCCTCAACCTTCACGCCAGTTCGCATGCAGCTTCTACTCACGCCGCCACTACCCAGGCTACTCGAGCAGAGAAACTAAAACGACCAACTATATCATCGGCCGGATCTAGCGAGGAGTGGGCATATTTCGAGACCCGATGGGACGAGTATCGCAGGGGCACCAAGCTCACGGATGGAGATGTAGTGGTCCAACTGCTGGAATGCTGTAGTGACGAGCTCCGAAAAGACCTCATACGTGCGGCTGGGGGCAGCCTATCCAGTAAGTCAGAGCAAGATGTTTTGACGGCCATAAAGATGCTGGCGGTGCGCAGGGAGAATACCATGGTTGCCCGTGCATCGCTGCACAACATGCGACAAGAAAGTGACGAGGCTATCCGATCATTTGAAGCCAGAATAAAAGGCCAAGCGGGCATATGCAATTATGTCACACAGTGTCCCTCATGCGCAGCCGACATCAACTATACGGATGCCATACTTCGAGATGTACTCTCCCGAGGCATAGCTGATCAAGAAATACAACTCGATGTACTCGGGGATCAGAATCAGGATATGACTCTCGAAGAAGTGCTAAAATTCGTGGAGGCCAAAGAATCTGGCAAGCGCTCAGCATCCAGACTGCTGAACTCGCAAGGTGCAGGATCGGTGAGTAGCACACGTTGAGGAAAACAACAGGATGTCCGAAATAGGATGACTGACTTAGGCCTATGCGGCTACTGTGGTGAAAAGGGCCATGGTAGAAGTGCCCCGTTCCGCATCAGAAAAACCGAGTGCCCCGCCTACAATCATACATGCCAGTACTGCAAGTTGCAACATCACCTGGAAAAAGTATGTCGCAACAAGGAGAGATCGAAGGCTAAGCCCCAAAGGACTGATTCGGGTGAGTGTGAAGGCGCGGTATTCGATGCATTATGTGCTGCTACAGAGATTGGTCATGAGCGCGGGAGGCGTTCCATAATCCTTGACCATCACCTCTATAACAACATCTGTGACAGGTGGGCGCAACAAGCCTCACAACCTCAACCATTAATCAAACTAGACATTTGTGCGGTTGAGGAGGACTACAAGGATCTGGGTTTTGAACTGAAAATCCGTACTCGACCCCTATCCTTATCCGCCATGGCCGACACAGGCTGCCAAAGTTGCCTCATTGGAATCGGGGCAATCAACCGCCTCGGCCTAGCACGTGAAAATCTCATCCCCGTCTCTATGAAGATGCACGCCGCGAATAACAAGGACATCAGAATCCTCGGAGCAGCCATACTTCGGTTCTCTGGCAGAGACAAGGACCAAAACAGACTAGAGACACGACAGGTCGTATACGTAACTGACAGCTCTGACAAGATGTTCCTCAGCCGTGAAGCATGCGTGGCTCTTGGCATGCTCTCTAAAACGTTCCCAACAATCGGAGAGACTCACCATGCCCATACTATTGGCATCTCTACTACCTGTGACTGTCCAAAGCGGCAACTACCACCACCTCCACCAACGAAACTACCCTTCCCCGCGACCGAATCCAACCGAGAGAAACTACAGACGTACTTGATCGACCACTATAAGGCGAGTACGTTCAATACATGTGACCATCAGCCCCTCCCCATGATGAAATGCTCCCCAATGAGGCTCATGGTGGATCCAGATGCTGAACCAGTGGCCTCGCACAACCCCACCCCCGTACCACTCCACTGGCAGAAGGACGTCAAAGCGGGACTAGACCAGGATGTGAGGTTAGGGGTAATCGAGTCAGTCCCAGTCGGCACACCGGTCACTTGGTGTCACAGAATGGTAGTTTGTGCAAAGAAGACGGGCAAGCCCCGCCGCACGGTGGACTTCCAACCACTGAACACCCACGCGACACGTGAGACTCACCACACTCAATCACCATTCCACCAAGCCCGCTCCGTCCCACAGGGCAAACTCAAAACGGTATTCGATGCCTGGAATGGTTACCACAGCGTGCCACTTCACCCGGACGATCGCCACGTGACGACATTCATAACGCCATGGGGCCGATATAGATACTGTGTAACTCCACAGGGGTACATCGCCTCTGGTGACGGATATTCAAGACGATATGATGAAATCGTAGCCGACATCCCCCAGAAGACAAAATGCATAGAGGACACACTTCTGTGGGCAGACACGATGGAGGAAAGCTTCTTCCAGGCCATCCACTGGCTAGATGTTTGTGGCAAAAATGGCATAACATTGAACCCAGACAAGTTCACGTTCTGTAAACCAGAAGTAGAATTCGCAGGGTTTGTGATCACCCTGGACAGTGTGCGCCCTTGCGAAAAATACCTACAAGCCATTCGCGACTTCCCCACCCCCAGAAACATTACAGACGTTCGATCCTGGTTCGGGCTCGTCAACCAAGTGGCGTATACATTCAGCATGGCAGACCGGATGCAGCCCTTCCGACACCTGCTGAAACCCGATAACCCATTTGTGTGGGACGACCAACTAGACAAACTCTTCAAGGAATCCAAAGACATTATCACTAATGAGATAGAGAAAGGTGTCACAATCTTTGACAAGGATAAGCCGACTTGCCTTGCCACATATTGGTCCAAGGATGGGATCGGTTTCTGGTTGTTACAAAAACATTGCACTTGCACTAAGAGCATGCCATTCTGCTGCCCGGATGGATGGAGAATCACTCTTGTCGGAAGCCGCTTCACCCACCCGGCCGAATCTAGATATGCCCCCATCGAAGGCGAAGCTCTGTCTGTGGCCGACGCTCTCGATAAGGCAAGATTCTTTGTCCTCGGATGTGCAGACCTCATCGTGGCAGTGGATCACAAACCACTCCTTAACATACTCGGTGATCGGTCACTGGATGAAATACCAAATGCACGCCTGAGAAACCTCAAAGAGAAAACACTCAGAAACAGGTTTCGCATCGTACACATCCCTGGAGTACAAAACAAAGCAGCAGATGCCATGTCTCGGCACCCATCGGGTACCCCTCATCCAGACAAACTACACCTCCAAGATGACATCACACCCGATGATGATGATCCATCGAACCTGCCTTCAACCATGATGATCCAACATGCATTCCTAGAAGGCATCTGCACGAACGAGGACACCATAGATCACGAGAACATAGATGATGCAGTCAGGAATGCGGCGACCTACGCACTCGAGTCTCTTCAATCCATCACATGGGACCGTACAAGACAAGAAACGGCTAGTGATGAGAACATGCACCTACTCGTGTCCATCATCGAAAACGGCATGCCGAAGTTCCGCCACGAACTACCTGTACCACTCCGTGCCTACCACCAATTTCGTGAGCACCTTCACACAATAGACGGTGTAGTCATCTACAAGGACCGGATTGTTATACCGCCGAGCCTCCGAGAGGACGTCCTATCGGCACTCCACTCCGCACACCAAGGAATATCTTCCATGACGGCGAGGGCCGAATCATCCGTGTTCTGGCCCGGGATAACCCCAGCCATGGCTGCCATCCGCACAAACTGTAGCGACTGTGACAGAATGGCGCCATCGCAGCCCAGCGCTCCACCAACACCCCCAGTGTTGCCGGTTTACCCGTTTCAATGCGTCTGCTCAGACTTTTTCACCTATAAAGGCATCAGCTACCTGGTCATAGTTGACAGGTACTCAAACTGGCCTATTATTAAAAGGACCACAGGCGGTGCAGATGGTCTAATTGATAGCCTACGCCGCTCTTTCGTGACCTACGGAATCCCAGATGAACTAGCATCAGACGGCGGCCCGGAATTTACTTCAACAACGACCCGCCTCTTTCTCAACACCTGGGGCGTACACCACCGACTGTCATCAGTTGCATTCCCGCATAGCAATTGCAGAGCTGAAATCGGTGTGAAGACCGTCAAACGCCTCATTACCAACAACACTGGTACCAATGGTGAACTCGATACAGATGGGGTCCAACGCGCGATTCTTCAATATCGGAACACACCTGACCCAGATACAAAGCTATCCCCAGCGATGTGTGTATTCGGACGACCGATCAAGGACTTCATACCTATACTACCCGGTAGGTACAAACCACACGAGACCTGGCGAGAGACACTCGTTGCTCGAGAAGAGGCCCTGAGAAACAGACACATGAAAGCCGCTGAACACTGGTCAGAACATACGAAACGACTACCACCCCTCGTCATCGGCGACTTCGTGAGAATACAAAATCAAACTGGCCCTCACCCCACGAAGTGGGACAAAACGGGCCAGGTCATCGAAGTACGTCAATTCGACCAATATGTAATCCGAGTCGACGGATCTGGGAGAGTAACAATCCGGAACAGGAAATTCCTGAGGAAATACGCGCCAGTACGCATTGCTACACCACGTCTTACCATTGATGAGGACCTTCAGCATCATGCATCACATCGCACTTCACAACCTCAACCTCGACGACAGAAGGAACCCACACACATCACACAACACACCATCGCAACTCCTGAAAGATGGAAGGACAATGTGGAGAGCCCCAAGAAAACTGTATTACCGGCAGTGGCTCCAACGGCGTCAACAGATGTCGCTCCAACACTCGAGAACATTCCTACCCCTACCACGCCAACACGCGTCTCACGATATGGCCGTAACATCAAACCACCGAAATGGTTGGCAGACTATGAAACCTAAGAGACAGTCTCCCTCACTATAGACTATTATTTACAGTCTAAAATAAGTGATGAAGACTTGGGGGGAGATAGAACAATATGAACAATGAGATACTAAATGCTCCCTATGTGACTATGACTCGCACTTGCGCACAGACTGTATTGCAAATGGCGAACACAACAACGTACCAGTTTGAACATGTTTCTTTATTGTTTGTCATGTTTACAAAGTTCAGTAAAGTGGCGTAAAACAAATAGACAGAGTTCTTATCTATATATAACATAATTGTAAGCGACATAAATTTATGTTTTTATATATTCCATACAAGAACCAGAACAATAAAAACATGCAGTTGTATAATTTGTTATAAGCAAGATACTGACGCATCAGCAAATTCAGACATACAGTCTTTAACAGTACGTATTGTTTTACTAATTAGCCATTCGGGTACGAACAAATGGAAGCACGATTGATAAACCATATCATCCACTCGAATGAAAAGTATGCAGCACTGATCAACAAAGTACTCCTTTTAAACTACATTATTCTGTGAGCCTGCAACCAAAGTACACGACACCAACCTCCTGTTCGATGTCGTAGATGATCGCTGGGCAGATGTGGAGGAAATCAGGCTTTGTGATGCCTTGCTTCACGTTGATGTGATAAGCCGTCAGAATCTGCCGCGGCGTCAGACACTGAAACAGCAGAAAGCTTACGTTATAGGCTTCTCCATGGTCAAGGTTATTTTTGACAAGGAGCATCTCACCCGGCATACAATTTGTGTCTCGGAAACACGACTTGCGTAATCGATTGATCTTGTCTTCTACGATAGCCGATTTAAAACCTATCCGAGCCAGTTTGTATATCAATAATAACTATTTATTGTTTAGCTCTGGTTTTTGCTAACACGTTATTATGAAATAATGATGTCGATGTCGTAGCTAGTCGCACTGTTTGCAATAATGTTTATATGCGACATAGTAATAACTATGGTTTTATCTGCTTAGTTGGATATGAATTCCCCCGAATTGTCACATAGCAACATGACATTTGGCTGTTGCAACCCCGATGTACTCGTTTTTGGTTGGCTGCCAGCCAGGGTGGAACAAACAAACTCCTCGAGCAAGGCCAGTACCCGTGCGTGCACTAAACATCATTGGTAGAAAGTTATGGTGTCTTGACTTGCTAACATCCGCCATTAATCAGCCACCATTCTCTGTCTACCAGTCAGGGTGATGCCGTTAACCGTGAATCGGTTTGGAATGTCCCCAGTTCGCAGATCGTATAAAAACCGGTATGTGAATAATGTTTTTCTATTCGCAGTTATTACGGGCCTATCCTTGACCTACATCGGTACATATATATATATATATATATATATATAAGCGAGGCTGTGGCGTCCTCTCATACGTTCACGAAAAATTAATTAAATAGCATCACGCAATTTGGTTCAACGTCCTTGAGTCGCAGCCGCCGTGGCGGGGTTAGTTGAATAATTTTCACTGGGGCTATATTACCTCAATGTCATAAGTGGGAGGATGGTGTGTCCACAACACGTGCGTTACACGGCGTACAAAACTGAACGTGTATCATGCTTGCGTTCTCAGCATCAGAAACGTGATCGACCAACCACAAACAGGAAGATAAATTAAACAGTTATCATATTCCGCTTCTTTGCGGCCAGGGTCGTAGTAGCCAATATCAACTGGGGGCAGTACAAATTACAGTAAAGCATAGAAATTCACGCGGAGATTCTCTCCAAAAAAGTTGAAAATGTACCCCCTCTTGGTGCAATCTAGTGTAATTTCGGGATAAGTTCGCCAACGGCTCAAGTTTTGTTTCAGTGTCGGTCGCAAGGTTACGTGGAAATGAAAAATATACATGAAAAGAAGTAATTAATATTAAATGACATCACATCAAAATCGACAGCAATGCATCATATACGGGATATCGGTGCAACAGTTACACCCGTCTGAGTTGTTTTGTAAGATCACTTCCTCTCGCCGTCGCCTGCAGTGATTCGCCAAATGGCTTTACACAAATAAACTCCTTCGGGGGTAAAAAGATAGTTTGATTGTCTATGGATATATAACATTCTGAGGCAATTGCGCCGTCTTTCCGTCATTGTTGACCGATTCTACCATTTGAGGCGTCGCAGGGCTGAAATGTTCCGCTCGCAAGCAACGCTTCACAACGCAACTACCTCCCCTGCTGCCTTCCCTTTCTCAAACACCGACATCTACGATGGTTTGAACACGTGACCAGTGACTGCCTCCCAGAGACCATCCTCTATGGGGAGTTAACTGAGGGCAAACGCACAGAAAGCAGATCTAAATTGAGATAGATAAGCATGTGATGCGCTGACAGATGTCAAAAAGGCCAATATAAATGTCGTAATCAAAGACAAAAGTCACAACACAGCGAAAATTATTGTTGTGACATTTGTCTTTAGCATCATGCAACATTTGTTGTCGTATATATATTCGAATTTATTACAATTGTTGATGATAAACGTCAGTGGCGATGATGTGTTGATTGCGACATTTACTGATTCAGTGGCGATGGTGAGACATTTGTCAACGACTACGCCATTCAACTGTCAAGTTTGCAACATTTGTTGGCTCAAAATTCCCCCTATTTCACCACTGTTTGAAAGATTATAACTTTGCCCTTTGCACTGTCAAACAGTTGCCGAAAACAGATCTACTGGGCAAGTCTGTCATATATTATTATTACTGACTGTTCTGCTTTTGCCGTCAGAGCGAACCGGAATAACCATGCGACCTTGGAAGCGTGCGACGCTGGCTTTTTACAGTTCTTTTTCCCGGCGGCGTTCAGTCGGTAAGACCAGCATTGTCTCACGAGACTGAAGCAGGCTAGTAGGCTTACTTCACTATATACTTCCCACTGATATGATTATCACTTATTGAACGCAATAACGGTATTATTCTTAATGCATTTCAAGCTGCAACGCAACTTCAGGTCACCGCAATGTTGGTGTCATAGTTGTCTATGTTCGTTAAGTCATAAACAACACCATTGTTCGTACCCGCCATGCCACTTTCTGTAGATGTCACGAGTTCCCGAGTAAAAAACATTACATCTCTTGAGATAATCTCCAATTCTTAGTTGCACCCGGTGAACAAGTGCTGATATGTGGAAGTCCTTTGTTTGCTTCGTAGCTGCTCGTGTTTTAAGCCTTTATCAGATGATCAGTGCCGACAAGGCCGAAGAAGACAACTGTTCTAAATCTGTTTACCTTGGCAACTTGACCTAGGCTTGAATCTTATGTATCTTATCTCTCAGAGCCAAGTAACCAGTGGCGCAATGTGACTTTTGATAGCACACGGGCCTACTTATCCAGTGCACAATGTGTGCAAATGGAAGTTATTTGTGAGATTAATGGAATGGCAATTTACTGTGACGTGTGATTCGCGTCAATGTCATGGTTTATGTTTTTTATGCCGTAAATCCGAAGTTCAACCTCCGGACAAGGTCATCACGATAGGTTGGCGACCGACAGCACGCGGACAGAAAATAAAAAAAAACTTCTCCAAATGCTACCATGTTCCCGTCGTTCTCCAATATCTGTCAGTGTTGGTTTACACATTTATATTCTTATAACGTTCATTTGCCTGGCCAGAGAGATAGTTTGTTCCAATAATAACTATTATTCTGAGAAAATTTACTAAAACAGCAACAACAAATTGCCTATACTCTCTGTTCATATTAAATATTTTAATTATCAATGCACTTTATGTTATTATCATTATGATAACGACGACGACGATGGTAATGATGGTGATTACGATTAAAAAAAATTATATTTTATTGTTAATATTGTTATTACCACAATCACATAAATAAAGCCCACCATTTCCTCTAGATTTGATCGCGCCTCAAAGAGCTTGAACATCCAGTTGATGTTAATTCGACGGCAATAGTATTAGCTCTGGTAATGATTTTGCTCATTTCAAGGGAAGCTAACTCCAGTGGTGTCCCTAACGGGTTCATTTGCCATATCTACCATAGTTCTGGAATTACATGATATCCCTGAATATACACTGGATATATTTTAAGATATACCTTGAAGAAAACATGGCCACTTTTGAATAAGTACTTAAGGTGTATGATTTATCTATACAATGGTATGCCTGTTGTCTTCGCTGGTTCCTGATGTAATGCCGTTCACATTCAGTCCTTCTCCAGCCTGTGTCACAAGACGTTGTCAATCCCCAGGTCAGCAGTCCTATTGTAGGTGCACAAATACAAGAGCAACCACCTCCAGCGAGTCCCATGTACTACTAATACTAGGCCTACTAACTATCTCCTACCGCAATGCTCACCACGGTGTATCTCCGATGAAGTTCCGGCGCCCATTAAACCAGCAGCCTTCTGACCGATGTAGACTAATGTACCATAGCGTAGGATATTCACCTTATGACCATAATACAATATTCAAGTTAAATGCTTCTATGAGAATGATAGTGGTGACATGTTTGCTCACTATGGTCTTGATTGTCATGGCGTCGTTGTCTGTGTGGTAGATAAGACCTGCCGGCCACACTTCGATGGTGTGCATACCGTGACGAATGTAGATTAAAATATTGACACTGCAAAGCAAGCAGAAGAGCGTATACCGTGACGATCGAAGGTGACGAACTTTTACAGACACTCCGGAGTTCGGTGAAGGGACACGTACCACCCAACGCCGCTATGGCAAACAAAAGAAAAGACAGCAAATCAAACACTGGGACTGTTGCCAGCGGAGGTACAGCAGGCTTTTACAATAGCCTTTTTCTGCAAATTATATCATTACTAGAAGACGACAGAATTGCCAAAAAAATAAAGCGATCCTGGTTCCTGAAGATCGTTTTCGACAAGATCGATACAATAAACACACAAATCGCCAATCTCAGTGCGCAATTGTCCGTCAAGAGCAACAAAATAGAGAAACTATAAGAGGAAAAAACTCTAGAGGATAAGCTGAATTCCCTCCAACGACATTCGAGAAGACCCAATCTCCGCATCAATAGGATATGCGAGAACGTGAATGGTGAACACCTTGAAGATAACGTTATAGACATTATAAACAATAAAATGCACGTTACCCCACCCATTGTGTAACGACCTGGAACGTTGCCGTAGACTCAGCCGACCAGTTGACGGACAGACAAAGCCCAGAACCACCATTGTTCGTTTCCGCAGCGAGCTTCGTAGATATGTTGTGTATCGTGCAATGGGCGGACTCAAAGAGTTCAACAAAACATGACCTCACACCAAAGCGCTCCAGACTTGCATTCGAAACTCGAAAACTTAAAATGGCGAACAAATTAATGGCTGTTGGGCGTCCAGCGGCAAGGTCACACTAAAAGACAACCAGAACATGATTCTTGAAATCACGAGCCTCAACGACATTCTCGCATGCACGTAGACTCAACCAGGCTGCTTGTGTTTGTCGCGAGTAGTAACATGGTAAGATGCCTCCAATTCATACCCGCTATTCGATGGCCACGCATAACCGCGAATTACACGTGTTTGCTCCCACAGTAGCTGCAATGAGCCGTGTAGAAACGTTGTGTATTGATGGCTGGGATAGTCTCAAAGACCTCTCCATCAAGTGTAGACTGTACCAAACAGAGACTACGGAAGTTAGCATGATGTCACATCATTTGGTTGTTCTTTGCAATGTTTAAACAAACATTGTACACCACCACTACTACCACTGGTTTAGGAATGCATCATACGATCAAGTAATGTTTTTCTATTATTTTAAATAATATATGTTATGTTTTCATTTTTCCTACTTAATGATGCTACGTTTCACTTATTCATTTTTGTTTTGCGTTGTTTTTTTGCCACGCAGTATTTAGAGTAACATTGATTAACGGGTTATCTCAGGGTACCTACTAATAATTGACAAGTTTTTAGTAAGGTATGAATGATTGTAATTATGTTATAATTAATAACGTTTTATTACATTTTGTTATGTTTTTCTTTCATTTCTATTCAATCATATCAAATTGAACAGATAAACACTTTGTTCGAAGTCACTTTGACACGTATAGTTTACTAACTTAATTAAAAATGTTTTTTTAAAAGCGTTTATTTAAATTCTTTACAATGTTTAGACAAACTTTGTACACCCAGTGGTTCAGGAATGGCATCCCATGGTATATGTCTTTCCAATATGGTTTAACGATGGATGGTATGCCTGCTATATTGGTTTACATAAGATGTTACCTTTAATTTTTAATTTTTATAAGCAGTGTTTAGATAAACTTAGCACACATAGTTATTCTAGGGCATACACTAATATGGCTTAGACACGGTTTCAATAAACCATGCATAACGTTCCCTAGTAATGCTTGTATACCTTTCGTATGTATAGTACTTTTTTCATATTAAGTGGGTACCTTTTATTTTCATTTAATAAGGTACCTTGCAGTGTTTAAACAAACCTATCACACCTCATTGTTGGCTATGGCGAGATAGTATCTTTCTTTATGCAGCCGACAAAGCCATTAACGATTTATCTGTTTCTGTTTCTTTGTGTTCAGTTTACATACTGTATAGATACATGTCCATCGTCATACTATTTTGCTTTACTTGTTGAACGTTGTCTAACAAAACATACATACAAACATACCTATGCAATTACTCAAAACAACATAATTCAGTTAGTGATCACCTCTTCATTATGTATTGCCTGCTTGATGCACATACCTTTGTTACACACAGGACTAGGGACGTGCTCGTGTTTGCTATCCATACTTCTTAAACAACACATTAATGACAGAACATTTTGATTGCATTTTCTTTCACACTTGGGTGGAATTGATAACAACAATTTAATTAACATATTAGATATTGATAACAATGAACGGCAAGTCATAAAACATTCATGTTATTACGACATAGATCACTTTAAAATACTTGTTGCTGAAAAAAGTAAACATATCTCTGTACTCAGATTAAATATTAGAAGCGTGCATGGTGATTGTTTTGGGGTGCGTTGTTGTGACCTGGGATTGTTCATTGCCAACAAACGCCCATCAGAGTTTAGCCAGGGCCTCTCAGCTGCCGTCGGACATGAGTTAGGAAGACGGGGGTTGTATTGGATATATACCGCGGTCGAGAAGTGTATGGTTGGATATTTCCCGGGATCGATGCATAAGAGTAGATATGGAGTTTTTCTGCAGTGTCGGGGGAGAGTAAAGTTGGAAATTTGCGAACGTCTTAAGTAACGGGATTACTGTTCTCCTTGTACGTCCGTTGAAGACGCTGTCTAAAACATTGACAAACCTCTAGCTTGACGTAAACTTATTCGGTTTACCCATAATATGAACTATTATTGTTAGGGTTTTCCCACCAGAACCTGGTGACATTCCTGTTCTGCTTTATCTAGTAACGCTAGGACTGATTCTCCCGGCGACGGCGCTCTTGTGTTGCGCTGACAAATGTCCAAATAATGCAACTAACTGTCGTAATTAACGATACAATAATGTCACAAAGGTCACAACGCGGTGATAATTATTGTTGTGACATTTGTCTTTGGTATGATGTGACGTTTGTCGTCCTATATATCCGAATATTTATTCCAATTGTCGATGATAAACGTCAGTGGCGATGATGTGATGATTGCGACATTTACTGATTTAGTGGCGATGGCGAGACATTTGTCAACGACTACGTCATTCAACTGTTAAGTTTGCGACATTTGTTGACTAAAAATCTCCGCCACTTCACCAAGACTGGTTCCCTGCTGGGGCGCCAGGGTATTAGCAAGTTCAAAACAATAATTTTGTGTGTGCTGTGTTTCATTCCTTTGTTTATATTGTGCGAGTCTGAATGCGTCACTGTCGTCATTGGTCGTGTTTTTGGTTGTGATGGTAAACATCCCCCGATTGATTTACTGCATAGAATTTCCGCGCTCTGCCAGCGTGCTGCTGGCGCCATTGTAGTTGTACTTGTAGGTCTAGGGCCTATTATAGCCTCGGGTGCCGTGTCTTGAGGAGATAACGGTTGTTTATCTCACTGTCATTATAACATAGGTCTAAAAGTATTCCCGCGTTAGTGCGTGCGTACGCATCGAATGCTATCACTTGATCACTCACGAGAGCCACGAGGGGCCGCGCAGGAATAGCGCGGTCAAATTTCAAAGATCTACGGGGTCCACATGCCCACCAGGCCCCCTGTAACTACCTATGGTCAATATTAAGCTCAGCCCGTGGTGTTGAACATGAAAGACAAGAGCAATAACTGTTCGTCTTAAATGCGTTCACAATACCGTTAAGACAAACGTGCAGTGACTGACCTGTTTTTCCTGAAGATGGTGTTTCGTGTGGACATCTTCACCCACCGACCTCTTCTCCCTCTTGCTATCTCCATCGTTGCCTCCTTCAGCAGCGTCCGCTCCCTTCCCGTGATCTCTCCTGCCTTTCTCACCCCTGTCTTCCCCTTTCTTCCCGGCCGGTCTTGCACCGTCAGAGACATGGGTCTCGTTCCAGTCTGCCTGTGTTATCTGGTTGTGCAGGTGCTCGTGTGGACCCCCCTTGTGGTCGTCGATGATGTGTTTCTCTTCAGCGTCCGAGTGATGGCCGTGGGCCGGATGCTGCGAATGAGCCTGTGCGTGCTGTGATCCACTCAACCCGCGGTCGTCGTCGGCCTGAGACACCACGGCAATGCCAACCTTCCTCAGAAGCTGTTCGAAGCCGCCGTACGATATGACGCCGTTTTTGCCGTACTTGTCGAACAACCGCTGCAGGAACTGAGAGTTGCCGTTGAAGCTGGTCGCGTTCGTCGCCGCCTCGACACAGGTGCACGGGGCAACGATCGCCGCTAATAGACCGAGTCTGAGGGCAAGCTTCAGCGGGGACATCTTCTACTGTTGCCTGACAGCGCACGCTAGACTGACACTCCTGTATGACTGCATATATATATACATTTGCCAGCTCTCCACGCGTCACCGGTTGCCGTGTGTTATTTCTGGTTGAGTTCGTCCGTGACCTCGGGTAAGACCATTTCAATGATTGAAAGGTCACTGCGATATACTGGGTATATGAATACAGCTGCAGGCCCTTCAATGAAATCGATCGTCTTTGTGCAAAGGCGGCTGTATATATCCATGCACTTATATAAAGATAAGTGACGTGTTTTGGGGTCGTTCTATTTGTTCACAATAATCTTTCGCAAATTACTCCACTTCGTTGCGTTTGGGCCACATATATACAGTACCTTAAAACAACGCCGTATTTCACGCATTATCCAATGTATTTTTTATATATTTTATATATATATATATAAAATAATGCGTGAAATACGGCGTTGTTTTAAGGCACTGTATATGTGGCCCAAGCGCAATGTTTTGCGTTTGTTGCTGAGTAGTCGGAGAAAATGCCCGGCCGTATTTTGGCGGATCAAATCGATAAATGTGTCAATATTTCCAAAGAGAAAGTCTCCTCTCAGAAACATTTGCGACGGCCGCTGGCATTAATCATTGTGAGCACCTCGCCAATCGACGGCGTTCAATGTATATTCTCGTCAACTCGCCAGTACCACAACACGCTACCTGGCGAAATCTAAAGCTCTCGCGTTAGAGCTCGACGTCGGTTTTTCAGGTCGATGACTTGAAGTAAATATACGATACGGGTAACATTACGAGACGAAAATGTATAATATGCAACTATTCGTAACACTAATCCAATAAAAGTCATAGATACTATGCTTGACAAACCGAAATACATGGAAGGTGTTAATCCAGTTGCTTAGCGATAAGCTCACACTGGACCTATTCTGAAGATTTATAATAAGCTTGATGGCGATAAACATTTGTAATTTGGTGCATTTTTAGAATGTGTGTGGACTGGCGTCGGAACATGGTGAATATTGGGAGGGGGAGATTTTTACCCCTCCGACATTCGCCAAAAACCCATATTCCGGCTTTCCAAACCTCGATTTGCACCCCCTTGAGGCTCTCCAAAAACGACGATTTACACCCCTTAAGGCTCTCCAAAAACCTAGATTTTCATCCCCTTGAAGCTCTCAAGAAACCTCTATTTGCATCCTTTGAGGCTCTCAAGAAACCTCGATTTGCACTCCCTTGAGGCTCTCAAGAAACCTCGATTTGCACCCCTTTGAGGTTCTCCACAAACTTCGATTTGCACCCCTTTGAGGCTCTCAAGAAACATCGATCAGCACCCCCTTGAGGCTCTCCACAAACCTCGATTTGCACCCCTTTGAGGTTCTCCACAAACTTCGATTTGCACCCCTTTGAGGCTCTCAAGAAACATCGATCAGCACCCCCTTGAGGCTCTCCACAAACCTCGATTTGCACCCCTTTGAGGTTCTCCACAAACTTCGATTTGCACCCCTTTGAGGCTCTCAAGAAACATCGATCAGCACCCCCTTGAGGCTCTCCACAAACCTCGATTTGTACCCTCTTGGGGCTCTCTAGATACCTCGATCTGCACCCCCTTGAGTCTCTCAAAAACCTCGATTTTCACCCCTTGAGGCTCTCCAAAAACCTCGATTTGCACCCCTTTGAGACTCTCCAAAAACCTCGATTTGCATCCGCTTGGGACTCTCCAAAAACATAGATTTGCATTCCCTTCAGGCTCTCAAGAAACCTCGATTTTCACCCCCTTGAGACGCTCCAAAAACCTCGATTTGCATCCCCTTAAGACTCACAAAAAACCTCGATTTGCATCCCCTTGAGACTCTCCAAAAAACTCGATTTTCACCCCCTTGAGACTCTCCAAAAACCTCGATTTGCACCCCCTCGAGGCTCTCCAAAAACCTAGATTTGAACCCCCTTTAAGCTCTCCAAAAACCTCGATTTGCACCCCCATGAGACTCTCCAAAAACCTAGATTTGAACACCCTTCAAGCTCTCCAAAAACCTCGATTTGCACTCCTTGAGACTCTCCAAAAACCTCGATTTGCACCCATTGAGACTCTCCGAAAACCTCGATTTGCACTCCCTTTAGGCTCTCCAAAACCTCGATTTTCACCCCCTTGAGACGCTCCAAAAACCTCGATTTGCATCCCCTTAAGACTCTCCAAAAACCTCGATTTGCATCCCCTTGAGACTCTCCAAAAAATTCGATTTTCACCCCCTTGAGACTCTCCAAAAACCTCGATTTGCACCCCCTCGAGGCTCTCCAAAAACCTAGATTTGAACCCCCTTTAAGCTCTCCAAAAACGTCGATTTGCACCCCCATGAGACTCTCCAAAAATCTAGATTTGAACCCCCTTCAAGCTCTCCAAAAACCTCGATTTGCACTCCTTGAGACTCTCCAAAAACCTCGATTTGCACCCATTGAGACTCTCCAAAAACCTCGATTTGCACTCCCTTTAGGCTCTCCAAAACCTCGATTTGCACTTCCTTGAGAGACTCTCCAAAAACCTCGATTTGCACCCCCTTGAGACTCTCCAAAAATCTCGATTTGCACTCCCTTGAGAGACTCTCCAAAAACCACGATTTGCACCCCTTCAGACGCTCCAAAAACCCCGATTTTCACCCCCTTGAGACTCTCCAAAATTCTCTGGGTGGCAATCTTGTTAAATCTTGTTAAATTCACGGCCCGGTCACT
Organism: Paraescarpia echinospica; assembly: GCA_020002185.1. Lineage (NCBI taxonomy): Eukaryota > Metazoa > Annelida > Polychaeta > Sabellida > Siboglinidae > Paraescarpia > Paraescarpia echinospica. The sequence continues at coordinate 49,505,958 of CM034533.1, read as the reverse complement.
GCTTACACTAGCAGTAATGTGGATGTACCGACTTAAAGGGTCGTTTTTTACCGAGGCTCCCTAGATCAAGGGTCTGTTTTTTAAATGTTCTTCCTAGAACAAGGGTATACTTTGTGATATTGGATGCCCTTATCAAGGGTAGGGCTATGTGACCTTCGGCTGCACACCCCTACCCACATGTAAGGGTAGTACCCCCCCCCCGTGCATGACTTGATTGCTTGCCGTCGTAAGACACTTATATATATATAATAGCACACGGTACCATAATGGTGACAACTACATTGAACTCAAACTGACAAAGGAACAGCTTGTGTCAGATAGCGGTTGTTAACCGCAGCGCCACACACGAACAATGCATGCGATCACTGTTACGACATTTTCAATCACTGACAGTATACTCGTGCCACTGCGCGGATATGTGAACATTGCGTGTCGTGTAGCTTTTAATAATTTTGTTCTTTTATAATCAGTGACATTATGAACATTTCGTGGGTCATGCAACTTTTAGTAATTTTGTTTTAAATGTAATTATTAGTCAGCACTGACTACATGAGAATGGGAGAGTGTCGCAAGGTGCGGACCGGTTTATTGTAACGTTGTGTGTCACACTGTGGTCCGGGTGTGGGTGCGCAGCCACACCCCAACATATACCTCTGTGAAGCCAGTAAACTGGACTGCAAGAATTGACATCGACCGGACAACACGCTACCAGCTATGCACGGTCTGTGTTAAGCAGTCACCCACTATTCATGCTCCGTAGCCTCCTGTACTACATCGGACGGTACACTATGTACAAGTAAGTCGGTCTTACACGTAGTATTGTGCCCTGCGATAATTGCTTGCCACATATCTTGCTTGGTGTGCATGCAAGACAGACGTATAATGTCAATATCATTGGTCAATATTTGTGAAAACGACAGATACGTTTTAGAACGTCCCATGTGGACGTCGTAATAGACATAAATACCTCATTGTTTCAACAGTACCAGCATCTTTATAAAACATGTTTTCACCTTCCATTTGGCATTATATCACCAAAGTATCGTCAACCGTGTGATTTGGCGGATTTTTTTTGTAGGTTTATTTAACATCAGCACTGGGCTTCGAAGAGTGTGGAAGTCAATAAGAAATGCATGACGATTTCTCCACAGTCTGCATTTATAGGTCACAGGTGACACCGTGAAATGTTCGAGAAAGAAGTCTTCGGCACTCTGAATGGCAAGATACGTATGTCATTCTTGATGGGTAGACTCGGATTGCCATTGACATATAAAAATCCTACCTCCAGGTTCTACACAAATATCAGTTTGCCCCCCCCCAAGGCTGACCAAAAACCTTAAATTGCACCCCATATTTCACCAACCTTCCTTAAATATTAAGGGGAAATAATCCTACCTCCTGTCCCCCCGTTTAAATTATTGGAGGACTGAGCTCCCGAGTCCACCAGTTCCAATACCAATTGTGCGTGGATGACTGTGCGTGCGTGCGTGCGTGTGTGTGGGCGGACGCATGCATGTGTGAGTGTGTATGCATGTATTCATGTAGGGGCCTCTCTATGGCTTCCGCGAGCAAGCGTCTTTGTACGTGTTTACGTGTGTGACCTGTGTGCGTTTGAATGCTTATGTCATAATCATTTTTTATTATATGATCGTTCTGATAATTATATAATGTCACCTTTTCGTCATGGTTTGTTGTCTGGATGAAGGCATCATAGATATTCCGCCTGACATAGTAAACGGTTGTTGTTGTGGTGGTGTTGGTGGTGCTGGTGGCGGTGGCGATGGCGTTGGCGGCAGCCGTAGTGTTGCCTGTGTTTTTGTTCGCTGCTTAAAAAATTCAGCTTGCATGAGCTTGCGATCAGTTCTTTCAGCACGCTTTGCTGACTGCGACACTTACAGTATATGGCGCATACTTTTTGTGCCAATTCTATTGTGCGATACCTTCAGTAATGTAATGGCATCAGTCATATAATATCCACATAACTGAAAATATTAAAAGTCAAAATGATGTCGTAGTGTATATATATATATATATACACACACACACACACATATATATATACATATATATGTATATATATGTATATATATTTATATATATATAAATATATATTTATATATGTGTGTGTGTGTGTGTGTGTGTGTGTGTGTGTGTGTGTGTGTGTGTGTGTGTGTGTGTGTGTGTGTGTGTGTGTGTGTGTGTGTGTGTGTGTGTGTGTGTGTGTGTGTGTGTGTGTGTGTGTGTATAAAGCTGTGTTAATTACGTAGTGCAGCGTGCCGATTATATCTTTTCATATTTCAAAAAGGTTTAAGTTCCTATGTAGCTCGGTATCTAGTCCTTGTGACGGCTACACTTTATCACTGACAGAGCTAGAACTATTGCTACGCGAGAGTTTGTCTGGCCGACTTTATCGCTACGAGGATCGCGACACGCGAGCCCCGCCACTGGAGCGGTTACAGATCACTATCTCTCTTGGTTGTCCACGGTGGATCCGTGGGGCATTGACATTCTTCTTACACAATCATTCATGAAACTCTGACGTGAATCCTACTTTGACCCAGCGTGTCAACTATTCACCCTTTGTTGGAATTCATGGCTGTCGACAGGTTGTTATCGGGATCTGTGGCACCTGGCTTTGCGAGCTTGGGACTGTTGGCAATGGAAGATGGGTATGGTGCCGGGGCTAGTTCTTTGCGAGCTATTGCTGGTAATTCGTTGGCGTTTTGTTTGTTTGCTCCTTTGCCAATGTAAGTTCATGTCCTCTAGTCCTTCTATCTTTCTTAACTGAGAAAAAAATATTTCTATCAATATTTTCATAATCCTTCAATATTTTAAACACTTCTATCTGATCTCCTCTCAATCTTCTGGTCTCTAGTGTTGTTAAACCGCAGTTTTAAGGCGTATTTCGTAACTAAGATCCCTCAGTTTTGGTATCATTTTAGTTGCTCTCCTCTGCACTCTTTCTAGCATATCTATGTCCTTCCTGCGATATGGCCTCCACGCTTGAATACAATATTCTAAATGAGGCCTAACTATTGTTTTGTACAGCGGTATTATTAGCTCTTTTTCCTTATACGTTATGGTTCGCCTAATTAATCCAAGGATTTGATTTCCCTTTGAAGCTGCAATTCCGCACTGCTCTGAAACCTTCATATCAGCACTAATGGTTAACCCTAAGTCCTTTTCTTTTACAGTAGTACTTAGTACAGTACCCCCCATTGTATATTCTACCTCTTCGTTCCCATGTCCTGTGTGGAGGCATTTACATTTCCCAAAATTGAACAGCATTTGCCACTTTTCAGACCATTTGATCAATCTGTCAAGGTCATCTTGTAAATGCTGTCTATCTCCATCACTTTTAATCCTTCTAAACACTTTTGTATCATCCGCAAATTTCAACACCTTGCTTGTTATTTCATCATCCAAATCGTTGATATATATTAAGAATAATATAGGTCCTAATACTGATCCCTGTGGTACCCCACTCAATACCGATTTCCAGTTTGAAGCCTCCCCATCAACTACTACGCGTTGTCTTCTGTCAATCAGCCATTGTTCTATCCAGTTTATTATACCATTTCCTATGCCATTGGCCTTTAGTTTAAGCAGTAATCTTTGATGTGGTACTTTGTCGAAAGCTTTTTGAAAATCTAAGTATACGATATCTACTGGTGATCCCTCATCTACCCACTTAGTGATGTCTTCCAAAAAACATAACATATTTGTTAAGCATGACCTCGCTTTAAAAAAAACATGTTGAGATGGGTTAATCAAGTTTTGTTTAACAAGAAAATCCACCATGTGATCTTTAATTAGTCTTTCTAATAATTTACAAGTCACTGATGTTAAACTCACTGGTCTATAGTTCTCTGACTTGTTTCTCGAACCTTTTTTGAATAACGGTATAATGTTTGCTTCTTTCCATTCTAAAGGAACCACTCCTTCTTCTAATGACAAGATGAAAACTGTTGCAAGCGGTATGCTAATTTGTTCTACAATTTCCAATATTAGTTTGGGTGGAATACCATCCACTCCAGGTGATTTATTATCCTTCATAGCCCTTATTTTCTTAGCTACCATTTCCGGGGTTACAATTAATTGTCCTAAATAGTCTGAATCTGCCCCTTGAACTTAGCCTCTGGTACTGGCAGTGAACTAATATCTTCTCTGGTAAACACTGAACTAAAGTACTCATTCAGGTCTTCTGCCATTAAGAATCCCTCTGATATTATATTTCCAGCACTATCTTCTAGAGGACCGACCTTATCTTGAACTTTCTGTTTGCTTCGAACATACGCATAAAACTCTTGCTGTCATGTTTTATATTACTAGCTAATTGTTGTTCATAGCTTCTCTTTGAATTTCTAATTTCAGCTGTAGCTTGGTTAAGTGCTTCTTTATAACTGTTGTAGTCTTCATCATTTCCAGTACATCTATATGACTTCCACATCATTTGTTTATACTTAATTTTTCTAATGGCTTCTTTCGATAAGTGTTTCGTTTTGGACCGTTTTCCTTGTTTTTTGAAGGGTACAAATTTATTGACTATGCACTTAATTTCACTCTTTAATATATTCCAGCATTCTGTTGCCGTCTTATTTTTCAGTGTGTTATTCCAGTCTATCTTTGCTAAATATTTCCTCATGTCCTTATACCTTCCTTTGTGGAAATTTCTCCTATACTGCTTTTTACTATTCCTTTCTGATTTTACTTTGATGGTAAAATGTATCTGGTTGTGATCGCTACTCCCCAGTGGCTCACCTATCTTGACATTGTCAACTAATTCATTCTGTGAGGACAAAACTATGTCTAACACATTCTCACCCCTGGTTGGTTCTAGCACATGTTGAGAAAGGAATGTATCTTGAACTAAAACTAAAAACTTGTGGTCCTCACTCCCCATACTCTGTAGAGATTTCCATTGTATATGCCCGTGGTTAAAATCCCCCATAATAATACAGTCCCGTTTGCTTACTTCCCTTATAGCGTTTTGTATTTTTTCATTCTCTTCTATGCTTATGTTTGGACTTCGATAAACTAACCCAACTGTTAACGTTGAGTTTCCTGTAACTATGTTACACCAAACAGCTTCTTCGCAATCTGCTTCTCTTTCTAATTTTATTTCATAAGCCTGAATAGATTCTTTAATATATAAAATAACTCCACCTCCCTTTCTTCCTATTCTATCTTTTCTAAACATTACATATCCTGTCAGTCCCAATTCAGCATCTGATATATCGGTGGTGGTCCAGGATTCGGTTATACCTATTATATGAGGGTCAATATCTTCTACCATAATGTTTAGTTCATTTCTTTTGTTTACTATACTCCTTGCATTTAAACAAACACATTTATATCCAGCTTCCGAAGAGTTTTCCACACTGTTATTTGCTGATTTATTTGTGCTGTCTTTATCTATGCCTCCATTTTCAGGCTTTTCTGTGAGTCCCCCCTGCGAATCTAGTTTAAATAGATACAACCTGTCCCACTGTCAACAGATCGCAGCAGGTTCTCTGAGAAAACTGCTGCCCCCTTTCCACTAAGATGGAGGCCATCTCTCATGTACATATCTTCCCTCCCAACAAAGTATCCCCATAAATCTGTGAATCCCACCCCCTCTTCGTCACACATCTGCTGAACTAGTGCGTTGATCGCCATCCTCTTACAGTTTCTATACGTTGCCCCCCTTCCTCCCATTACTGGCAAAATTCCTGACAGAATAACCTGTTCAACTCTCGTCTTCTGTAGCTTCCTCACTAACTGTCTATACTTCTGTACTATCGCAGTTGTTCCCTCCCTGTCTGCATTATTTGTTCCTACATGTACCAGTATAGACCCCCCCTTGCCATGTCCCATGTTACTGCCTTACTGATCTGGATATATTTAGTTGCAAAGGTGGCTCAAGTGCCCGACGTAGTAATGCGCTACTGGCTCACATTCGTGAAGCAAAAACATTGAACACTCTCAAGAGGCTGCTAAAACACATTTGTTCCTGGCCCATTTTGGTGTTTAACTCTTTCTAGTCAGTTTTTATTACATTTTAAAACAGTATATATATATTCATCTTATTATATCCAACCTTCTGAAAATTTTCATTTTTTATCATGCTATCGTTTTATGCTTTGTTTTTACTCTCCATGATTATTCTATTGATTGTGTACAGCGCTTTTGAGCAGGCTTTTGTGTATGAAAATGAATGGAATGAACTTTCTTACGTTTCATCCCAGTTCAGCAGATCTGAGACGGCTGTCCGTGGACTGCTAGTAGCAGTGGTGTCATCTGTTGGAACTACAAGCATTTTCTTCTAGTCTTGATTAAGCAAGCCCCGTGATGACGTGATCTGCTAAGAAAATCGATGCTTGCCAAGAAAATCGATGCTTTCGCCATGAAGAGCCTCCGACGCCTCGCGAACATAAAGTGGGTCAATATCAGCAATAACACGATCATGGAACGTACCGGTCAGAAGCATGCATCAATACTCATCACCCAGCGACGCCTTCGATGGTTCGGCCACCTGCAATGTGTGGCACCAAACTACCCTGCCGCTCTATTATACCAATTCCAACCACAAAACACCGGCTGGAAACGGCGCCGTGGGCGTCCTCGCCGTTATCTCGAGAGTTCTCGATAGTGTATTTCAGGTTCCTTTAATCACAGCCATCTATTGACCAATGGAGTGGCCTCAATGTAATGTATAGAACACGACCAGACATCATTGAACTCTTATTGTGGCTATTGATTGGGACCTCAGCGCACAACGATACATTGACACCCTCCATTCGCACCACCTGACGGCCTTCCTTCAGACTCACCCCGAGGGTCAGGGTCAGATACAATTCATTCACCCCTTCCTCCAGTCTCCCTTCCTCTACACCCCTCCTCCCAACCCTGTCACATGTCAGGGTCAGATAGAACTCATTCACCCTTTCTTCCATTCTCCCTTCCTCTACACCCCTCATCCCAACCCTGTCACATGTCAGGGTCAGATAAAACTCATTCACCCCTTCCTCCATTCTCCCTTCCTTCCGTCTATCTCACCACCACGTCCTGTCCATTGTGTCCTCCTCCACAACCTCTCTCACCTCCATGTCTCTTCTCACCATGCCCTGTCCATTACGTCCTTCTCTACAACCTCTGTCACATCCATGTCTCTCCTCACAATGACGCACTGTCTATTGCGTCATCGTCCACAATCTCTGACTCCTCCGTGCCTCTCCTCCCCGTGACGACCTGTCTATTGCGTCCTCCTCTACAATCCGTGTGACATTCCTGTCTCTCCTGACCACGACACCCTGTCTATTGCGTCCTCTTCCACAACATATCTCACCTCCATGTGTCTCCTGACCATGACGCCCTGTCTATTGTGTCCTCCTCCATAACATCTGTCACCTCCATTTATCTCCGCACCACGGCGCCCTGTCCATTGCGTCCTCCTCCACAACATCTGTCATATCCATGTCTCTCCTCACCTCGACGCCCTGTCCATTCCGTCCTCCTCCACAACCTTTCTCACCTCCATGTATCTCCTCACCATGACGCCCTGTCGATTGCGTCCTTTTCCACAACCTTTCTCACCTCCATGTATCTCCTCACCATGACGCCCTGTCCATTGCGTCCTTTTCCACAACCTTTCTCACCTCCATGTATCTCCTCACCACGACGCCCTGTCGATTGCGTCCTCGTCCACAACCTCTCTCAATTCCATGTCTCTTCTCACCACGACTCTCTGTCCATTCCGTCCTCCTCCACAACCCCTCTCACCTCCATGTCTCTCCTCATCACGACGCCCTGTTCATTACGTCCATCTATACAACCTCTCTCACCTCCATGTCTCTCCTCACCATGACGCCCTGTTTATTGCGTCCTCCTCCACAACATCTGTCACCTCCATGTCTCTCCTCACCATGACGCCCTGTCTATTGCGTCATCCTCCACAACATCTGTCACCTCCATGTCTCTCCTGGCCATGACGCCCTGTCTATTGCGTCATCCTCCACAACATCTGTCACCTCCATGTCTCTCCTCACCATGACGCCCTGTCTATTGCGTCATCCTTCACAACATCTGTCACCTCCATGTCTCTCCTGGCCATGACACCCTGTCTATTGCGTCATCCTCCACAACATCTGTCACCTCCATGTCTCTCCTGGCCATGACGCCCTGTCTATTGCGTCATCCTCCACAACATCTGTCACCTCCATGTCTCTCCTCACCATGACGCCCTGTCTATTGTGTCATCCTTCACAACATCTGTCACCTCCATGTCTCTCCTGGCCATGACGCCCTGTCTATTGCGTCATCCTCCACAACATCTGTCACCTCCATGTCTCTCCTCACCATGACGCCCTGTCTATTGCGTCATCCTCCACAACATCTGTCACCTCCATGTCTCTCCTAGCCTTGACGCCCTGTCTATTGCGTCATCCTCCACAACATCTGTCACCTCCATGTCTCCCCTCACCATGACGCCCTGTCTATTGCGTCATCCTCCACAACATCTGTCACCTCCATGTCTCTCCTGGCCATGACGCCCTGTCTATTGCGTCATCCTCCACAACATCTGTCACCTCCATGTCTCTCCTCACCATGACGCCCTGTCTATTGCGTCATCCTTCACAACATCTGTCACCTCCATGTCTCTCCTGGCCATGACGCCCTGTCTATTGCGTCATCCTCCACAACATCTGTCACCTCCATGTCTCTCCTCACCATGACGCCCTGTCTATTGCGTCATCCTCCACAACCTCTGTCACCTCCATGTCTCTCCTCACCATGACGCCCTGTCTACTGCGTCATCCTCCACAACATCTGTCACCTCCATGTCTCTCCTCACCATGACGCCCTGTCTACTGCGTCCTCCTACACAATCTATATGACCTGACCTCCATGTCTCTCCTGAACATGACGCCCTGTCTATTGCATCCTCCTCCACATCTGTCACCTCTATGTCTGTCCTCACCATGACGCCCTGTCTACTGCGTCATCCTCCACAACATCTGTCACCTCCATGTCTCTCCTCACCATGACAACCTGTCTATTGTGTTCTCCTTCACAATATCTGTCACCTCCATGTCTCTCCTGACCATGACGCCCTGTCTATTGTGTCCTTCTTCACAACATCTGTCACCTCCATGTCTCTCCTCACCATGACGCCCTTTCTATTGTGTCATCCTCCACAACATCTGTCACCTCCATGTCTCTTCTCACCATTACGCCCTGTCTACTGCGTCCTCCTCCACAATCTCTGTCACCTCCATGTCTCTCCTCACCATGACGCCCTGTCTACTGCGTCATCCTCCACAATCTCTGTGACCTCCATGTCTCTCCTCACCACGGAAACACCTTACATAAGGAAACTGAAAATGCAATGCTGCCATCTGGCGAATTGTGTGCTTACTATGTATTTGTGCCACGACTGGCGCAATGTCGAGTCATAAGGACAGATTGTAGGGAATGGAAGAAGGGTGAGTAGGGAGCGAGCCCGGGACAATACGAAGAGAATGGTAGGGTTGGGAAGAGGGGTGTAGTGGAAGGGAGACTGGAAGAAGGAGTGAATGAGTTGTATCTGACTCTGACACGGTTGGGAAGGGGGGTGTAGAGGAAGGGAGAATGGAGGAAGGGGTGAATGAATTGTATCTGACCCTGACATGTGACAGGATTAGGAGGGACTATAGAGGAAGGGAGACTGGAGGAAGGGGTGAATGAGTTGTTTCTGACTCTGACATGTGACAGGGTTGGAAGGAGGGACTAGAGGAAGGTAGACTGGAGGAAGGGGTGAATGAGTTGTATCTCACCCTAACATGTGATAGGGTTGGGAGGAGGGGATGTAGAGGAAGGGAGACTGGAGGAAGGGGCGAATGAGTTGCATCTAACACTGACATGTGAGAGGGTTGGGAGAACTATTGGAAATAGCACAGCAAATTAACTTGCCACATATAATATGGCAATGGCAGCTAGGTAGGAAGAAACTTCAGAAGGCTAAGCAATGACTCAGTCGTGGAAACAAGGGTGGAAGACAAACAACCCAAGTGGGATAACAATTTAGGAATTTGTACAGAGTATTTTTAATTCACAGAGAAAACACATAAACAAGGGAGTATTTCAACCTTCACCCCCAACATCACCCAGTTGTATATATATCATAGCACACCAACATGTGATGCAAATGTTGTCTATGTGCTATGTAGTAAACAGATGGCTGGAGGAAAGGAGCCAACTTGCAAGGTATCTACACAGACATCAGTAGGCGACCACATGCTATTGTTCGACAACTAAAACTGTACTCTAGTATGAGCGACTATACTGCTGATACATATGTTTCCTGGGGTGTTTGCCAAGGATGGGTGCTGCTGTAATGCAATAGTTAATTTAGCCAATTTTAAATGTAGTGTTTGCAAAACTTTGGATAATACCATACTGTTTTTACCAGGTACTTTTATTTTTTGTGCAATTTTAACTGACATGCTTCATACAGCATAGACGTTAATCACTAATGTATTTTTCAGAATTTTGACAGAAATTAATCCTGCATATTGCAAGGTAATGAGCGAGTAGTGTTTTTGTTTTCACTTATCTGGATTTATTTTAAAGTATGAATCGGCTTGCTCTTTGCTTAACTAACGTAATGCCAGTTCTTGATGTGTTGATCACAAAGGTGTATTATATTCAACTATACATGGTTAGTAACGTCTCTACTGTTATTGCGACCTTGACTTTTTAAATAAGTCTGAAGAGACAGTGTTAATGAATGTCAAATATTTCAAAGACGTTCAAGTTAGGGAATAACAAAATAATTGTCTTCTTGTGTTCCTTTATATAAAAATATATAATACACAAGTTATTATTGATAGTATACATACTTGAATCGTGTGAAGTTTGCTTATTACACCCAATATTAACAAAAACCCAACATTACCCAGCTAAATGTAGATATAAAACCAATGAGCATCCAGTTTTCACCAGGTCAGATATCCACAGCTAGACGACCATGTCGATAAATAATTTACTACAAAAACCTAACATTTTCATTATAACATACTGGCATCTAAAATATAAGGCAACAATGTTGTATTTTGAACACAGATATCATTAAACCACACATGGTTCATCCAACTCTACAAAACTACAAAAGCAGGCATTTGACATGTGAAATGTTGCACATTCTAATGAAACGCATCACAAGATTTCTTTCCTCTACAAATCAATTTCTGTGTGGAAAATATTCAGTAAGTATTTGGCATTTGCGCTCAATAAATACTTTGTATCTGACCGTGACTTCTGTTGGCATGATCTAGTGGTATGATTGCACATAATTACCTTCTCTCCATCATATTAACATCTCTTTGTGAATCTGCCCTTCAACATTAAAGGACATTTTACTACTAGCAAATGTGAACAAATAAAGTAAAATTACAAAGAATTCATATCTACAGATACAATTCATTGAGACAATAGTTAACCTCCTATTTCGCATATACCTAATCTACACATTTCATATCACTGTAGCTACACACAAGTTTACAGTGTCTAGATTCTGTTGGCAACATTGAAAATACATCGTTTGTTTTCCTTTGGTTGACTTGTCTCCGCTGCCTAAGTCATTACCTACTCTTCAGCATTTCCTATTACAGCATCAGGCCCAGCAGAACCAACCAACCAATACTCCAACATCTCCCCTCCTGCTGCATAGGCATCAACCTTCATGACATTTTCTTTGGCACTTTTCACGATTTCCGATACTTCTATAATTTCATCAGTGATATAATAGATTATTTATCATACACATTTTCCAGCCAGATGACAACAAAACTGTACTTTTGTTTCAAATCAAGTATCAACTTTAAATAATAATATTATAAGTAAACTTTCTTGTTCTTGTTTTACTTGTTCTGTTAATAAGTTTCAAATCAAGTATCAACCAGCTGAGATATATAATTTTAATTGGTTACATTTCTGTTAATAAAAGTAATAAAGCTGACAAAATAATACATTTTGTTTAAGAAAGAACTGTCTACAAAACTGTCCCCAAAACCTAAAGAAACAAGAACAATTCAGAGATATATACAATGTAGGAGTTTGTTGGTTCTGCATAGCCCAAAGATACACTGTAGCAACTGGATGGCCACTTCAATGAGGGGTGTCAGGGTGCCACGTCTATGGCAGTTCACGTTGAGCAGGGCAAGACATTGACACCCGACAGCGTCTGTGATGAGGTCAATGGGTCCCTTGCCCTGGATGTACAGGTTGCTGACACAACCCTCCAGCATCTTCTCGTGCTTGCCAAATGTCATGCCGTCCAGGTTAGGCATGCCACCTGAAGCATAACAACCACTGTCAACCCTCTGGCAATACTGGCCAAACACGCTTCAATTACCCTATTCATCACATACATGATCTGTTGCCTAGCAAAACCTCAGCCAAGTCATCAGAAAACATGTGGTGGGTTCGGACATTCTGTCGAATATCTTGTTGAAATTCTGGTCACAAGTGTTTCTTTAAGGCAAAAACATAAGGCAAAGTTTTTAAAGTGACAACTGTATGCGGGAATGATTGATTTATGAGATGTCATGCAGCAATAGTAATGTAATTCACATATATGTATAACCATTAACAACACTGTTGACAAAGCAAAGCTTGACGGAGGTTACGAGCAAAATTGAATTGTGACGTAAGCAAAACCGCGACGTAGTGGATACATCAATTATTACACAAACTAACAAAAATACTGGTCCACCAGAAGGGATAACTTGGTAATTTGTATATACCTATTGCCGAGTGTGTTGAGTATGAGATATGTGTAAGACTTACCAATATACATATTGCTGTGTGTGGTCAGTATGAGATATGTGTAAGACGTGTGTGGTCAGTATGAGATATGTATAAGACTTACCAATATACATGTTGCTGTGTGTTCAGTATGAGATATGTGTAAGACTTACCAATATACATATTGCCGTGTGTTCAGTATGAGATATGTGTAAGACTTACCAATATACATATTGCTGTGTGTTCAGTATGAGATATGTGTGAGACTTACCAATATACATGTTGCTGTGTGTTCAGTATGAGATATGTGTAAGACTTACCAATATACATATTGCCGTGTGTGTTCAGTATGAGATATGTATAAGACTTACCAATATACATGTTGCCGTGTGTGTTCAGTATGAGATATGTGTAAGACTCAACAATATACATATTGCCGTGTGTGTTCAGTATGAGATATGTGTAAGACTCAACAATATACATATTGCTGTGTGTTCAGTATGAGATATGTGTAACACTTACTAATATACATGTAGCTGTGTGTGTTCAGTATGAGATATGTGTAAGACTTAACAATATACATATTGGCGTGTGTGTTCAGTATGAGATATGTGTAACACTTACTAATATACATGTTGCTGTGTGTGTTCAGTATGAGATATGTGTAAGACTTACTAATATACATGTTGCTGTGTGTGTTCAGTATGAGATATGTGTAAGACTTACTAATATACATGTTGCTGTGTGTGTTCAGTATGAGATATGTGTAACATTTACTAATATACATGTAGCTGTGTGCGTTCAGTATGAGATATGTGTAAGACTTAACAATATACATATTGGCGTGTGTGTTCAGTATGAGATATGTGTAAGGCTTACTAATATACATGTTGCTGTGTGTGTTCAGTATGAGATATGTGTAAGGCTTACTAATATACATGTAGCTGTGTGTGTTCAGTATGAGATATGTGTAAGACTTAACAATATACATATTGGCGTGTGTGTTCAGTATGAGATATGTGTAAGACTTACTAATATACATGTTGCTGTGTGTGTTCAGTATGAGATATGTGTAAGACTTACCAATATACATGTAGCTGTGTGTGTTCAGTATGAGATATGTGTAAGACTTAACAATATACATATTGGCGTGTGTGTTCAGTATGAGATATGTGTAAGGCTTACTAATATACATGTTGCTGTGTGTGTTCAGTATGAGATATGTGTAAGACTTACTAATATACATGTTGCTGTGTGTGTTCAGTGCGAGATATGTGTAAGACTTACTAATATACATGTTGCTGTGTGTGTTCAGTATGATATGTGTAACACTTACTAATATACATGTTGCTGTGTGTGTTCAGTATGAGATATGTGTAAGACTTACTAATATACATGTTGCTGTGTGTGTTCAGTATGAGATATGTGTAAGACTTACCAATATACATGTTGCTGTGTGTGTTCAGTACGAGATATGTGTAAGACTTACCAATATACATATTGCCGTGTGTTCAGTATGAGACATGTGTAACACTTACTAATATACATGTTGCTGTGTGTGTTCAGTATGAGATATGTGTAAGACTTACTAATATACATGTTGCTGTGTGTGTTCAGTATGAGATATGTGTAAGACTTAACAATATACATATTGCTGTGTGTTCACTTTGAGATATGTGTAAGACTTACCAATATACATATTGCCATGTGTGTTCAGTATGAGATATGTGTAAGACTTACCAATATACATATTGCCGTGTGTGTTCAGCATGGATAATAGTCCTCCAGATTATCCCTCTACAAAGCTGAATCCGTCGATCTCAAGAGTTCCTTTCCTCACAGTCCTGAAGTCAACAACATTGTCCATATTAATGTACTCATACCACAGCTAATATCACAAATACCTGGATTTTATTTTTAAACAGAAAAAATGCTTTAAATTCATATTGGTTAAAGTGTGATCAATAATTAGCTATTAATATGATGTAAAATCAGTATGTGTAAATGTTGGGAATCTTGCATCACCATTTTCTAACTGGAGTCTTCATTTGCAAAATATTCGACGGAATGTCTTCAGTTGCCACCATTTTGGAGTCTTCAGAAAGTTGCCACCATTTTGCACATCAACGATATTTAAACCTATTTTGTTTGATTAAAGTAAGTTACACATCACTGGAATTGAAATATGGGAAAACACAATAAATTATGAGAAGTAATAATACTGACAATAGCATAACAATTGTTTTCACTTATACTCAAATCAGTCAACTGCCTAACAAGTTTTCTTTATTCACTGACAAGTAACCTATCCATCACGAGACCTGTTGCCTAGCAAAACCTCCTTATACATACTGCTTAAACATACATCCACACAAGGGATATGCCTAGGATAAGTGCAGACCTGTAAACTAAATACATACCTGTGTATTGTGCCGGACAGTTACACCTATATTCTGTGCTGCTCACTTCAATACACTGTCCATCAATAGTGCAGGGTCGCTTGACACAGGGCGTCACGTCACCACAGTCGACAATGTTACTGCTGGCAATCGTGTCATCCACCACGTTAAGTGTGTGACCCTTCAGAATCACCTACAGCAAGACAACTCTTATAGCAAGGAAATGTTTACAGCAGTTCCTCGTGACAATTTAATGTTGACAGCACATCATTTGTGGCAATGTAATGTTTTTATCACCATCCTCATAGCTATATATTGTTTACAACAAACCCATCATAACAATGTAATGTTTACAGCAAAGCCTTCATGGTAATATAATGTTTACAGTACACCCCTCACAGCAATGCACTGTTCACATCACCCCTTGTGGTAATGTAATGTGTACATCATCCCTTTGTGGCAATGTAATGTTTACAGCACACCCATCATGACAATGTAATGTTTACAGCACACGATATATATGACAATGTCATGTTTACAGCACACCACAACTCCCTATAGCAATGTAAGAAGATTGATAAAACTGATACCTATCTATCAACAATCAATCTGTTAATATTAGATTGTATAGTGTTAACATATCGATGTGGCTATCAGTCTGCAACTACAACAGTTTTACATGTATGGACAGAACAAGATGATCTTGACAGGTTGATCAAATGGTCTGAAAAGTGACAAATGCTGTTTAATTTTGGGAAATGTAAATGCCTCCACACAGGACATGGGAACGAAGAGGTAGAATATACAATGGGGGTACTGTACTAAATACTACTGTAAAAAAATGACTTAGGGTTAACCATTAGTGCTGATATGAAGGTTTCAGAGCAGTGCGGAATTGCAGGTTCAAAGGGAAATCAAATCCTTGGATTAATTAGGCGAAATATAGCATATAAGGAAAAAGAACTAATAATACTGCTGTACAAAACAATAGTGTGGCCTCATTTAGAATATTGTATACAAGCGTGGAGGCCGTACCACAAGAAAGACATAGATATGCTAGAAAGAGTAGAGGAGAGCGACTAAAATGATACCAAAACTGAGGAATCTTGGTTATGAAATTCGCCTAAAAGAATGTGCTTTGACAACACTAGAGACCGGGAGATTGACAGGAGATCAGATAGAAGTGTTTAAAATAATAAATGGTTATGAAAATATTGATTGAAATATTTTTTTCTCAATTAAGAAAGATAGAAGGACTAGAAGACATGAAGTTACATTAGCAAAGGAGCAGTGTAGATTAGATGTAAGAAAGTTCTCATTTTCATAAAGGACTATAAATGATTGAAACAGATTTTCTGCTGATTGTGTGGGTGCTAGTAGCGTGAATGTTTAAAAATAAAATCGATACACACCTCAGAAGGGCTGGATTCACAAAGATAAAAGGGTTGGACTCTCGATAAGCCAAAGGCTTCCTTGTCCACCTGCTACCTAGAGTTAATTCTCTGGGTGGCAATCTTCTTAAATCTTTTTAAACATAGCTCTGTCATTCACCCTCTTTGTAGTCTTGCCACCTACCTCTCCAATACAACCATGGAAGCTGGTATCCATCCTCACCCCAGGGGCAACCCGCACATTAGGGTCAACACTCCCAAGTTCCAAGGGTCTCTTCAGATTGAGCCCAATAGTTCTGACGTGGGACGAACCTGCAGAGGAATAATCAAAAGACCTTATAACTTACTGTTTCCATTCTCCCTCTATTTGTTGACTTGACTTTAGTTGCTCAATATTCCTGTTACAATGGTCAGTGGTAACCAACTAGAGATATTATATATCACTATTATCACAAATATTCATGTGTCTATATCATTACCGTGCATACTTAATGTACTAAACAATGTCTAAGACAGTATAAATTATCTAAAACTGGGTCTGCATGATCTAGAACTAAAGCAGCATTCAAGTTATCTAAAACTGTATCGGAATTATAGAAATTGGATTTGAGTTATATATATATATAGATATATTCATACTCGCAAGCCAACATTCATCCTCGCAAGCCAGGGCTGTTTGCCATGCAAAACTAGCACTGGCAGATCTCTTAATAGAAGTGTGGAAGTAAGTTGAGTCAAACTAGTAATTGACTTCGCCAGTCGCGACTGCATCACCCGTGAGAACAGCACAAATACCCGCCCCAATTTGATGACGGATAAACGACTTCTGGGAATGACAATATTGTGTATTTGAATAATTGCTTCTACTTCCTAAACATTGCATATAACATGAACCACTGTTGGTTGAAATTAGTTTTATTATGTCACCAACCACTGATATAGTGAGCGATTTCAGAGGCTGAGTTTAAATTCAGAGTTTCACAAAGTGATCAGCCACGGGGTACTGCTGGCTGGCACTGACGTAATCAGCAACAGCGACCCCTGGCACGCGAGGATGTATATATTATATTTGTCTAAGTTAAATATGACCGAGTTAGCAACATCCACACAAGGCATCTGCCTAGGATAATTGCAGACCTGCAAACTACATACATAGCTGTGAATTGCGCAGGACAGTTACACTTGTATTCTGTGCTGCACATTTCAATACACTGTCCATCAATAGTGCAGGGTCGCTTGACACAGGGCGTCACGTCACCACAGTCGACAATGTTACTGCTGGCAATCGTGTCATCCACCACGTTAAGTGTGTGACCCTTCAGAATCACCTACAGCAAGACAACTCTTATAGCAAGGAAATGTTTACAGCAGTTCCTCGTGACAATTTAATGTTGACAGCACATCATTTGTGGCAATGTAATGTTTTTATCACCATCCTCATAGCTATATATTGTTTACAACAAACCCATCATAACAATGTAATGTT
>CM034533.1:49464019-49486917 GCA_020002185.1 Paraescarpia echinospica | reverse complement strand
GGTAACATTACGAGACGAAAATGTATAATATGCAACTATTCGTAACACTAATCCAATAAAAGTCATAGATACTATGCTTGACAAACCGAAATACATGGAAGGTGTTAATCCAGTTGCTTAGCGATAAGCTCACACTGGACCTATTCTGAAGATTTATAATAAGCTTGATGGCGATAAACATTTGTAATTTGGTGCATTTTTAGAATGTGTGTGGACTGGCGTCGGAACATGGTGAATATTGGGAGGGGGAGATTTTTACCCCTCCGACATTCGCCAAAAACCCATATTCCGGCTTTCCAAACCTCGATTTGCACCCCCTTGAGGCTCTCCAAAAACGACGATTTACACCCCTTAAGGCTCTCCAAAAACCTAGATTTTCATCCCCTTGAAGCTCTCAAGAAACCTCTATTTGCATCCTTTGAGGCTCTCAAGAAACCTCGATTTGCACTCCCTTGAGGCTCTCAAGAAACCTCGATTTGCACCCCTTTGAGGTTCTCCACAAACTTCGATTTGCACCCCTTTGAGGCTCTCAAGAAACATCGATCAGCACCCCCTTGAGGCTCTCCACAAACCTCGATTTGCACCCCTTTGAGGTTCTCCACAAACTTCGATTTGCACCCCTTTGAGGCTCTCAAGAAACATCGATCAGCACCCCCTTGAGGCTCTCCACAAACCTCGATTTGCACCCCTTTGAGGTTCTCCACAAACTTCGATTTGCACCCCTTTGAGGCTCTCAAGAAACATCGATCAGCACCCCCTTGAGGCTCTCCACAAACCTCGATTTGTACCCTCTTGGGGCTCTCTAGATACCTCGATCTGCACCCCCTTGAGTCTCTCAAAAACCTCGATTTTCACCCCTTGAGGCTCTCCAAAAACCTCGATTTGCACCCCTTTGAGACTCTCCAAAAACCTCGATTTGCATCCGCTTGGGACTCTCCAAAAACATAGATTTGCATTCCCTTCAGGCTCTCAAGAAACCTCGATTTTCACCCCCTTGAGACGCTCCAAAAACCTCGATTTGCATCCCCTTAAGACTCACAAAAAACCTCGATTTGCATCCCCTTGAGACTCTCCAAAAAACTCGATTTTCACCCCCTTGAGACTCTCCAAAAACCTCGATTAGCACCCCCTCGAGGCTCTCCAAAAACCTAGATTTGAACCCCCTTTAAGCTCTCCAAAAACCTCGATTTGCACCCCCATGAGACTCTCCAAAAACCTAGATTTGAACACCCTTCAAGCTCTCCAAAAACCTCGATTTGCACTCCTTGAGACTCTCCAAAAACCTCGATTTGCACCCATTGAGACTCTCCGAAAACCTCGATTTGCACTCCCTTTAGGCTCTCCAAAACCTCGATTTTCACCCCCTTGAGACGCTCCAAAAACCTCGATTTGCATCCCCTTAAGACTCTCCAAAAACCTCGATTTGCATCCCCTTGAGACTCTCCAAAAAATTCGATTTTCACCCCCTTGAGACTCTCCAAAAACCTCGATTTGCACCCCTCGAGGCTCTCCAAAAACCTAGATTTGAACCCCCTTTAAGCTCTCCAAAAACGTCGATTTGCACCCCCATGAGACTCTCCAAAAATCTAGATTTGAACCCCCTTCAAGCTCTCCAAAAACCTCGATTTGCACTCCTTGAGACTCTCCAAAAACCTCGATTTGCACCCATTGAGACTCTCCAAAAACCTCGATTTGCACTCCCTTTAGGCTCTCCAAAACCTCGATTTGCACTTCCTTGAGAGACTCTCCAAAAACCTCGATTTGCACCCCCTTGAGACTCTCCAAAAATCTCGATTTGCACTCCCTTGAGAGACTCTCCAAAAACCACGATTTGCACCCCTTCAGACGCTCCAAAAACCCCGATTTTCACCCCCTTGAGACTCTCCAAAATTCTCTGGGTGGCAATCTTGTTAAATCTTGTTAAATTCACGGCCCGGTCACTGCTTACACTAGCAGTAATGTGGATGTACCGACTTAAAGGGTCGTTTTTTACCGAGGCTCCCTAGATCAAGGGTCTGTTTTTTAAATGTTCTTCCTAGAACAAGGGTATACTTTGTGATATTGGATGCCCTTATCAAGGGTAGGGCTATGTGACCTTCGGCTGCACACCCCTACCCACATGTAAGGGTAGTACCCCCCCCCCGTGCATGACTTGATTGCTTGCCGTCGTAAGACACTTATATATATATAATAGCACACGGTACCATAATGGTGACAACTACATTGAACTCAAACTGACAAAGGAACAGCTTGTGTCAGATAGCGGTTGTTAACCGCAGCGCCACACACGAACAATGCATGCGATCACTGTTACGACATTTTCAATCACTGACAGTATACTCGTGCCACTGCGCGGATATGTGAACATTGCGTGTCGTGTAGCTTTTAATAATTTTGTTCTTTTATAATCAGTGACATTATGAACATTTCGTGGGTCATGCAACTTTTAGTAATTTTGTTTTAAATGTAATTATTAGTCAGCACTGACTACATGAGAATGGGAGAGTGTCGCAAGGTGCGGACCGGTTTATTGTAACGTTGTGTGTCACACTGTGGTCCGGGTGTGGGTGCGCAGCCACACCCCAACATATACCTCTGTGAAGCCAGTAAACTGGACTGCAAGAATTGACATCGACCGGACAACACGCTACCAGCTATGCACGGTCTGTGTTAAGCAGTCACCCACTATTCATGCTCCGTAGCCTCCTGTACTACATCGGACGGTACACTATGTACAAGTAAGTCGGTCTTACACGTAGTATTGTGCCCTGCGATAATTGCTTGCCACATATCTTGCTTGGTGTGCATGCAAGACAGACGTATAATGTCAATATCATTGGTCAATATTTGTGAAAACGACAGATACGTTTTAGAACGTCCCATGTGGACGTCGTAATAGACATAAATACCTCATTGTTTCAACAGTACCAGCATCTTTATAAAACATGTTTTCACCTTCCATTTGGCATTATATCACCAAAGTATCGTCAACCGTGTGATTTGGGGGATTTTTTTTGTAGGTTTATTTAACATCAGCACTGGGCTTCGAAGAGTGTGGAAGTCAATAAGAAATGCATGACGATTTCTCCACAGTCTGCATTTATAGGTCACAGGTGACACCGTGAAATGTTCGAGAAAGAAGTCTTCGGCACTCTGAATGGCAAGATACGTATGTCATTCTTGATGGGTAGACTCGGATTGCCATTGACATATAAAAATCCTACCTCCAGGTTCTACACAAATATCAGTTTGCCCCCCCCCAAGGCTGACCAAAAACCTTAAATTGCACCCCATATTTCACCAACCTTCCTTAAATATTAAGGGGAAATAATCCTACCTCCTGTCCCCCCGTTTAAATTATTGGAGGACTGAGCTCCCGAGTCCACCAGTTCCAATACCAATTGTGCGTGGATGACTGTGCGTGCGTGCGTGCGTGTGTGTGGGCGGACGCATGCATGTGTGAGTGTGTATGCATGTATTCATGTAGGGGCCTCTCTATGGCTTCCGCGAGCAAGCGTCTTTGTACGTGTTTACGTGTGTGACCTGTGTGCGTTTGAATGCTTATGTCATAATCATTTTTTATTATATGATCGTTCTGATAATTATATAATGTCACCTTTTCGTCATGGTTTGTTGTCTGGATGAAGGCATCATAGATATTCCGCCTGACATAGTAAACGGTTGTTGTTGTGGTGGTGTTGGTGGTGCTGGTGGCGGTGGCGATGGCGTTGGCGGCAGCCGTAGTGTTGCCTGTGTTTTTGTTCGCTGCTTAAAAAATTCAGCTTGCATGAGCTTGCGATCAGTTCTTTCAGCACGCTTTGCTGACTGCGACACTTACAGTATATGGCGCATACTTTTTGTGCCAATTCTATTGTGCGATACCTTCAGTAATGTAATGGCATCAGTCATATAATATCCACATAACTGAAAATATTAAAAGTCAAAATGATGTCGTAGTGTATATATATATATATATACACACACACACACACATATATATATACATATATATGTATATATATGTATATATATTTATATATATATAAATATATATTTATATATGTGTGTGTGTGTGTGTGTGTGTGTGTGTGTGTGTGTGGAGTGTGTGTGTGTGTGTGTGTGTGTGTGTGTGTGTGTGTGTGTGTGTGTGTGTGTGTGTGTGTGTGTGTGTGTGTGTGTGTGTGTGTGTGTGTGTGTGTGTGTGTGTGTGTGTGTGTGTGTGTATAAAGCTGTGTTAATTACGTAGTGCAGCGTGCCGATTATATCTTTTCATATTTCAAAAAGGTTTAAGTTCCTATGTAGCTCGGTATCTAGTCCTTGTGACGGCTACACTTTATCACTGACAGAGCTAGAACTATTGCTACGCGAGAGTTTGTCTGGCCGACTTTATCGCTACGAGGATCGCGACACGCGAGCCCCGCCACTGGAGCGGTTACAGATCACTATCTCTCTTGGTTGTCCACGGTGGATCCGTGGGGCATTGACATTCTTCTTACACAATCATTCATGAAACTCTGACGTGAATCCTACTTTGACCCAGCGTGTCAACTATTCACCCTTTGTTGGAATTCATGGCTGTCGACAGGTTGTTATCGGGATCTGTGGCACCTGGCTTTGCGAGCTTGGGACTGTTGGCAATGGAAGATGGGTATGGTGCCGGGGCTAGTTCTTTGCGAGCTATTGCTGGTAATTCGTTGGCGTTTTGTTTGTTTGCTCCTTTGCCAATGTAAGTTCATGTCCTCTAGTCCTTCTATCTTTCTTAACTGAGAAAAAAATATTTCTATCAATATTTTCATAATCCTTCAATATTTTAAACACTTCTATCTGATCTCCTCTCAATCTTCTGGTCTCTAGTGTTGTTAAACCGCAGTTTTAAGGCGTATTTCGTAACTAAGATCCCTCAGTTTTGGTATCATTTTAGTTGCTCTCCTCTGCACTCTTTCTAGCATATCTATGTCCTTCCTGCGATGTGGCCTCCACGCTTGAATACAATATTCTAAATGAGGCCTAACTATTGTTTTGTACAGCGGTATTATTAGCTCTTTTTCCTTATACGTTATGGTTCGCCTAATTAATCCAAGGATTTGATTTCCCTTTGAAGCTGCAATTCCGCACTGCTCTGAAACCTTCATATCAGCACTAATGGTTAACCCTAAGTCCTTTTCTTTTACAGTAGTACTTAGTACAGTACCCCCCATTGTATATTCTACCTCTTCGTTCCCATGTCCTGTGTGGAGGCATTTACATTTCCCAAAATTGAACAGCATTTGCCACTTTTCAGACCATTTGATCAACCTGTCAAGGTCATCTTGTAAATGCTGTCTATCTCCATCACTTTTAATCCTTCTAAACACTTTTGTATCATCCGCAAATTTCAACACCTTGCTTGTTATTTCATCATCCAAATCGTTGATATATATTAAGAATAATATAGGTCCTAATACTGATCCCTGTGGTACCCCACTCAATACCGATTTCCAGTTTGAAGCCTCCCCATCAACTACTACGCGTTGTCTTCTGTCAATCAGCCATTGTTCTATCCAGTTTATTATACCATTTCCTATGCCATTGGCCTTTAGTTTAAGCAGTAATCTTTGATGTGGTACTTTGTCGAAAGCTTTTTGAAAATCTAAGTATACGATATCTACTGGTGATCCCTCATCTACCCACTTAGTGATGTCTTCCAAAAAACATAACATATTTGTTAAGCATGACCTCGCTTTAAAAAAAACATGTTGAGATGGGTTAATCAAGTTTTGTTTAACAAGAAAATCCACCATGTGATCTTTAATTAGTCTTTCTAATAATTTACAAGTCACTGATGTTAAACTCACTGGTCTATAGTTCTCTGACTTGTTTCTCGAACCTTTTTTGAATAACGGTATAATGTTTGCTTCTTTCCATTCTAAAGGAACCACTCCTTCTTCTAATGACAAGATGAAAACTGTTGCAAGCGGTATGCTAATTTGTTCTACAATTTCCAATATTAGTTTGGGTGGAATACCATCCACTCCAGGTGATTTATTATCCTTCATAGCCCTTATTTTCTTAGCTACCATTTCCGGGGTTACAATTAATTGTCCTAAATAGTCTGAATCTGCCCCTTGAACTTAGCCTCTGGTACTGGCAGTGAACTAATATCTTCTCTGGTAAACACTGAACTAAAGTACTCATTCAGGTCTTCTGCCATTAAGAATCCCTCTGATATTATATTTCCAGCACTATCTTCTAGAGGACCGACCTTATCTCGAACTTTCTGTTTGCTTCGAACATACGCATAAAAACTCTTGCTGTCATGTTTTATATTACTAGCTAATTGTTGTTCATAGCTTCTCTTTGACTTTCTAATTTCAGCTGTAGCTTGGTTAAGTGCTTCTTTATAACTGTTGTAGTCTTCATCATTTCCAGTACATCTATATGACTTCCACATCATTTGTTTATACTTAATTTTTCTAATGGCTTCTTTCGATAAGTGTTTCGTTTTGGACCGTTTTCCTTGTTTTTTGAAGGGTACAAATTTATCGACTATGCACTTAATTTCACTCTTTAATATATTCCAGCATTCTGTTGCCGTCTTATTTTTCAGTGTGTTATTCCAGTCTATCTTTGCTAAATATTTCCTCATGTCCTTATACCTTCCTTTGTGGAAATGTCTCCTATACTGCTTTTTACTATTCCTTTCTGATTTTACTTTGATGGTAAAATGTATCTGGTTGTGATCGCTACTCCCCAGTGGCTCACCTATCTTGACATTGTCAACTAATTCATTCTGTGAGGACAAAACTATGTCTAACACATTCTCACCCCTGGTTGGTTCTAGCACATGTTGAGAAAGGAATGTATCTTGAACTAAAACTAAAAACTTGTGGTCCTCACTCCCCATACTCTGTAGAGATTTCCATTGTATATGCCCGTGGTTAAAATCCCCCATAATAATACAGTCCCGTTTGCTTACTTCCCTTATAGCGTTTTGTATTTTTTCATTCTCTTCTATGCTTATGTTTGGACTTCGATAAACTAACCCAACTGTTAACGTTGAGTTTCCTGTAACTATGTTACACCAAACAGCTTCTTCGCAATCTGCTTCTCTTTCTAATTTTATTTCATAAGCCTGAATAGATTCTTTAATATATAAAATAACTCCACCTCCCTTTCTTCCTATTCTATCTTTTCTAAACATTACATATCCTGTCAGTCCCAATTCAGCATCTGATATATCGGTGGTGGTCCAGGATTCGGTTATACCTATTATATGAGGGTCAATATCTTCTACCATAATATTTAGTTCATTTCTTTTATTTACTATACTCCTTGCATTTAAACAAACACATTTATATCCAGCTTCAGAAGAGTTTTCCAGACTGTTATTTGCTGATTTATTTGTGCTGTCTTTATCTATGCCTCCATTTTCAGGCTTTTCTGTGAGTACCCCCTGCGAATCTAGTTTAAATAGATACAACCTGTCCCACTGTCAACAGATCGCAGCAGGTTCTCAGAGAAAACTGCTGCACCCTTTCCACTAAGATGGAGGCCATCTCTCATGTACATATCTTCCCTCCCAACAAAGTATCCCCATAAATCTGTGAATCCCACCCCTTCTTCGTCACACATCTGCTCAACTAGTGCGTTGATCGCCATCCTCTTACAGTTTCTATACGTTGCCCCCCTTCCTCCCATTACTGGCAACATTCCTGACAGAATAACCTGTTCAACTTTCGTCTTCTTTAGCTTCCTCACTAACTGTCTATACTTCTGTACTATCGCAGTTGTTCCCTCCCTGTCTGCATTATTTGTTCCTACATATACCAGTATAGACCCCCCCTTGCCATGTCCCAATACCTTCTCTACCCTGTCAGTAATATGTTCAATCCTAGCCCCCGGTAAACAAACAACGATGTCCTTCACCTCGCTCAGTGCCTTGTCCGTCTTTCTCATAATGGAGTCGCCCATAAACACCCTCTCTTTCCTCATTGCCCCCTCAATCACTGCCTTAGAATAGCTCCTTCTTCGGTTTGCATCTGTCTGCTTGTTGTCATTCCCCCCTGTCGTCTTCTCTCCTGTCACCTTCTCTTCCGATCCATTCTTTCCTGTCGCTTTTTCTCTTGTCACCTTCCCTTTTATCGACTTCTCTTCTATCACATTTTCTCTCACTTCCTTTCGTCCCTTCTTCGTTCGTCCCATCTCGATTTCCTCTCTCCTCTCTCTTCCCATCTTCCCTCCCTCCTTCTCTACGGTCACTTTCTTCCCTGTCACATTCATGCTTGTCACGTTTTCTGTTGTCGATTTTCCAATTTTTTCCCCTCCAATCACCTTCCCTTCTATCAATCTCCTTTCCTCAGTTTTCTTGCCACTGCTATTCTCCTTCAGTCTTGCAGTATTCTCACCTCTCTCCCTGTCGTCTCTCTCCATTCGACCTGCCTCCTTGCTAATTCCCATCTCCATTCCCTTCACAATATCTGTCAACCTAACTATCTCCTTCTGCAGACACTCCACCTTCCAACACCCAATGCACTGAAAGGTGAATCCTTCCTCCATGGTTTCTGCCCATGACTTCCCACAGCCGGACAATGCAAAATCTACCCAGCTGTGGCAGTGATCGCACACCAAGTGTCGCTTTGCCTTGACTTGCCGCTTGCAAGGCGCCATATCCCGATCAGAATTTATTTAATAACTTAACTAACTTAGTCTTTATAAAGACTGTTTCCTGTGTACTACAGCACACTTTAGGTTACAAATTTCAATTACACAGCCAATTATTTATCCTGACACGAACGCTAACATTACCGGTAGTGACCTAATTTAAATACAATCAATTATGTTACGTTAACTTAGGCTGCTTTATTTATTTAGGTTACGCCGCCTGACTATCGCCCTTGCTTAATTTTAACAACAATGCTACCTAATCAAAATATCTAGCAAGTACTGGCTTACACATATATTATCTTATGTAAGTAGTTTGATGGTTGTTACTTTATCTCCTATATATTCTACCACATAATCAGGTTTGTTAAATCTTGTTTACAAATTATCGAAGCCTAAGTGAGTTACCCTATTATCACTCACTATACTAAGGTATTCTAAAATACTATAACTAACTAACTTTAAGCACAACTGCTACTCAATATATGTTTATTGCAACTTTATGAATGATATTAAGGCAAGAATAATACTTATCAATCAGTAATTCCACTTGTTTATCAACTTTTCTGCACCACCAATTTCTACGATCTATCTCCGCCAAATATAGCCTCGAGCCTCGACTCTGAATGCTGCGATAAAAACTTAGTCTAGTTCTAGGGAGAGTTCCTCGAAATGATACCCTTGTCTAGTGAACTTCTGTGTAATGTTGGCCCTTGTTCTAGGGAGAACATGTGAAAAACAGACCCTTGATCTAGGGAGCCTCGCTAAAAAACGACCCTAAGTTTCGGCACATCCACAGTACTGCTAGTATAGGCAGGAACCCCCCACGGGCAGCCATGGCGGTTTTGGCCAGCGAGGCTTTTTAGTACAGCTAAACACCTCCAAATCAACTTTATCTTAGGCAAAGAAATTATTACATTATTATTACATTTCACCTTACCTCACCCATACCTGCCAAGTACTACGGTTTAGCCGTAGTCACTACGGTTTTATTCATAAAATGAAAACTACGGGCGTAGTAGAAAACCATAGGTTTTACGCTTGTGTTTTGAAATACACTTTTTAACGAATTTATCGCGTTCGTTATATTTTGTCGGTAAATTTATCGACCGACACACTCATCAAACTTCCTTATGGTTCGCGCTCTTTTCCGGGCCTGGTAGAATTCCTGTATAATTCGTGCAGTACCCCGGTGCGAACATTCACCAATGCATTTTCGTGTTTTGCGCAGACGCGAACTTACATATCCCGTGGGCGCCATGTGTATTTTCCAAGAGTATGTTGAACCTATAATGACATACGTATATGTATGCCTACATAATGTTTATATTTGTTGTTTTTACTACATAAATTATGTTCAGAAACCAATTAAGTGTGTACCTACATGGGATCAATGGGCACTTACGTGTAAAGATTATGGTTTTTACTGATAATTTATGGTTTTTGTCTGCCTTGACCTCTGTTTTTTCACAGGACTTGACAGGTATGTGTCTGCAACATGTAATTGGCTTATTATTGTTTAACGATGATTCATATAGACAACCTGAACGTTACTTGGTTTCGCCAATGAATTTGTGCAGGTCGTTCACTGAGCACAAACTATCACTGTTTGGAAAATATAGTATACTTAATTTGCCACATCAAAAACACAGTAGGTGCAATCTAACAATGACTTCGTTGAACAAAACGCTATGCGAACACTATGGTATCGACAAGAATAACTGTAAGTAATAATAAATGGTTAGCCACGTATGTAATGCAAATACAAACAACGATCTTGGCTCCAATTCACGTAGCTCAATTTGATCAATAACTTATTGTTCGCTGTACACAACGAACGTGCATTTTAGCGTTTGTGTGTAACAAATAAAAAATTGCTTCCAGCATATTAGCACATTTAATTATGCGTAATTTTTCTAATCATATGCATACTTCAACCGTATGTTTTCCGCCAACTTGGAATCGAAAATATTGCCGTTATATAATAGTGCAACGTTGTGTTGCACAATTATGTGATATTTAAGTGACACAGTTACTGCGTGTTCATGACCATCCACGCAGACATTCTTGGCATACGCATACAGCGGTCGCGGCGTTGGACACGACGTCGTGACTACCTGAATAGGAGCTAACATATGTACAGTTTGATAATTTCTTTCATGTCGCCCCTTCGGTTAACGACTTTAGAAGTGACTGACCGGATTATAAAATTGCAAGCGAAATATTGTGTACTAGCTGAGTTACCCGGCGTTGCCCGGGGAGTTTAAAAGGCAGTCATGTGTACCAGACACCTTAAACCCATCCCAAATCTTTTCAGCCTACCGGCATTAATAAATTGTAACTGGTCACTGGCCTAGTCATTAGGACAACATTTTGCTAGAAATCGCACTCGCTAACCCGTCTAACTGACGTAACCAGCAACAGACAGAGGGCGGATGCTGGGTTGAAATTTCAGTCCGATACGTGAAAAACTATCGGAGTTGTGGGTGCACAAACAAACACAGAACGAACTGTTTTATAATAAAGAAGATATGTCGTATTTTAGTTGTTTTAACATTGTTGTAGGTCTGCTAGGGAGCCGGGATTGTATCAATTAACGCACTGTTTCTCAGTGGCGAATCCAGGGTTTTTTATTGGGGGGGGCAACAACGGGCGAGTACTGCCCTGTCCAGCGCACATGAGCTGACAGCTGCCGTGCGACTGTTGGGGAGGGGGGTAGCTTTCACTGAGGGGGGGCGACCGCCTCCTCGCCCCCCTCTAAATACGCCTGTGTTGTTTCTTATGGGAGATTGTCTGCATACCTGTCAAGTACTACGGTTTAGCCGTAGCCACTACGGTTTTATTGATCAAATTAAAACTACAGGCGTAGTAGGAAAACCATACGGTTTTACGCTTGTGTTTTGAGATGCATTTTTTACGAATTTATCGCGTTCATTATATTTTAGTCGGTAAATTCGCCTGGTAGAATTCCTGTACAATTCGTGCAATGCCCCGGTACGAGCATTCACCCACGCATTTGAGTGTTATGCGCAGGCGCGAACTTACAGATCCCGTGTGCGCCATGTGTGGCATAGGGCACTTGTACTTACAAACTTGTTTTTATTGCGTGCATCAATCGGCATTTATGTGTAAAGGTTATGGTTTTTACTGATAATTTATGACGACGGTTTTGTTTCACAGAACTTGACAGGTATGTGTCTGCAACATGTATTGTTTAACGATGATTCATACACACACACACACACACACACACACACACACACACACACACACACACACACACACACACACACACACACACACACACACACACACACACACACACACTCACACACACACACACACACACACACACACACACACACACACACACACACACACACACACACACACACACACACACACACACACACACACACACACACACACACACACACACACACACACACACACACACACACGCACACACACACACACACACACACACACACATACATACACACACACACACACACACCTGTGTATTCGGTGGACTGAAGAGAATCTATGTATGTATATCTCTATAGGTCCATTTTCGGTTACCGTTACAGGTTAGGGCTTTTATGATAGAATATTGTTTGAAAGGTTTACCGAACAAGCACGAATTTAAATACTACAGTATGAAAACAGATCAAAAACGCTCTAATGGGTCTTTATACACTTGACCCTTAATATGGTAAACTATATAAATACTGGTATATCCTATCTGGGAGATTATTATGGTCATATACTGTTGATCATAACGCTTCACCATGTTACGCGTCTGTTTCGAAAAAGAGGTTTGCAACCAATTCTTTACTCGATAAGTTTGATGTCAAGGTCGAAGAGTTGACATAGCGCATCACGCATAGCGCGTTGATTGTGTTTACTTCTTTACATATGTACATACGTGTGGGTTAAGAATCGTAGCATGATAAAAGGTTGAAACAATACTGTTGATCTCTAGATGCAGAAGAAACACAGATGAGACTTGAACAGGGAACACCACTCCAAAATAGTTTGGAACCAGTTTGGACTCAGTTTTCAAGCGACGCTCAAGTGAGATACGGCTGGTAAGTATAAATGTCGTATGTTAGATAATGTTACAGGTCAAAGGGATTGACCAAAATCCTACATCAATAGCTGGCAGTTTGAGTGTTTTAACAGATAAGTAACTGTTTTATAATTCCCTATGGCTTAACACGAGACAAATACACGGATGTTCTTCCAACACATAGAGCCTTGGTTACCAGTTCATACTACCAGTTTGATTATAGCGTGATATGACTGTAGTGTGATGAACGATGTTTTACTCTGAAGGTCGTGATTGAATTTTCTAATAAATTTCTTACAAAGGATGCCTAACCAAATCACAATGATAGCTTTGACGTTATACAGGACGCGAGCGCTTGAAAGCTAGTTTTACTTTGCAGTCCGCGCTTTTGAATTTTCTAATCTACCGACTGCGCATGTGTTGTTTGCACTCTGAAGTCAGTGATCTTTCGGCACGCCCACGTGACCTTAACGTACTATACTACAATCCATAATCTTTCGGCACGCCCACGTGACCTTTATGTTCTATCGAACTGCTATATAAAGAAATTACACACATTACCAGGCGCCTTATTTTATTCGTAGTTATTTTGCCCGATTTGTGGCTGATTTTGCTGACTTGACGGACTTCTTTGCGCCCTTGGGTGCTGTTTTCGGAGCATTGGAGCCATACTTCACATTTCTTGCACCGACACATCAGTTGGTGGTACAAGTGAATCTTGTTGCAATGGAGAAGCTGCTGCTGGTGGCGACGGAGAGACTGCAGGTGACGGCCTTTTTGGTGATGTCGGTGGCTATCGGAATTGGTCGCCTCTTTGATGGCAAGGTCCCGTTAATGAATTTCTACTACAATATTTAAACGGTTCTTTTCAGAGTCAACCACCTTCTCACAAAAGAGTATTAACTATTAACTATGTCGATGTTAATACAAAGTCTGGTAAGTACAAATGTCGTATGTTAGATAATGTTACAGGTCAAAGGGATTGACCAAAATCCTACATAAATAGCTGGCAGTTTGAGTGTTTTAATAGATAAGTAACTGTTTTATAATTCCCTATGGCTTAACACGAGACAAATACACGGATGTTCTTCCAACACATAGAGCCTTGGTTACCAGTTCATACTTCCAGTTTGCTTATAGCGTGATAGGCCTGTAGTGTAGTGAACGATGATTTTACTCTGAAGGTCGTGATTGAATTTTCTAATAAAGTTCTTACAAAGGACGGCTAACCAAATCACAATGATAGCTTTGATGTTATACAGGACGCGAGCGCGTTCGCATCCGCAACAAACAAACATGTCCAGATACGTCTCCAGGCGACAGTAGCACCCAGTAGTGTCGGTTTTGAAGTGTGTTGACAAAAGAATCAAAGAAACTTCTAGAATGAGATTTTACAGGGGAATTTGAACTCACTGTTGATGATCAAATGATGGAATTACATTACATATGCGCAAGTTCAAAACAAGGTCTAACCAAATCACTACCTGCTTGACCAACTCACATCGCATACATAATTACTGCGCGTACCATGACGTCACTGACCATGACGTCACATGATGGAATTATATTCAAATGCGCGAGTTCAAAACAATGGCTAACCAAATCACTACCTGTATAACCAACTCACCTCGCGTAAAAAATTACTGCGCGTAGCAGTTTATAGTTTAATGATGTCACTGTATCATGACGTCACATGATGAAATTATATTCAAGCGCGAAAGCTCAAAACAATGGCTAACCAAAACACTACCTGTATAACCAACTCACCTCGTGTACAAAATTACTGCGCGTAGCAGTTTATAGTTTAATGATGTCACTGTATCATGACGTCACATGATGAAATTATATTCAAGCGCGAAAGCTCAAAACAATGGCTAACCAAAGCACTACCTGTATAACCAACTCACCTCGCGTACAAAATTACTGCGCGTAGCAGTTTATAGTTTAATGATGTCACTGTATCATGACGTCACATGATGGAATTATATTCAAGCGCGCAAGTTCAAAACAATGGCTAACCAAATCACTACCTGTATAACCAACTCACCTCGCGTACAAAATTACTGCGCGTAGCAGTTTATAGTTTAATGATGTTATTGTTGATGATCAAATGATGGAATTACATTACATATGCGCAAGTTCAAAACAAGGTCTAACATAACATAACATAACATAACGTTTATTTGACCCCATATAGGTACACAATTAATTGGTTTTTTAACATCACTTATGCTGTAATAAACAACAAATATAAACATTATGCAGACATACATAAACGTATATCATTGTATGTTCAACATACTATTCGGAAAATACATACACACGCATGTTCAGCTATTATAGTATTGGTGTACCATAGATATTAATCATATAGCTTATTCAATCGGGGTCGGTGACTCCTATTAAGACACAATTGTCGCTATCATAGGAGCCACCCTATTTACGTGATAATTTATGTGGTCATTTTACAAGGTGTCTATCTCATGTATGTTTTTTTGGGAGTGCTTGTTTAATGTGAGAATGTAAGTTTGTATGTGTGCTGGTTGCCTGAAGCTAGCATCAAATGTATTGTATTTAATGGTTCTGTTGACATGCGTAGCAATTTGATAGAGTGCATGAATCATTATATTTGTGTAACAAATATGTTTTTTATATAAAATGAGAAGCCTCGCAAACTGTGAGTATATATTTTGTCTTTGATTATATCGGGGGTGTCATTTATAGCATGTGGTAGGCTGTATTTGAGACATTTCATTGCAAATTCATGCTTAGTTCTAAAAGTATGTATATAATTTTTTTCACGAGTATTATAATTATGTATGTTTACACTTGGGATAATTTGCCAGTTAAGTAAATAAGGAGGTAACATTTTATGGATGTATTTAAAGTAAAATTTTAATTCATGTAACTTTAATATGTCTTCTACTTTTAGTAGTTTAAGTTTTTTTAAAAGTGGTTCCGTGTGTGAGTTGTATTTGTTTAAGGTTATTATTCGCACAGCTTTTTTTATATTTTTTTTATTCTATTTATTTGGTATCCCCAAACCATGGTACAATAATTGATATGAGATAATATTAATGTGTTATATAACAATACTTTTAATCTGTTTATTATGCCAATTGTTTTGGAGCACTTATTTGAAATTTTCTCAGTGTGTTTTTTCCAATTTAGGTTAGTGTCTAAAGTCAATCCTAGAAAGTTAAATTCATCTACTCTTTCAATATTTATATTATCTATTTTAAGCGTAAGAGTCTGCGTGCGTTTATTAGGCATATGAAAAATCATGTATTTTGATTTGCTTTTATTTAAAGATAATTTATTTATGTTTAGCCATTCATTAACTTTAAAAAGTTCTTCATTTATTAAGGATTCTGTACTTTTGTTGCGTGTGTTGTTGTTGTTGTTAAAACATTTTAAAGAGCTAGATAATGTGGTGTCATCAGCGTACATGACGAAATTAAATAATTGACTAGCTTGTGAGAAATCATTTATGTAAATGATAAATAATAGTGGTCCAAGGATTGAACCTTGTGGGACGCCGATTGTTATAGGTAAGATGTCTGAATTTATTTGTTCAAATTCAGTGTATTGTTTCCTGTTTTGTAAGTAACTTCTGAATAACTGCAAAGTTGAACCATTTAGGCCATAGTAAGTTAATTTGTTAAGTAAAATGTTATGGTCAATAGTATCAAACGCCTTAGAAAGGTCGAGAAATACATTAATTGGTTCATCATTATTATCCAGAATTATAATTCTATCTATTAGCTCAAGCGCAGCAAATTCCGTTGAATATTTTGCTCTGAAACCATACTGATTATCAAATAAAAGCTTCATATCATTGAAATATGAATATAATTGAATAAAAATTAATTTCTCTAACACTTTAGAAATTGTGGGAAGAAGGGAAATTGGTCTGTAATTTTCAAATAAAGATGGATCGTCTTTCTTAAATATAGGAATAACTTTTGCAATTTTTAGTTTGTCTGGGAATATCCCGGATTTTAAAACTTGGTTTATTAACAGCTTTAATGATTTTATAATTGCAGGCTCAATTATCTTGAGCAATTTTGATGAAATGCCATCAAATCCAGAGCTGTTTTTTGTGGGAAGATTATTAATAGTTTTCCTAATAGTCTCTTCATCAACACTCTGAAACGTAAATACAGAATTAACGTTTTTGTTTAAATAATAACTATAGTTTTTGTTACCTTTATATTTAATACCTTGTGCGATGGTCTGACCTATATTTGTAAAATAATTATTAAATTTGTTTGCAATAACCTTTTTATCAGTTATTTTTGTACCATTTTCTATAAAAAAAATAATGGTAATCTACGGTTTGTACGATTTTTTGAAAGAAATTCATTAATAAATTTCCAGGTATTTTTTATATCATATTTAAATCGATTAAATCTTTGTTCAAAATGCACTTGTTTGGCTGCACGAATATTTTTCTTTAATATCGTATTATAAGTTTTTAGGTTAATATTAATAGCTTCATAGCTTGTCGAATTTGGTTGTGTCAATTTTAATTGTTTATAGAGTTTGTCTCGATATTGAATAGATTTTAGCAATCCTTGTGTAATCCACGTTGATCTTTTATGTTTATATTTATTAAATTTCACCAGCTTAGTTTGCATATGCTTATTTTTTGCCCGTATAATTTCTTCGTAGCTTATATCATAATTTAAATTTGTGTCTGCATTTATAGTTTTATTTAGCTTATTGTGTATCTCATTTGATTTTATTTCGTGTTTAACTTGATGCATTGCCTCTTCATTTAGTATATTTATTTTAACATATTTAGGTGGAGATTCAGTCTTTAATGAGACGTTGATGAATATAAAATACGGCTGATGATCAGAATTTTTTTTGATTAAAATCCCTGCAGTACTCTCCAATATAGATTTATTAAGTTTACAAAAGAAATTATCTATTAAAGTACCATTTGTTCTAGTAAATCTAGTAGGAAGAGTAATTTGCGGGTAAAGGCTGTGTAATATTATGGTGTCAAAAAAGTTACTATATGCATCATTTTCATTTAATTTAAGCAAATTTATATTAAAATCTCCTGTGATAATGAGATTGTTATTACAGTTGTTTTCCACTGATGATATTATAGAAGTAAATTCATTTATAAAAGCATTTAAGTTATCATTAGAAGTTCGTGGAGGTATATATATGTTTCCAATGGTTATGCTCTTAGATAGATTACCACCATTTATTTGGACTATCATCCCTTCCCAGTCTTCGTACATGTTTACATTTATTATAACCTCTGATCTATATTTGTTGTCGACATATATTATTAGCACTCCTTTGTTACTGCACGTCTTACCTTAAGCTAAACAGTCATAACCATGTAAGGAAAATTGTGATAGGTCATCGTTTTCTGATTTCCAAGTTTCTTGTAAGCAGATGACATTAAATTTAAAATTGTTACTACTTAGCTCTTCTACAAAAGCTTCCAGTTCGTTAAATTTAGAATTTATTGATTGAATGTTAGTGCTTAAGATACTAAAACGCGTAGTGTTTATCTGTGTAAGTTTGCTAAACTTATAAAAGTCATAATATGATGACCGACGTATTAGTTGAGGTTCATAATTTTCAACATCATTTGTGTCTAAGATGTTAATTAAGTCATTGTTATTAATACCTCCTAAAAAAGAGAGGAACGTATCGTCTAATGTGATGCCTTTATATAATTTGGTATTTATTATATGTATTTGTTATTATATTTGTATGTGTGAATGAATGTTCAACAAATTGTGATATATGCATATACCGATAATGAAATATATTTATCGCATTGCCTGTCGTAAGTTTTATAGACGTAATGCACTGAACGTAAATGTGAGATTGATTAAACATGTAAATGTGAAAACAGTTTGAGATAGACATCTTGTAGTTTGGTATATATATAAAAAATAACATAACATAAGAATGATTTGCATAATGAATGCAAGAAGATCTTGTCATGGGAGAGGTGTAGAGCATACAGTATTAAAACGGTTTTACAAGCCACATATATATTACCTGAGTATTCGTAGTAACGTACTAATGCATTTCACAGCAACAGAACGAATACATGTATTAAGATAAATTCAGTGAGAAGCTAAAGTTTTTGTTTATATAAAGTACAGCAGTAAAACATAGTGCAATACAAGGTTAAGCATTTTGCTTCATTAACCATTATTACTGTGATATGATAAGATTTAATTATACACATATAATCACACACATACATATACATACTTGAAAGTTATTTCTGTGTATATATAGTAATATTAATACAGGTTTACATTTCACACAAAAACAAAGATTCTGCGAAGAAGCTACCCTATTTACATATTGTGCAATAACTAACACAGTGCTTTCATTTCAAATTTATACATCATATTTGTCAATCCATTTTTCTGACAATAAAAAAGAGAAAAATATATTATTAAATTATATAAATTAAATACATACGTTTTTATATATTAGCTGTACAACTATTTCAGCTAACAAATATACAAAACAACATGACTAGCATTCAACTCAAAGAAAATTATAAAATATATATTTTCATAAGAAAACAATAATAAATTACAGTTTCAGTTTAACGGGATGTGCATCAGTGCACAAGGAGCTGGAGCTAATATTTCTAGGAACACATTAACACTAAATATTATGTTACTAAAATCACTAGAAAACAGTCCACAGAGAAACTGAAAGTCGAGAGTACAACAAGTCATTTGCAATTTAGATAGAGCAGTTTAAGTAGATTGATTGTTCAGCATGTAGTAACAGCCTAACTAGCTAGGAATGTCACCAGATACATTGATAATATTCCCAATATCTCTGATGGCACTGCAATAACACTTGCATGTAATCACTGAATCAAAGTAGAAAATACAGTTTAACATTATGCAGAAGTCGACGTAATGCTGTCATGTGTTTACGTCAGCTTTACAGATATTGTAATTTGAGAGAAGGAAAAAGGAGAAGAGAACGAGAAAAAAACCAGCTTGTAGAGAAAGAACTAGAAAAGATAATAATTTAAAACGATTAAAGATAATATTAACTGACATTACATTATATTATCCCGGAGTCTGCAGAGTCAGTAAAGAGGACTTATCTCTCTTTTAATTGACCTCGCTGCGTAGATCACGTCTCGCTCAGTGGGCTCACGTTGCGCAGTCTCGTGTAACGAAAATAATAAAACATTGACAAAATATCGTTCGTATACAGGGGCCGATTCCCGGTCGCAGGCCACGTGTTCAACGTAGAGTGTTCATATCCTCCTGCGTGTGGATGACCCTGATCGTGTTTGCTAATGTCTTGATTACCACTTTCCCATTATAGGTCCAGCAGTCGGCAATTTTCTTCGCACGTTTCAACTGCCTTGTAGCGCTAGCCAGCGCTGCGCGGCGCTGCGTCAAGTCCTCTTTGACGAAGATTTGGTGTTGGTTTTCACTGACGCTGTTACGCAATCGACTTCTATCCCGTATGACTTCGTCTAACGTCACTAATTGATTTGGGGGACTTCCGGTGGTGAATTGATTTGAATTTGGTGCAGCAAACTTGCGAAAATATAAGGATATTTGATCAAGATAAGTGATATTATTGAGCGTATAGCATACATAACGTAATTATAGATATATATTAAGCAATATTTTTTGTTAAAAGTTAGCTAGAGGGAGTAATCTAGGGTAGATTAAAAGTAGGCGATTTGCGAGCGATAATTGGGGACGTTAATGTAATCGGAACGTTGTTTACAAAGTAGGTCACTGGCGAAGTTAGCGTACCGTGAACAACAATAGAATAGCGTTATTTGAGATAATCGGTGTAGTTAGATGAGTAATTAAAACCTGAAATAACAATCTTTTAAAGTGTATAATAGTACACAGGAAACAGTCTTTGTAAAGACTACCTTGTATCTAAGCCTAACTTGAATACATTGTCATCGACATCGTAACTAGGTAAGGCACGGTGTGTCACTGTGTGTGTTAACAAATGTAACTAACTATAACCTAAACAATCTGGTGTAAATTGTACACAGAAAAGTCTTTTTAAAGACTACATAAAAACTACTTTGAACATAAATAAATTCTGATATGGCACCTTGCAAGCGGCAACTCAGGGCAAAACGACACCTAGTTTGCAACGACTGCCAGAGCTGGGTGGATTTTGCGTTGTCTGGCTGTCCAAAATCATGGGCAGAGACCAAAGATGACGGATTCACCTTTCCGTGTATGGGGTGTTTGAGGGTGGAATGTCTGATGAAGGAGGTGTGTAAGTTGACGGATATAGTGAAAGAGATGGAGGCGAGACTCAACATAGAAATAGATGGAGCAGAGAGGGATGACGCGGAGAGAGTTGAGAATTCTACAACACAGAAGGAGCAAAGTTGTGACACGGAGACTGAAGAAAGGAGACTGAGAGGAAGGAAGGTGACCGGTGTGAAGGAACAAGACATTGAGAAAACAGAGGGATGGAGGAAAAGTGTTCGGCAGAGGAAAAGAAAACGGGCCAGTGGGGATAGATCAGCAGGTAGTCAGACTGTAGAAAACGAGGAGAGACACGACAGCGATACAGGTGGTGAAGAGGTAGATACCACAGAGGCAGTTGGTAAGACTGTGAGACAGAAGACTGATGGAAGAAGACAGTGTTCAGCAAAAAACAGAAAACATGACAGGCGTGAAGGTGACAGGGGAGAAAGTGACCGTAATGAAGGAGGTAGCCGGGGAAAAGGGACGGGAGAGGAGAGAAAAAATGTGATGGGAGGAAAGAAGAAGGGACGAAAGGAAGTGAGAGTAAATGTGCTAGAAGAGAAGATGACAGGAGGAAAGGGGACAAGAGAAAACGCGACAGGAAAGAAGGGAATGAAAGAGAATGTGACAGGAGAGAAGACGACAAGAGGAAAAGACAACAACCAGACATATGCAAACCGGAGGAGCTACTCCGAGGCAGTGATTGAGGGGCAAGGAGAAAAGAGAGAGTGTTTATGGGCGATTCAATTCTGAGAAAAACAGACAAGACTATATGCGAGGGGAAGGACGTTGTTGTATGTCTACCGGGGGCTAGGATAGAGCATGTGACCGAAAGGGTAGAGAAGGTATTGGGGCATGGCAAGGGAGGGTCTATACTAGTACACGTTGGGACAAACAATGCAGACAAGGAGGGAACAACTGGTATAGTTCAGAAGTACAGACATCTAGTGAGGAAGCTAAAGAAGACAAGAGTGGAACAGGTTATTCTCTCAGGAATTTTGCCAGTAATGGGAGGAAGGGGGGCAAGATACAGAAACTGTAAGAGGATGACGATCAACGCACTAGTTGAGCAGATGTGTGAGGAAGAGGGCGTGAGATTCATAGATTTATGGGGGTACTTTGTTGGGAGAGAAGATATGTACATGAGAGATGGCCTCCATCTAAGTAGAAAGGGGGCAGCAGTATTCTCAGAGAATCTGCTGCGATCTGTTGACAGTGGGACATGTTGCATCTATTTAAACTAAATTCGCAGGGGGGACTCGCAGAGAAGCCTGAAACTGGAGGCATAGATAAAGGCAGCAAAAATAATTCAGCAAAGAACAATCTGGAAAACTGTTCAGAAGCTGGGTATAAATGTGTTTGTTTAAATGCAAGGAGTATAGTAAACAAAAGAAATAAACTAAACATTATGGTAGAAGATATTGACCCTCACATAATAGGTTTAACCGAAACATGGGCAACCACCGATATATCGGATGCCGAATTGGGACTGACAGGATATGTAATGTTTAGGAAAGATAGAATAGGAAGAAGGGGAGGTGTAGTTATTTTATATATTAAAGAATCTATCCAGGCTTATGAAATAAAATTAGACAGAGAAGCAGATTGCGAAGAAGCTGTTTGGTGTAACATAGTTACAGGAAACTCACGTTAACGGTTGGATTAGTTTATCGAAGTCCAAACATAAGCATAGAAGAGAATGAAAAATACAAAACGAGAAGCAGATTGCGAAGAAGCTGTTTGGTGTAACATAGTTACAGGAAACTCAACGTTAACGGCTGGATTAGTTTATCGAAGTCCAAACATAAGCATAGAAGAGAATGAAAAAATACAAAACGCTATAAGGGAAGTGAGCAAACGGGACTGTGTTATTATGGGGGATTTTAACCATGGGCATATAAAATGGAAATCTCTACAGAGTATGGGTAGTG